>OZ024788.1:1711162-1751021 GCA_964017065.1 Haliclona indistincta | reverse complement strand
CTCGCAGGATGCTCTTGTTGCTCTAAGAATATCTCTCACCAGCTCATCACCCTCAGCTAGTACTAGCACACTGTATTTCACCATTGGAAACGTACTAGCCGTGAGTTCACCAACCTATGCATTCACTTCTCACTCACTCGCTCTCTCACTCACTCACATACTCACACACTCACTCACCCACCCACCTGCTCGCTCACACACCCACTCACTCACCCACCCGCTCGCTCACACACACACTCACTCTCACCCACCCACCTACTCGCTCACTCACCCACCCGCTCGCTCACACACTCACTCTCACCCACCCACCCACCTACTCGCTCACTCACCCACCCGCTCGCTCACACACTCACTCACTCACCCACTCACTCACCCACCCACCCACCCACTCACACACTCACCCACCCACTCACTCACTCACTCACTCACTCCTATTTCATCTCTTTCCTACAGCATCTTAAAATGATCAATGAATCAGCCAGTGCCTACAGTCAAGCTGTGCTACTAAACCCGAAATCCTCATCTGCTAAGAGTCTTCTTCAAGCTACAAACTGTGAGCTACAGTTGCACGCAGCTACACAAGATCACAGCCAAAAAATGACCAGCACTCGACGCAAGCTTGACCTTTTCTACGAACACATAACCGATCTCTACTACAACCAAAAGTCGAACTCACCGGACGTCTTGAATTACTGGAATGAGCATATTCTGGACGATAGCAGTAACTTGTGGCAGTCGACATTGCTGAAAGATTTCGAAGAAGATGATAAGAGTGATTTTATTTCAATTCGGGAAATCGATGGATTTGATGATGATGAACTACGAAGCCTTCTCAGTGAAGTCGCGGCAGACATTTCTGCAGAGGAGAAGAACAAACAGGATAGGAACAAGAAGGTTAAAAAGGAAGAAAAAGATCTGGAAACTGCTCTAAACGACGCTCTTGCTGATCTCACGACAGAGGATGAAAAGAACGTGAAACCGATAAAAGTGAAAGTTGACATGAAGAAACAGACTTTGTCTTCACCCTCTCATCCGAGAAAAAAACGTCTCATTCCTTCTTTCCGGCCTAAAATTTGTAGACGACGTTCCTATTGGTACCCAGACATGATTTGCCTCTCGGGGGAGCCCCCTCAATCTCCACTAGTAATTAAACTAATCGGTTTACCACACAACCAACCCATTGATCAGGAGTTGAAGCGGAAGCTTTCCTCGCTTCATTTTAACAAGCAAGCAAGGAGAAAGAACAGAGAGGAAAAAGCAGTGAAAAGTGAAGATAAAGAAAATAGTGTAGAAGTAAAAAGTGAAGAAAAGGACAAAGAAGATCGAATCAAGTACACTAGAGCGTATCGTGACATGGAGTTTCTGCCTTATCATGCACTTCCTTTGTCACTCGAAGAAGCTATCTTTCTCAACCGTGGTACCCCGCTAGCTGACTATGACGACCCTTACTGGCCCACTAAGCTGCACTGCCTACAACTAGTTGAATCATCTGGTAACCTGCCCAAATTCACAGGAACCTTTCTAACTCCGGAAGCACGAGGAGTTAGGTAAGCTTGATCCTTGAGATGTACAACAGAAAATTACTTTACAATATCTTTCAGTGCATGTCAGGAAAATTTACTCTCATAGAAAAATTACTTAAGTTGGCGGGCACCCGTTCGCTATGAATATTAATGAGATTTTTAGAGGGCTCAGAACATCCGACTGAAAGATCCAAGCAGTGCAAAACTCGCTGCGAAGCATCATACTATGCGTCCTAGCATATAAAGCAACTCTCGGCAAAATCTGTAGAGCGCGAAGTGCACGGCTTACACGAACGTTGTAGCAATTTTTCTCGCCAAATTTGTGAACGTGAGCGGCTAGCAGGACCACGATCAGCAGCCCAATAGTAAGCTATTACAATTTTCTAGGTCGTGTCGGATGGTTTTGTGGAAATTCGTTCTTAAAATTTAGGTAGCTCTGGCTTTGTGTAGCCCACTGGTGTATTCTCGACGACATAAGCTCATAAATCAGATGAAGGAAATAATTTTCCGAAAAGCATCCGACACGACCTAGAAAATTGTAATAGCTTACTATTGGGCTGCTGATCGTGGTCCTGCTAGCCGCTCACGTTCACAAATTTGGCGAGAAAATTGCTACAACATTCGTGTAAGCCGTGCACTTCGCGCTCTACAGATTTTGCCGAGAGTTGTTTTATATGCTAGGACGCATAGTATGATGCTTCGCAGCGAGTTTTGCACTGCTTGGATCTTTCAGTCGGACGTTCTGAGCCCTCTAAAAATCTCATTAATATTCATAGCGAACGGGTGCCCGCCACCTTAACAATTTTTTGTTTAAAAGTAAAATTTGATGGTTGGTTTAGATTACTGTCATGAAAAATTAAGGCTATGTGTACAAATATTTATTGAGTTTTGTGTTTAAACTACTCATGTTTACCTCCTCAGAGATTTTGTGGTTTACTGTAGTGAAGTTTTCTCTCTTCTTTTCTGTCCAGTTTTGAAGAGCTCTTTGCAGCTGTCTCCACCCCTCTCCCGCCCACACTCCAACAGCTTCCTCGTTGTGTTGACATTGTCGAGCTGCCGCTGAGCATGTCTGCTCTGGATCACTTGGAGGGTGTGGCTAAAAGACACATCCACAATCAGTCGAATGAGCATGCAGCTGAGAAAGGACTATTGAAGGTCGGTGACATTAATTCGAAAAAATTGACAAAACTTAAATTTTAAGACCAAAAAAATTTGTGGTCAAAATTATTAATTATTTAATGATTTTTCTGATTTTCTTATTATGTCATTGTTTTACAGATACTATTGAGTACTGTAGAGGCGGCGACTCATGCTGACCACACCCCTCAGGAAGCTGTCAGGATGGTCTTTGCTGCTCTCATGAAAGTGAGTTTTGACAAAATTCAACTCACTCACTCATTAGAGAGTTTTAGTTAGCCGTTCACGCCAAACGGCTGAACGTCAACGGCTGCTTCAGTGACGTCACCACTTATCTTGTAACTTGTGTACACGCGAAGAAGGCAATCTAGTCGTGTACGTATACAACATTGTAGCGCGCACAGTATTTTGTAGGTACATGTAAAACACACAAAAACAGAAACCTAAAGCATGTGCCTTTGTGCTAGCTTATAACTAACGTGCAGGAAAGCTAGACGAGAGAAGCAAGAAGTCTTTGAAAACCATACGGGAAAACCAGGTGCCAGCCGTTGTAAACGGGAAAATTGAACGCGAGGCTGGGGTTAACGGTGGATCATGTGCTAACTTGTGACGTCAGCATTGCCAGACGTTTACCGTTAAGTGCAAATAAACGTGTAACTAAAACTCTCTATTTACACACTCACTCTCTGACTTGCTTACTCACTTACTCACTCTCCTTCTCTCCCTCTCTCTCTCTCTCTCTCTCTCTCTCTCTCTCTCTCTCTCTCTCTCTCTCCCCCTCCTTCTCTCCCTCCCTCCCTCTCTCTCTCTCCTAGCATGGTTCTCACTGGGCTCTGTTCAACCTTGCTTCTCTCTACTGGCGATCAATCGGAGATGGTTTGAACACTATTGAGTGTCTGCGTAGAGCGATTCATTTTGCTCCAAATGAAAACAAAGACATCGGTTACATTGGGCTAGCGAATACACTACAGCGACATGGCTACCTCAATGATGCAGTGCTCACAGCAAGAGCGGCTTTAGAGATAAGACCAGACTCTGTGAGTGAGAAGAACACTCACTCACTCACCCATGCACCTTCCCACTAAACCCTCTTCCTCCCTCCCTCCCTCTCTCTCTCTCTCTCTCTCTCTCTCTCTCTCTTTCTCTCTCTCTCTCTCTCTCTCTCTCTCTCTCTCTCTCTCTCTCTCTCTCTCTCTCTCTCTCTCTCTCTCTCTCTCTCTCTCTCTCTCTATCTCTCTCTCTATCTCTCTCTCTCTCTCTATCTCTCTCTATCTCTCTCTAGGCTATCGGTCATTATACTCTGGCTAGCTCCTATCTCAGCTCTGGTAACATGATAGCCACCAGCC
The DNA here is from genome assembly GCA_964017065.1 of Haliclona indistincta. Lineage (NCBI taxonomy): Eukaryota > Metazoa > Porifera > Demospongiae > Haplosclerida > Chalinidae > Haliclona > Haliclona indistincta. Next base: position 1,747,015 of record OZ024788.1, on the reverse strand, counting down.
TTCATCTCAGAATGTCTCTACACATTCAACCAAACTTTGGTCATGCTCTCTCAGCGCTCAAATGGTCATGTGTTCACTGAAATTCAAAGAAGAGCAGAGGCAGCTGGAACACAAGGTACCTCACATTAGCACATGTAGTATGGCTTCACAAAGGGTCCAGTTGAATGCACGTTTAGAATAATTTATTGTCATGTACTTTTATTCAGACGTTATAGTAGAGCTAAGCACATTTACACAGCCTGATTTTAAAATGTGTGATGTTGCGAGCTATTGTATGCCCCGATGATGATGATGACGCACGCAGACAGACAGACAGACAGACAAACACATAGACACACATACCATATGCACATTCACAGATATGCAGCCATTAGGCCTAGCAAGTAGTATGGCTATTATTATTATAGAAGATGGCTCTTTGTCACATCATTCCATCGTCAGTTGACATGTTCACATAAAATGACTTCAGTTGACAGTGACAGTGTTACGCTAAACATGTTGTAGGTATTGACTATTCACAATGGTTGAGTGTCTACATTGTGTTGATGATAGTGACATAGCTGTTGAAGGTATCGACATGGGACTGAGGAACTATGTCATCTTCACTATACACAGTTTAGTGTGGATGACATCAGGTTATCTGTTCCTCTGACTAGTTGTATAAAAGACTGCCTATTTCAAACATTTATTCACTGCTCACTTTCAACGATGGGTTCTACTTTACTTCTTGCTCTGGCTGGTTGTGTCATGCTGGCACTGTCCGTGTCTGCTGTAGAGTTTAACTGTCAAGCTAATTATGCTAGAATGAGTACCAAGACACCAAAGTCACGGCTGTTGCAGCCTGGTCTGACCAACTCGCATGCTGCCTGTGTCAATCCAGTCAATGGAGAATTTGTTATAACTTACTTCGAGCCTAAACCGCAAATCTTTATCTTCAACACCTGTGGCTGGATCACGAAGACGATCGAGATACCATCAGAACACCGAACCTATAGCTGTGGGTGTGCATTCGTTGGGTCTAAACTGTTCATCTCTGCAACAAGATTGCAACGAATTCTGCAATTCACCTCAGAAGGTGTCTTTGAGAAGGTCTTTGCAACTGGTCCATATAATTTCATTTATATGGCAGCAAAAGATACTCGGCTTTACGTGTCCGTTGAATTTCAGAGAATAGTTCGTACATATGACACCTCAACAGGAAATTTTCTTTTTCAATTTGAAACCACTGGTGATTCTCGTGGAGTAGCTATAGATCCTCAAGGACAAGTACGTGTTGCATATGGAGGTGACAGGATTGTGGGGATTTATACCCCCAAAGGTAATAAAGTTAGTCAAATCTCTTACCCTGAAGTCAGCGGTCTCGATGGTCTGACCGTTGACAATGAGACATATTCCATCTTGGCTGATCGTAGTGGAAGTCGGATAATGATCTATGACTACAAAAATTTACTGACGAACAGGATCACAGGGTTCGCTGATCTCACTGATGTCGCCATGGGATACAAGTGTGGATATCTATTGGCTACTAATTATGGAGATGGAACCTACATGCTCTAAACTGGTGGTATCAGCCCCGCCCACTCTAAAAATATAGTGTGACTCAGTAGTGTAGTGTGTAGACTAGTGTCTACCTGTAGAATGGTATACATTACTTTGTACCATAACTAGTGACTTGCTTGTAACAGGTCAAGAAATTTCGATTGTTTGCAATTTGAGTTATTTTGTTAGAGTACGGAAATATTTTTAACAGATCTCCCAATCTATTTATAGTTACGAGGAACCTCATATTTAACAGTACATAATCAGTACATAATTTAAAAATGGTTGGGAATCTGTTACATTATAGTAAAGATTATCTTTCACACACACACACCTTTCTTTCTGCTGCCAATAAACAGTCACGCAGCCCCCGCTAGGGGGAGAGACAAGGTTCTTGATTTGCCCTACGATACCCTTCCGGGAGGTATGCAAATCCTCTGCAAAGGAATGTGTGAGGGATGTTGCGAGTGGCGCGATCGATCGGTACCCTGAGCTCACAGACATACTAGTCGTCACACGTGATAACACCCGGACACCACTTTGAGGAGGGGTTGGACTTCGACCGGGGGACACACACACACACACACACCTTAAGACTTAAACACCATCAAACAACAATACCGTCCTATGAATGATTGGTGTAGTGTATACCATATCTCTCAACCAAAACTGCACCCAGCAAGCAGTCGTGCTTCATAATAGAATATAGCTATTTGTCATTCATTGTGAGTTCATTTCACACAGTTAGTCGACAGTGTCACACTATAATCACTGACTATTCGCAATGGTTAAGTGTATTTATTGTGTTGATGGTAGTGACATAGCTGTTGAAGGTGGCGACATGCGACTGAGGAACGGTGTCTGACAGTAAAAATTAAAACAGTTTCAGTGCCTACTTTATGATAATATGCACTAGTGTGGTTTGTACAGTGGTTACTGATTTGTACAAGTGTATGCATTGTTTGATGTTCTGCATCAATGATTTGTGAATAAGATTTTCTGCATGCTTGTGCCAACTTTAAGACCCTCTATAGAAGATGACAAGTGCAGCATGTCAAAAAAATTGTCTTATTTCAACGCGCTGCAAGTCTTATCATTACCGTTTCACCTTTTCATTTGCGTTGATGAAGAGGTCCCATAGCTAGACTAGCTAGTACCTGACTAGACGTAGATCAGAGTTGTTCAATTGTCCTATCGTTATAAAAATACACATGAACGCAGCATGAACGGCGATTGCTTGTATGCACCTACCTTGAAAATCTGATTCCACGATATTTTTTACTTGACTCTAAATATTGAGGCGCTGCCATACTAATGCAAATACTTATACAATGTACAGCACCATAATCCTAAACTCTATTTATGTAATAGTTTTCCTTATCTACTAGCAACAACTGTTGATAGCTGAGCAGGAAATGTTGAAAGAGAGTGGAGGGCAGGTCACACCAGAGGCTGTCCGTGAGGCAGTGAGCTCTCGTGTATCTGATCACAGCGATGCTGCAGTACTGGGAGATGAATCGGTTGCCTTCCTCACTAAACTAGCTATTGCTCAGCGCAGGATGAGAGAGAATGATGGGCGCTCTGAGAGAGAGAATATTTCACCGTCTCACTCACTACAGCTCAAAGCTGCTGACGACAGGATGAAGGAGACTAACTCCATAGCTCTGAAATCCAAGAATTCACCTAAAAGTGACGACCTAGCTGAACTCACTCGTAAACTAGCTCGGAGCGTCAGTGCTGCTATTTCCGAGATCTCCCCAGCCAAGCAGACTTACACGCCCACTAAACGAACACCTCCCTCCACCCCGACAAAGAAGCCTCGATACACGATGGAGTTCATGGCGAAGGAGAGCGCCAGAGAAGAGGAGTTGAGAAAGCAATGGCCTGATTACCTCCCATGGCCGACACTTGAAGACTGTCAACAGAAACCGCCTTCAAGATACATCGTGTTCACAAGTACTTGGCTCTCGGTAACTGCAAAGAAGATAAAGTAAGTAATCTAGTAACGTGAATACATAGCAACCGTAACTGTGTATGAATACAGTATTTCTGATTATGTGGACTTCAATTCAGCTGTTGAGGATTACTCTCTACTGCCGTTTTGTGAGAATACCAATGATAGTGAAGCCTCGATGAATATACTGGAGCATCTTGAGGTATTATGCGTTGGAGAGAGAAGGAGGTGGATACTGCTGTGTGACTTTGTGTTATCTGCAGGGTATGACTGGACCACCATTAGTCAACTACATAGCCGAGAGAGGCCTGGAGGAGGTAAAGTACAGCACCCATAACCCTACACGCTACATATACAGACTTTTCACGACAATTGTTCGATGCTGGGCTGTTTACTGTTTATTTTTGTGTTCAGGTATTGTGCAAGTTAGAGGGAACATATCGTTCGTTGGAGGAGCTAGCAACACGCATCAAACTCACAATGGACAAGGTAAATCAATCACTTCTTTCACCCAATGTTTTATCTTTTTTTCCCTCTACCTCTCTCCCTCCCTCCCTCTCTCCCTAGAATGACAACTCTTGGGTTCTTTATAATCTCGCTGCTCTCTACTGGAGGATAGTTGGTGACGGCCAGCAAGCCATCAAGTGTCTCAAACTTGCTCTATCAGTCTCTTCACCTACTAACAAGGTGAGAACAGAGTGATGATGGAATAAGGACTGTAGTATTTTTATTCACTGCAGGATGTTGCTTTAGTGAGTCTTGCTAATGTTCTCTATCGATCTGGTTACTATAAGGACTCAGCCATTGCAATGCAGATGGCACTTGAGGTGAGCGGGTGAGAGAGGGAATGAGTGAGTGAGAGAGAGAGGGAGTGAGGGGGTAAGTGAGTGAGAGAGAGGGAGTGAGGGGTAAGTGAGTGAGTGAGAGAGAGTGATTGATTGAGTGAGTGACAGAGTGAATAATAAGGCGAGTAAGTGAGAAGTTAAACCTGAATTTGAGTTTCTTTGTGTTTTATTCACAGACCTCTCCCAATCTGGTAGTGAACCACTTCACAATGGCTAACATACTAGCAGCTCAGGTACATTAAACTAGCTATATATTACTAGTCTTCTTTCTCTCTCTCTCTCAGGCCTACTATCGCGAGGCTGCTGGTTACTATGAAGTTGTTCTCTACCACCAGCCGGAGTTTGGTCCAGCAGCTGATCGTCTTAGAACCGTTCGCTGCATGATAGTGCTGGGAGAACACAAACTGAAGCAGCAACAACAGCAGCTGCAACAGCAGATAGAAGAACATCACAAACCATAGACTGATAAAAATTTGACATGTTTTTGTATGTACCTAAACACTATGTATAATGTTGACGTTTCTTCTATGTTTCGGTATTTGCACCTGCCATTCATGGCCAATCTTGCTCAAGCAGCAAGTGGATTTATAACGTCCCCATTAGAAATCTCTCTCTTCCCCTCCCTCCCTCCCCCTCCCTTTTCCCTCCCTCCCTCCCTTTTCCCTCCCTCCCTTTCCCCTCCCTCCATCCCTCCCTCTCTCTCTCTCCTAGCATGGTTCTCACTGGGCTCTGTTCAACCTTGCTTCTCTCTACTGGCGATCAATCGGAGATGGTTTGAACACTATCGAGTGTCTGCGTAGAGCGATTCATTTGCTCCAAATGAGAACAAAGACATCGGTTACATTGGGCTAGCGAATAAACTACAGCGACATGGCTACCTCAATGATGCAGCTAGTGCTCACAGCAAGAGCAGCCCTAGAGATAAGACCGGACTCTGTAAGTGAGAAGAACACTCACTAACTCATTCACTCACTCTATCATTCACTCACTCACTCTCACTCACTCACTCACTCACCACTCATTCACTCACTCACTCATTCACTCACTCACTCACTCACTCACTCACCGTCACTCACTCACTCATTCACTCATTCATTCACTCACTCACCTTCCCACTAAACTCTCTCTCTCTCCCTCTCTCTCTCTGTCACTCTCTCTCTAGGCTATTGGTCATTATACTCTGGCTAGCTCCTATCTCAGCTCTGGTAACATGATAGCCACCAGCCTTCATCTCAGAATGTCTCTACACATTCAACCAAACTTTGGTCATGCTCTCTCTGCGCTCAAACTGGTCATATGTTCACTGGAATTCAAGGAAGAGCAGAGGCAGCTGGAACACAAGGTACCTCACATTAGCACATGTAGTATGGCTTCACAAAGGGTCCAGTTGAATGCATGTGTTTAGAATATTGTCATGTACTTTTATTCAGACGTTATAGTAGAGCTGAGCACATTTACACAGGCTGATTTTAAAATGTGTGATGTTGCTGGTTGTGAGAGCTATTGTATGCCCCGATGATGACGCACACACGTAGGCAGACAGAAAGACAGACAGACAGACAGACAAACACATAGACACACATACCATATGCACATTCTCAGATATGCAGCCATTAGGTCTAGCGAGTAGTATGGCTATTATTCTTATAGACAATGGCTCTTTGTCACATCATTCCATCGTCAGTTGACATGTTCACATAAAATGACTTCAGTTGACAGTGACAGGATTACACTAAACATGTTGTAGGTATTGACTATTCACAATGGTTGAGTGTCTACATTGTGTTGATGGTAGTGACATAGCTGTTGAAGGTATCGACATGATACTGAGGAACTATGTCATCTACACTAGACACAGTTTAGTGTATATGACATCAGGTTATCTGTTCCTCTGACTAGTTGTATAAAAGACTGCCTATTTCAAGCATTTATTCACTGCTCACTTTCAACGATGGGTTCTTCTCTACTTCTTACTCTGGCTGGTTGTGTCATGCTGGCACTGTCCGTTTCTGCTGTAGACTTTAACTGTCAAGCTGATTATGCAAGAATGAGTACCAGTATGCCCAAGTTACGGTTGATGCAGCCCGGTCTGACTAACTCGCATGCTATCTGTGTCAATCCAGTCAATGGAGACTTCGTTGCAACTTACTGGGAGGTTAAATCGTTCATCTTTCTCTTCAACAACTGCGGCTGGATCACGAAGAAAATCGAGATTCCATCAGAACACCGAACCCTCAGCTGTGGGTGTGCATTTGGTGGCTCTAAACTGTTCGTCTCCGCAACAAGGGCGCAAAGGCTTCTACAATTCTCCTCAGAAGGTGTCTTTGAGAGAGTATTTGCAACTGGTTCTAATTTCCTGTACATGGTAACGCAAGATAATCGACTTTACGTAACAATCGAACATTCAAAATTGATTCGTTGGTATGACATGAACACTAGAAATCTAGTCCGTCAATTTGAAATAACAACATCTGGAGAGGCTCGTGGGATTGCAATAGATAATTTTGGACAAATACGTGTTGCAGTTGGATACACTAAGATTGTGGAGGTTTTTACCAACCAGGGTCATAAGTTAAATCAAGTCTCTTACCCTGAAGTCAGTGGTATCGATGGTCTGACCATTGACAATGAGACATACACAATCTTGGCTGATCGTAATGGAGATCGGATAATGATTTATAACTGGAACGATCTACTGACGAAAAGGATCACAGGATTCGGTAACCCCACAGATGTCGCCATGGGATACAATTGTGGATATCTCTTGGCTACTGACTATGGACGTGGAATCTACATGCTCTAAACCAATTGTTTTAGCCCCGCCCACTGTTATTAGATAATGTGACTCAGTAGGTTAGCTTGTTAGTTTGCATGCATCTAATTTGGTAGACAGCTACACACATTGATATGTATTAAAGTTGTTCAAACTAAAGTAAAGTGACTTCTGGTGACATCACACGTGAAAAAGCACCGTAGATTATCTTAAATTTGTCAGCACGTCTGCAAGTGGGAATTATAGTATAGTGGCCGAGACTGTCGTTTTCACCGTTTTCTGGTCTTAACACCGCCCATAGCAGTTTTAACACCATCGATAGCAGTTTAGCACTGTCGATAGTAGTTTAAAATCGCCAATAGCAGCTAGCGCACTAAGCGCAGTGCATTTCTAGCTTCACAGCTGTGCTAGCTGCATGAGTCAGTATGAAGTAGTGGGAATTCAAAACTCCTATCAGTGGTGTTAAACCATAAATGACTCATATCGGTGATGTTAAAACTGCTATCAACGGTGTTAAAATTACTACCGACAGAAAGCGGTGAAAAACGACCGTCTCGGACACTATAGTTTTCAACGTGCCGCAAGTCTAAAAATTCGCACGAACGGCACGATTGCTTGTATGCATCTACCTTGAAAATCTTATTCCACGATGTTTTTTACTCGAGTATAAATATTGAAGTGCTGTCATACTAATGCAATGCTTGTACGATGTACAACACGATATAATTATTAAATAATTTTTTTATTGATGATTCTTTCCTATCTACTAGCAACAACTGTTGATAGCTGAGCAACAAATGTTGAAAGAGAGTGGAGGGGAGGTCACACCAGAGGCTGTCCGTGAGGCGGTGAGCTCTCGTGTATCTGATCACAGCGATGCTGCTGTGCTGGGAGATGAATCTGTTGCCTTCCTCACTAAGCTAGCTATTGCTCAGCGCAAGATGAGAGAGAATGATGGGCGCTCTGAGAGAGAGAATATTTCACCATCTCACTCACTACAGCTCAAAGCTGCCGACGACAGGATGAAGGAGACTAACTCCATAGCTCTGAAATCCAAGAATTCACCTAAAAGTGACGACCTAGCTGAACTCACTCGTAAACTAGCTCGGAGCGTCAGTGCTGCTATTTCCGAGATCTCCCCAGCCAAGCAGACTTACACGCCCACTAAACGAACACCTCCCTCCACCCCGACAAAGAAGCCTCGATACACGATGGAGTTCATGGCGAAGGAGAGCGCCAGAGAGGAGGAGTTGAGGAAGCAATGGCCTGATTACCTCCCATGGCCGACACTTGAAGACTGTCAACAGAAACCGCCTTCAAGATACATCGTATTCACAAGTACTTGGCTCTCGGTAACCGCAAAGAAGATAAAGTAAGTAACCTAGAAACGTGAATACATAGCAACCGTAACTGTGTATGAATACAGTATTTCTGATTATGTGGACTTCAATTCAGCTGTTGAGGACTACTCCCTACTGCCATTTTGTGAGATTGCCAATGACAGTGAAGCCTCGATGAATATACTGGAGCATCTTGAGGTATCATGTGTTGGACAGAGAAGGAGGTGGATATATACTGCTGTGACTTTATGTTATCTGCAGGGTATGTCTGGACCACCATTAGTCAACTACATAGCTGAGAGAGGCCTGGAGGAGGTATTGCACAACGCCCATAACCCTACACGCTACTTATACAGACTTTTCAAAACAATTTTTCGATGCTTGGCTGTTTACTGTTTATTTTTGTGTATTTTCAGGTATTGTGTAAGCTGGAGGGAACATATCGTTCATTGGAGGAACTAGCAACACGCATCAAACTCACAATGGACAAGGTAAATCAATCACCCCTTTCTCTTCTTTCACCCAATGTTTTATCGTTTGTTCCCTCTCACTCCCTCCCTCCCTAGAATGAGAACTCTTGGGTTCTTTATAATCTCGCTGCTCTCTACTGGAGGATAGTTGGTGACGGCCAGCAAGCCATCAAGTGTCTCAAGCTTGCTCTATCAGTTTCTTCACCTACTAACAAGGTGAGGATTGAGCGATGATGGAATAAGGACTGTAGTATTTTTATTCACTGCAGGATGTTGCTTTAGTGAGTCTTGCTAATGTTCTCTATCGATCTGGTTACTATAAGGACTCTGCCATTGCAATGCAGATGGCACTTGAGGTGAGTGAGAGAGGGAGTGAGGGGGTGGATGAGTGAGTGGAGGTGAATAAGAGGGAGTGAGGGGGAGGGTGAGTGAGTGTGTGAGTGAGTGAGTGAGTGAGTGAGAGAGAGAGTGATTGAGTTAGTGAAAGAGTGAATAATAGGCGAGTAAGTGAGAAATTAAATGAATTTGAGTTTCATTCTGTTTTATTCACAGACCTCTCCCAATCTGGTAGTGAACCACTTCACAATGGCTAACATACTAGCAGCTCAGGTACTGACTACATTAAACTAGCTATATTGTGCTACTCTTCTTTCTCTCTCTCTCAGGCCTACTATCGCGAGGCTGCTGGTTACTACGAAGTTGTTCTCTACCACCAGCCGGAGTTTGGTCCAGCCGCTGATCGTCTCAGAACCGTTCGCTGCATGATAGTGCTGGGAGAACACAAACTGAAGCAGCAACAATTACAGCTGCAACAGCAGATAGAAGAACATGACAAACCATAGCCCGCTACAAAACCTGACATGTTTTTTGTACGTACCTAACAGTTGCGTTGAATATGTAACGTTGACGTTTTTCAAAGTTTCGGTATTAGCGCCTGCCATTCATGTCGAATCTTGCTCAAGCTGCAAGTGGATTTATAACGTCTCGATTAGAAATCCCACTGCAGTCAAGCAAGACAAAGACGATCTCAAGGGGCTTTTAGTCAAATGAGATGATGTGGAGTGCATTTTTGAATTTCGTATGTTCCAGTAAAGCTTCAAAGCTTTATTATTACAGCATGGATATGCATGAGCTGGTTACTCACTGCTGTCGACCATATAGAGTAGAGCTGACTTCTCATTGCATATCAGTATTGACTGGTAATCTATTACTATTCTAGGCTTACAGTACATGATCCCCTCACATGTACTAGGATGAAGGAAATAATATAGATTTGCGTCTTTCACAAATTAATTTTTAGACAACTGTAAATCTTCTAAGTGCAATAACAAAAATATGTTAATAAGTGTAACATTGTGCCTCACAGCAAATGCTGCAATGTTTGTGGGGGTAGCTATAGTGTAATTATCATCCCTACATATCATTGCTGATCAGCATCTTTTTTTTTCGCAGTTAGGATCTAGCTTTGTAGTGATGATTTTCCTGAGTTTGGTGTCATGTCCGTATGTTGAATTGTCCAGTTTGTTCCGTATCCATTTGCAGTAGGATGGAATATTTTCACTGCCAATATGTTTAACGAGAGTATACATACTTTGATGGATACGTTCACGAAGCACAGTGATATCAACGTTACTCAATGAACCATCATCGCAGCTAATGTAACACCAACAACAGCTAGTGTAACACCAATCCTTTTCCTGTGACACCTGATCAGGAGAAAAACCAGTTCAGTATTGTTCATTCTAAGTAATGATTTTGCTTACCACTTCGCATGCCCTGTTTAAGGTGATATTAAAGATAGCTGAGAGGGCAGTCAAATCGTCAGAATCGTTAACATTCAGAGTTGATCTGTTCTTCAATTTATTGTTTATAGCAGTGTCTAGTTGTCTTATGACACTCAGTTCCTTTGGTAGATTCGATTCATTGGCAATAAATTGAAAGTTTAAGGAGGCAATCTGCAATAATTATAGCAAGATAGTAATAATATTACATACAAAAAGTTAACCTACATTCGATGACATTATGACAGCTCTATAGATATATTGCAGGTCGGTATGATTTGTGTTATTTTCCGCTTGTCTCTTCATTGGAGCTGGACGAGATTGGATAGATGCAATTGCGGCAGCAAGAGCCATCAACAGAAACACTATCTTTGCCATAGCTAAAGGAATGATGAAATTCAATAGAACTCTTTGAATTGCACAACTATCTTAAGACTGGTTGAAAACTGACTGTTTCAGTTTCACAAACCTCATCCTTATATACCCATCTCAGAGTTTCAAAACAATTCATTGCAATTCTCATGACACTATCATAACCAGCTCTATCCCACAGTGATTGATACACATTGCATAAAATTCCAGAAAACATAACAATTGAGTCTCCCAGCAACATAATGAATATTGTTAATGATAAATTAATCGCTCATGAATAATATTACATTTTTGGTCTAGATTCTAGTTGCCTAGGAAACTCATTAATGCAAGTCACATGTGCATTGAATCTTGCAGTCTCCATATCATATTACTCTAAACACAAAGAGCACATGAGATAATAATGTATGATCCAAACATCTTGTGACATCACCTATTTGTTGTGACAGTGCAGTGTGCAGGAGTTCTTTCATAACAGGCAATACCTGCAGCTGTACTTGGATGCTACCATCAAATGCAGTTCACACTAGCTACCAGTTGAAGGAGTGTGCAATGAATGGAAGATTTTTTAGTAGAATCTGTAATGCATAAGAAGTTATCCAATGTACTCTCACGAGAGAAAGGTACACACACTGCATCTACTAGCTCCAGTACCCGCCATGAGAGTTAGTCTGTATTGACTATAAGCGTTGCAAATTCACAGAATTGGTGACAGGAGCTGATGATAGATCTACTATATCAACGCTCTGTATAAACTGTCTTCATGCTTTTCTTAGTTTCTTCACAACACAATAACTAGCAGACTCACTGCTGGCACCACAATCACCACACTACAAGCCTACAATAACCGGTCCAGGAAATGCTAAACTCAACCAATAACTATCATGCATGCATTTGCTCTGGCTCATTGTCGCTAAATACTGACAGCTCCTACGAATTATATTATTATTGCAACAAACTTATTGATCCAGACATTCAAATTATTACAACATAGGCCTGTCTTGTAAGAAAGGTTCTGTGAATGTCACTGCTCAGAATAAGAATTCTATTCCTTATTGTGTAAGGACTAAGGTCATAATGGATACTCTTTGCCCTATAAATATACTCCAACTGGGTACAACACAGGCAGCGCTCAGCACACACTTGCTAGCACCAATCTGTTCACTTTATCGCATTTTTGAATATAATTTAATGAAAAATCTTACAAATCACTAAAATGATATTGATATAGTTCTGTCAGAGCTGAGGCCAAAGAAATAAAAATTTATGGATGGTCGGCCCAACACCATCAAAGAGGAAAAACCGGAGAAGTAAAACCCGATGGGATAAAACCTTCTCTGGAAAAACCCAAATGACAAATACAACAGCTCAAAATATAAGATAAAAGTGTAAATGGGTCTTGACCTATAGTAAAAAAGAGATTAAACATTGTACAGTAATATACCTCTCAGTGATCACACAAGCTCAATCTGTGGGAGAAATTATTAATGAAGTGAAAAAGGGTCTTTTGATCTGTAGTAATAAAATAAAACAGCATACGACATATACCTGTCACCATTCTGTTGGTAAAATGGATTTGACCTGTATTGAAAAGAGGTAAGACAATACAATGCAATATACCTGTCACCATTCTGTTGGAAAAATGGGTCTTGATCTGTATTGAAAAGAGGTAAGACAATACACTGCAATATACCTGTCAGCATTCTGTTGGTAAAATGGGTCTTGAAATGTAATGAAAAGAGGTAAGACAACACTCTGCAATGTACCTGTCAGCATTCTGTTGGTAAAATGGGTCTTGATCTGTATTGAAAAGAGGTAAGACAATACACTGCACTGTACCTGTCAGCATTCACACATGTGAGTATGTAGAAACTGAATAATGGGGTCTTGTCCTCTAGTAAAATGAGGTAAGATAATATAGAACAGGTACTTTTCAGTATTTACACAGGAGTTGGGTACATCTGTAGAATAAATAGTCTCGTTCCCAGGCTCCATTCCTCTCGGTTTTGAGAGTAGTGGAGTTTGGAACAAGGCTAAGAAAGATAGCATGTTGGGCAGAAAATACGTTATAATAAAATGGCCGAGTGTTTTGGAGCTGTGGGTTACAGTGCTACCTCTCATGATGACCTGAGACAAGTCCTGGACACAATCCAGCACCAGATGGGAACCGGACCATACCTACTGAATGTTGAGATATATGTCCAACATCACAACGCAGAGCTCAGGTGAGCTAATGTCTTGTCCACTATAGCTCTTAATATCATATTCTCTCATATTCTCAGTAATTTTCATGGTTAACAAGATCCAATCTATAACTGTTCATACGAATTTGCATAATATTGTATAAACAATGAATACTTTTGACCTGCTTTTGACCACTAAAAATATAAAACCACTCAAAAATAGAAAGTCAGAAATAAAGAACTAAAAGTTACAAACAAGAAATCCTGTAAGCTAGGGCAATTCCATTCAAAAAGCTATCATCAAGTATCGAACAGTAGTGGTTCTCTTGCTAAGAGCACTGGAGAGGAAGACTCATGCTCTTCATGAGGATGGGGAAACTCCAGTATAAACTGATGCTGTCCTCTATGTGAGCCATACACTATTGATGGTGGGGATCCTGGAGGAGGTCTGTCCTCTTCATCATCTTCATTAGCTGCCACCTGAGGCAATGCTATATACTGTATTCGGTCTTTAAAGCCTAGCCTTCTCTTGATCTTCTTGAGGTCAAAGTTCCACCAGAGGTGCATTGCCATGGTGACAAGACAGACAAAAAGAGACAGACAAACAGAGACAATGGTAGCTATTTGATAATTCCTTGACCCGAGAGAAGCAGAAGCCAAACAAACAGTGCTCAGGAGAATTATGTTGAGAACATAAAAGACTTCTAGCAAGCTGACGTAAATATTTTCATATACACCTTTAGTGAAAGACCAAAATGTGAGAATACCCACAACAATTATAATAATGATGGAAGCATTAATTGGTCCTGAAGTGAAGGAGAATGTCACAGTGACAGTCAGTCGCATCATCAGAGTCACTCCTGTCCAGAATCGATACTTGTCTTTGTAAGGTCCTCCATAAGCATCCAACAGTGGCTTGAACTTTGCCACAAGATTCCACCTGCAGTGCTGTGGGATACACTTGTGACTGTATCTCTCCAGCAGAGGAGCACACAACACTAAAACAGGATAAGCCAGTCCAATGACCAGGACACCACAGGAGATGACTAAAAGAATAAGGTGTTTACCACTGCCATACTCAATGTTCCCATCTACACTCCACACTGTCAGAATGCTGTCATTGCATGGCAGCTGAGACATGTAAAGAGCATAAGTGACTGTGAGTAGGATTTTAGTGTAGGACATGAGGAACAGTGTAGCTAGTGCTGGGACAGCATGATAGCCACACAACCTGCAAAGCCACACAGAGTAGCGACAGCCCGCAATGATACCACCCATGAGCAGGAACAGGTAAGCAGGAAAGACAAACTGCAGCCAAGTGTTCCAGTAGCCATCCAGTCCATCAAACAAGCATATGTCAATACCCAGGTCAAGGTTCAGCCATGAGATGAACTGGCTCACCACTGGAACACTACCATTTGGGAAGAAGAAAGCTTCATTGAGCTTCACCATATTAGCGTAGAACAGTAGTCCATTGATAGTTCCAACAGAGACACTCAAGTTGAGAAACATCAACACAGCCACCAACACTATGCCAGCGAGGGCAAACACTGGCAACAAGAAAAGATACCAGTTAGAGCAATTACCACAGTGGTTGGATCCCAGCATGATACTAAGGTGAGACTGGCATTGTCCACAGAGTATACCTGTTCTATTGGCCACACACTGACGATCAGGTGCCGTGATGTCAAATGAGACATTGGATTGATTGCAGTAGTCAAATGGACAATTGGTAGTACCTGTTATACACTGAGTGTTGTTGATGTAGCCAAACCAACTGTTGCCTGATCTCAGAAACAAGTAAGGTGTGGCTGACAAATTGCACTGAACATTGCTAGTATCCAAGAATCGCTCACATTGACACTGTCCTGAGATCTGAGTGAATCCAATTGGACATTCTAGAATGTACACTCCAATAGACACACTTAACCCTTGTACAACATCTTTCACTCTGATATCAACCAGTGCTGTTGTTGAGGATGTGTTCTGCAGGAGAATGTGGAGCTGGAAACAATTAGTTGTCTCATAGTTTTTTCCATAGGTTTGAACTAGTGTTGCATTTTGAGCAGTGACCTGCACATCACCAGGACTTGTACCACCATAGTATCCCACTGTTGCTATTGGTGTGTTGATCTCTAGTCCTGGATATGTTCGTATGTGATGGGTCCTATCAGAGCAGTCTGGTAAGTTAGTGGTGGTGTTACAGAAGCAGACCATGATGGGGTCAGAGGACATGGAGGAGAGTCCATCAGTGTTACTGAAATGAAGATGTTTCATGAGAGGAGTGTCAAAGTACCATGAGGTTTCATTAGGATGGCCTACATGAGGTATTTGGCTAAATTCGACCCTTTTTTCAGTCTTCCTACAGCCCATCAGTATAGCTCCATACATATCACTTCCTCCTTTCCCTGCCCTGTTTCCAGAGAAGATTACTGAGCTAGAATTATTTTCAAATTTCATTGTGCAGAGAGTGCTTGTGAATGTTGAATTTTCATAAGTCGACAATTGACTCGTCTGTGCTAAAGCAAGCAATAGTGATTGTGTTACAAGTAATGCTCCTCCATGTTTTTCAGCAGTGTTGTTGTAAAGCAGTAACTCTCCTTCAATGCTAATATAGGATGCAGTTAACAGTGTAATACCAGCACCCTCAGTGTTTCTGTTATTTTGTATCACATTGTGTCCACTGAATTTTGCGACAGCTTCAATCAGTGTGATTCCAGTCATATTGTTGTCCGATATAATGCAAGAGTGAATTACTACTGCATCAGTAAAACTAGTCGGTTGAATTATCACTACTGAGCTACCATCATCATCACTAGTGTTGTTGGAAAATATACAGTTTATGATCTTTGCCTGGACTTGATACAAGTAAATAACAGAAGGAACGCCAGTGCTTCCGATAAAATGGCAGCCATCCATTTGTATTGCATTGTCTCTGTTACTGCCCATTAGTGTGAAACCAACATAGCGTATATTGACAAACCTCATGCTAGTATTAGTGATCTGCACACTAGCACAGCAGCCAAGAATATACACGCCATAGTAGGAGTATGCATTTGTGAACACATTTGAGTTAAGCATTGAGATCAGAACATAATTGGCATATGATGGAATTTTATTAAATAATCCTATGCTTATGTCACTAGCCTCTTTACCACTATTATTCAAAAACTCAGTATTATCAATAATAAGTTTGGCTGATTGAATCTCGACATGAATGAATATTCCTCCACCATCTACAGCAGTTCCATTAAGGAAGATGCACTTACTGACAACAAGTGTAACATTACCACTGCCATCAAAAGATGCGCCTATGCCTCCGCCATATGTAGCAGTTCCATTAAAGAAGGTGCAATTACTGACAACAAGTGTAACATTACCACTGCCATCAAAAGATGCGTCTATGCCTCCGCCATATGTAGCAGTTCCATTAAAGAAGGTGCAATTACTGACAACAAGTGTAACATTACCACTGCCATCAAAAGATGCGTCTATGCCTCCGCCATATGTAGCAGTTCCATTAAAGAAGGTGCAATTACTGACAACAAGTGTAACATTACCACTGCCATCAAAAGATGCGCCTATGCCTCCGCCATATGTAGCAGTTCCATTAAAGAAGGTGCAATTACTGACAACAAGTGTAACATTACCACTGCCATCAAAAGATGCGTCTATGCCTCCGCCATATGTAGCAGTTCCATTAAAGAAGGTGCAATTACTGACAACAAGTGTAACATTCCTGGTATCATTGCCTAACAACCTTGCCTCTATGCCTCCGCCATATGTAGCAGTTCCATTAAAGAAGGTGCAATTACTGACAACAAGTGTAACATTACCACTGCCATCAAAAGATGCCATTATGCCTCCACCATAATGTGTAGCAGTTCCATTAAAGAAGGTGCAATTACTGACAACAAGTGTAACAATACCACTGCCATCAAAATATGCCTCTATGCCTCCACCATCTATAGCAGTTCCATTAAAGAAGGTGCAATTACTGACAACAAGTGTAACATTACCACTGCCATCAAAATATGCGTCTATGCCTCCACCATAATGTGTAGCAGTTCCATTAAAGAAGGTGCAATTACTGACAACAAGTGTAACATTACCACTGCCATCAAAATATGCCATTATGCCTCCACCATAATATGTAGCAGTTCCATTAAAGAAGGTGCAATTACTGACAACAAGTGTAACATTACCACTGCCATCAAAATATGCGTCTATGCCTCCACCATCTATAGCAGTTCCATTAAAGAAGGTGCAATTACTGACAACAAGTGTAACATTACCACTGCCATCAAAATATGCCATTATGCCTCCACCATAATGTGTAGCAGTTCCATTAAAGAAGGTGCAATTACTGACAACAAGTGTAACATTACCACTGCCATCAAAATATGCCGCTATGCCTCCGCCATATGTAGCAGTTCCATTAAAGAAGGTGCAATTACTGACAACAAGTGTAACATTACCACTGCCAAAGAAATATGCCGCTATGCCTCCACCATAATATGTAGCAGTTCCATTTAAGAAGGTGCAATTACTGACAACAAGTGTAACATTACCACTGCCAGACAAATATGCTGATATGCCTCCACCATAATATGTAGCAGTTCCATTTAAGAAGGTGCAATTACTGACAACAAGTGTAACATTACCACTGCCAGACAAATTTGCAGATATGCCTCCACCTCGTCCTGTAGCATTAGAAAATTTTAAGTTATTGAAAGAAATTTTGAGCAGTCCTCTATGAGATGAATTCAAATTCATTGTCAATCCTCCTCCAGAAACACCGCAACACTTAGTCATGTTGGAGTATGATAGCTCTAATGTGGTATTGCTGTAATGAGGATCATACCAAATGCCTACTCCACCACTAAAATTGGGGTTATTGATCTTGACACCACACAATGCTGAATGATAGTAGGAGCAGTTGGTGATTATAACATTGTTACTGTCAAGAACAGATAGTCCATATCCTGTCATATGTTGTATTGAATTCTTGAGAAAGAGTAAGCTTTGGACAAAAAGAAAAGTGAAAACTCCAAAATTGAGCTGAACTTCGTGAGCCGCACTACAGTTGACTACTGTAAGACCTTCAACAGTGATGTTATGACAATGAGCAAAGTAGAACCCTCCTCTCCCTCTGGTGCAGTTGATAATGACATTAGACTGCATCACAGTCTCCTCAGCTCCTGCTACCGGCCACTGACCTTGTCCCTTCAGAGTCAGGTTGTGTACATTACTGACATGTACAAGATCCTCTCTGTCAAAGATGTGTTCTCCTTCCAAGAAGATGATGGTGGTGTCAGAGGTGAAGTAGTGGACAGGCTGGGAGATGTAGTATGAAAGGTTCCGGCATACCTGATGTAGAGGACATGACTGCTCATGACTATCTGCATCATCAGCTGTGACATAGTAGACATCAGTGGTTGTGAGAGCAGTGGAAGATACAGCCAACAACAGCAGCAACACTAGTAGTGCAGCCATGGGCAATGCTTACTATACGTACCATTCAAAAATTCAATGTCTTTTATCATAGAGGTGTACATGTGGGTAGTTAGTATCAATTTCATACTTGTTAAATCATTCAAATTCTTTACATAGCTATGTTGCCCTTGAGACTCACAAGACATGAATGCACTGTGAATATCATCAGTATTGTTCATTCAGCATCTACAGTAGAACTTCTCTATTCCGGACACCCTTGGTATTGACCCACTAAAGCCCCCTGATTACAGAGGCATCCTGACGTGCAGTGTCCACATTACAGTACATAGTACATGTCCTTATCAAAGAGTTTCGACTGTGGGGAGCACTGTGTGGAGGTGTACCTATTATGACCTGCATGTTATTATTTTCTAAAATTTGCTAACACTTATCTCCTGTTGTCACGGTAACAAGATCGTCATGGCAGAATACACCATATGAAAACATGTTGTGTGTTGCATGCATAGCTCTTATAGTACAGAGAGTTTCTGCTCCAACCATTTACCGACTACGCCAGAGAGAATGTGATAAACAGTAAGCTATAAATAGTGAATTTGTATTATAGGTTTAGATTTTACTAAACACTTTTCAGGCATACTGCATGTCTTTTCAAGAATAGTGATGTTTTCGATAAGTATTATCAGCAACAATGGAAAGTTTAGTATTCTATCAATAGTTTCCTGGAGAGCTGGTGATAATGAAGCACCTAAGGTGCAGATGCCTCGGTGGAATGACACTATATCCACAAACACAACTATCCACCATTCCACAAACACAGCAACTGCAGATGCATGTATACAGGATTTCTGTACAGCAATCATAATGCTGTGCTTTAGTTATGCAATCAGAAGCCAATCAGTGCTAACCACAATTCAACTGGGCGTGTCTACAGTGTTTAGCCTAGCCATAGCAGCTCACAGCAGTCACACGCATACCACGAGCGAGATAGCTTGCTTACACGATTTCTCTAGGCCTGCGCTGCTATCCTGTAGTAAAATTATAACCTATCAGCTTCTAGGCAGTCAACTGTGAATAGTTTTGTCTACGGAGGACTCTAGATTGCCAGCAATGGCCATCGATCGCGAGGTAAGCAAAGTTACGCCATAACTCGAGAACGCAGCTTCATATACAAGTCTGTCATGCTGTTCTGAAGTAAAAAAAAACGAACTCACTAGCTGTAAGGCAGCCAGCAGTAGACAATTTTGTCTTTACATCACCAACTAGATCGCCAGCGATCGCGAGGTAAACAATCATGCCATAACTCACGAACAGAGCCTTGTAACCAAAATCCTTACAATTCATTTTCAAGAAAATATCGACTTTAGCTTGTGTTGCACGTTTCAGCGCTTAGTTTTCAGCGAGCGACGAGAAATCCTGCCGACAGACAGACAGACAGATCACAGATACACAACACGACTACTGTGCGCCCCGTGGCTCCGCCCACCGAGGCATAACTATAGTGTGCTTGGATTATGGGTTGTTGTGATCAGGAATGTATACGTGCATCAAAGCAGGTCAAGTGCATCTCAAGTTGCCGTTCATAGTGAGCCAGGCCAACGACACTAATTACCTTATTTAAACTAAAATTTTACATAAACAACAGCTGTGGTATAGGCATTATTCATGATTACCTCTTCAAAAACAAATATTTGAGCCTGTTACACAACTATTAGTGCTTGTATTGCATGGAATTTTACCGAGAATGTTTGTCAGAAGTGTGGATCACATGCTCCTTAGCTATAGACTAAAAATCTTACCTCTATGATAGCCACGCCATGCACTTATCGAGCAAGTGGCAAAAAGAAGGGAGCGCTTCAGCGCTTGTAGTACCGTGCCGACTGCGTGTTGCTTTTGCTGAGTGAAACTTGACCTTTACAGGCTTTTCGAGTGTATACTTTTCACGCACACACTCGAAAAGCTTGTCATAGCAATTTTTGCAATTTTTCATACTTATGAATCTTGCAGTATCCATATCATACAAGAAAATTAAAAAGATTTCTATCGAAATCAAAAGGATGTAGTGATGAAGAAATCTACCACTGGTCCACAATGTAAACCAACAAGGAACAACCATGGAATGGTAACACGATTGACTTGCTAACAGACCATAGATCCCTACATCAGTGGCTGCTGTGGCTGACTATAGCTAGTTCAGCTAGTTGCTGTTGACTGACACATGACGTGCATTGAATTGAATTCAGCTTGTGACAAAAATATTGATCTTATGTACAGCCACTGATGTAGGGATCTATGGTCTGTTAGCAAGTCAATCGTGTTACCATTCCATGGTTGTTCCTTGTTGGTTTACATTGTGGACCAGTAGTAGATTTCTTCATCACTACATCCTTTTGATTTCGATAGAAATCTTTTTAATTTTCTTGTTTGTGTCCTTTTTTCTTTTTCAGTGAAGTGCAGTTCAATATCATGCATGTACTGAGTTGTCTTTGTTTCCACCATTAGTTTACTTTTACTGTTGTTGATGCCTTTTCTTTATAATTATTACAGCTAAAAATTGATTGTCATATCAGCTCGCCTACGCATACATGCAGTGCATACGAGCCCCGCCCACACTTGTTTGTAGACACGGAGGACAGGTTATAATAATCTGGCAAGCGCAGAATAGTGATCCTACACGAGCTTACCGTTCTTTGAAGACTCCAGACAAATAAATTATGTGTTCTCTGTGATTGATACGACGCGACGATACTCAAGCTGGTGCTTGGTCACGTGCGCTAACCACTGCTTGGTCACGTGCGTATTGCGCAATCACAATAATGGCGTCTAACACTTAGCTGACAATGGATCATGATCGAGAAGTCGCAGAATTTATATCGCCGTTTCGCTAAAAACGAAGTTCGAAAGGCACCTGCCAGGAGAATTTCACGACTGTTCGTGGGTGTTTTAGTCTCGGCACTGCTCGCATAAAGGCGCTAGGCGCGCTGAAGAAAGAAGAAGAAAACGAAGATGACGGAAACTCGATTTTCACCGTTTCCAGGTTCGTCACTTTAGTAACAATTTCGAGCGATCTCCTTGCTACTGTAAGATGGGGCAACGCTAGAGAGCAGATCTAAGTGTCTTTGGACGTTTAAAATTCATCACCAGGCGAAATATTAGCGTTTGAACGCTAATACATTGTATGTAGCCGCCATCTTGTTTTCTCGTTCATCCCTACATAGGGAGTCACTACCGTGCCTCCCTAATTACTCTAAGCAACAAAGAGCATAATTACGATGAGATAATATTTGCTTCCCTAATGACCCAAGCATCTGGTGTTCGTCGTGACAGTGCAGTATGCAGGAGTTCTTTCATTACAGGCAATACCTGCAGCTGTACTGTGATACTACCATCAAATGCAGTTCAAACTAGCTACTAGTTGAAGAAGTGTACAATGCATGGAAGATTTTTTAGTAGAATCTGTAATGCATAAGAAGTCGTCCTATGTACTCTCACGAGAGAAAGGTACATCTCCTAGTTCCAGTACCCGCCATAAGAGTTAGTCTCAATTGACTATAAGCGTTGCAAAATCACAGAATTGGTGGCAGGAGCTGATGATAGATCTATTATATCAACGCACTGAATAAACTGTCTTCCTGCTTTTCCTAGTTTCTTCACAACACAGTAACTAGCACACTCACTGATGGCACCACAATCACCACACTACAAGCCAACAATAACTGGTCCAGGAATAGTTGTTGCTAAACTACTCAACCAATAACCATCACGCAGTTCCTCTGGCTCATTGTCGCTAAATACTGACAGCTCCTACGAATTATAATTATTGCAACAAACTTAATGATCTACATATTCAAATTATTATATAGGTCCGTCTTGTATGGTTCTGTGAATGTCACTGCTCAGAATTAGAATTCTATTCCTTATTGCCAGTGTAAGAACTAAGGTCATATGCATACGAATGCAATTCATATGCCCTATAAAAAATACTTCAACTGAGTACAAAATAGGCAGCGCTCAGCATACTTGCTTTATTTTGAAAAATAATTTTAATTTTAATGAAAAATCTTACAAATCACTTTAATGATATTGATATAGTTCTTTCTGAGCTGAGGCCAAAGAAATAGAAATTTATGGATGGTCGGCCCAACACCATCCAAGGGGAAAAACCGGAGAAGTAAAACCCGATGGGATAAAACCTTCTCTGGAAAAACCCAAATGATAAATACAACAGCTCAAAATTTAAGATAAAATGGTAAAACGGTCTTGATCTGTAGTAAAAAGAGATTAGACATTATACAGCAATATACCTCTCAGTGATCACACAAGCTCAATCTGTGGGAGAAATTATTAATGAAGTAAAACGTGTAAAATGGGTCTTTTGATCTGTAGTAAAAAAGAGATTAGACATTATACAGTAATATACCTCTCAGTCATCATGCAAGCCTCAGCTCAATCTGTGGGAGAAAATTTAATGAAGGGGAAAAAGGGTCTTTGATCTGTACTAATAAAGAGATAAAACAGCACACAACAATATACCTGTCACCATTCTGTTGGTAAAATGGGTTTGAGCTGTATTGAAAAGAGGTAAGACAATACTCTGCAATATACCTGTCAGCATTCTGTAGAAAAAATGGGTCTTGAGCTGTATTGAAAAGAGGTAAGACAATACTCTGCAATATACCTGTCAGCATTCTGTTGGTAAAATGGGTTTGAGCTGTATTGAAAAGAGGTAAGACAATACTCTGCAATATACCTGTCAGCATTCTGTAGAAAAAATGGGTCTTGAGCTGTATTGAAAAGAGGTAAGACAATACTCTGCAATATACCTGTCAGCATTCTGTTGGTAAAATGGGTTTGAGCTGTATTGAAAAGAGGTAAGACAATACTCTGCAATATACCTGTCAGCATTCTGTTGGTAAAATGGGTTTGAGCTGTATTGAAAAGAGGTAAGACAATACTCTGCAATATACCTGTCAGCATTCTGTAGAAAAAATGGGTCTTGAGCTGCTTGAGCTGTATTGAAAAGAGGTAAGACAATACTCTGCAATATACCTGTCAGCATTCTGTTGGTAAAATGGGTTTGAGCTGTATTGAAAAGAGGTAAGACAATACTCTGCAATATACCTGTCAGCATTCTGTTGGTAAAATGGGTTTGAGCTGTATTGAAAAGAGGTAAGACAATACTCAGCAATATACCTGTCAGCATTCTGTAGAAAAAATGGGTCTTGATCTGTATTGAACAGATGTAAGACAATACACAACAACATACCTGTCACATGTGAGTGTGTAGAAACTGAATAATGGGGTCTTGTGCTGTAATAAAATGAGGTAAGACAATATGCAACAGGTACCTTTCAGTATTTACACAGGCATCTGTAGAATAACTAGCCTCATTCCCAGGCTCTGCTCCTCTCGGTTTTGAGAGAAGTGGAGCCGGGAAGAGGCTAAGAAAGATAGCATGTTAATAAACAGTAACAGTACGAGTGTCTTTGTATAGCTGATTTATCTGCTGAGAAAAGAGCATGAAGATTAATAATGATTCTTCTCTTAAAAGAATCTTCTTTTTATTCTGTATTGAAAGACATGTGGTTAAACAATAACAATACCATACCATCAGTTTGATTCTGTTGCTTGCTTGAGACCTACATGTATCTAGAGAAATCACACGAGGATAATAAGAAAACAACATGAATTAGTGAAATTGAATCGATGAGCTGATTATTGGTGTGATCGAATCGATGACTCGATGATTGGTGTGATCGAATCGATGACTCGGTAATTGGTTTGATCGAATCGATGACTCGGTGATTGGTTTGATCGAATTGATGACTCGGTGATTGGTGTGATCGAATCGATGACTCGGTGATTGTATCGATGAATTCATCTACATTGAACCAGTACATTAGACCAGTGAGGAGTGAGCTACATTGAACCAGTACATCAGACCAGTGAGGGGTGAGCTACATTGAACCAGTACATCAGACCAGTGAGGGGTGAGCTACATTGAACCATTACATCAGACCAGTGAGGGGTGAGCTACATTGAACCATTACATCAGACCAGTGAGGGGTGAGCTACATTGAACCATTACATCAGACCAGTGAGGGGTGAGCTACATTGAACCATTACATCAGACCAGTGAGGAGTGAGCTACATTGAACCAGTACATTAGACCAGTGAGGAGTGAGCTACATTGAACCAGTACATTAGACCAGTGAGGAGTGAGCTACATTGAACCATTACACCAGACCAGTGAGGAGTGAGCTACATTGAACCAGTACATTAGACCAGTGAGGAGTGAGCTACATTGAACCATTACACCAGACCAGTGAGGAGTGAGCTACATTGAACCAGTACATCAGACCAGTGAGGGGTGAGCTACATTGAACCAGTACATTAGACCAGTGAGGAGTGAGCTACATTGAACCATTACATCAGACCAGTGAGGGGTGAGCTACATTGAACCAGTACATTAGACCAGTGAGGAGTGAGCTACATTGAACCATTACATCAGACCAGTGAGGGGTGAGCTACATTGAACCAGCACATTAGACATAATTATTTACAACAACAGCAGTAATATTATTATCATCTTCAGCTTGTATCTATGGTTTCCTACAGAACAAAACGCATTGTAAACACATCATCAGACTGTTGACTTCACCGCAACGATGAAACTTGAATTGTCTTCCATCTGTAAGCATCCTGATTTCTCCAGTAGAACTTTCCTAGTTGCCTTGATCTCCATACTCTCGGCTACCTATCTACCTAATAACTAAGGCTTTCATTATGCACAAAGTAATGTTCATTCTATAATGGTTCGACTACATTACCTAGCTAGCTACCTAACTGAGGCTTTACTACACAAGCTAGCACCAATGAAATATCACAGCAATATCACATGCAACAGTGATCTTGATTGATTGGTAGTGATCTGTATAGTTTGGGTTGATGGTGATCTTGTGTGGTTCAGGGTCTGCTCCTCTTCATGCTCTCTTGATAGCTATCTACCTATCTTCCTGGCTTAGGCTCTGACTACACTACCTATACTACACAATGTTCATTCTAAGGCTATGACTACACTAGCTAACATACATCAGTGCATTAAAATTAAATGAAACAGCACAGCAATATCACATGCAACATTATTAAAGATGATTCATAATACGTACACTCTCACTGACTCACTCACTGACATGCCGCGCTAGCAGATACATACAAACACTCACTAACCTTGTTATTATCCATGATGTCGCATCGCACGCTTAGTAAGCTAGCATGCTAATACATTCTAACATTGCTACCATACAGCCTAGCATTGCTAAAACCACAGATGGCACACTCTCTTGTGCCATAGAAAGTGTAGCATCCATGGTTACTATACTGCTTAGCATTTGTACATAACCTTAGAACAACTATAAATTACTGGTACCGCAATATCTTGGGTAGAAATGGTCAGTTGTAAAGCCAGTAGCAGAGAGTAGAGCCAGTAGCAGCCAGTAGCAGAGAGTAGAGCCAGTAGCAGAGAGTAGAGCCAGTAGCAGATAGTAGAGCCTGTAGCAGAGAGTAGAGCCAGTAGCAGAGAGTAGACCTAGTAGCTTGTGGTAGCCATCAGTAGCAACAATAATAATTATAGTGAAGCTGTAGCAGGTTACGGGTAAAGGTGATTGAGTGCGTTACTGATCACTAGCTACTGTTACCTCATGGTCCAGTGTGTTTCACTGATAGTCCCATTCCTGAACTCCAGTTGAGGTTAGGAGTTTATACACTGGACCCTGTAGTGGATTGAGTGATCAATGCTGCTAGCATACAGCGATGTGGCACTGACCTCATACACCGGTTCCATTTGATAGGGAATGAGACTATACTGCATGATAGATTATGGTGATCTTGATTGATTGGTAGCAATCTTGATTGATTGATTGGTAGCGATCTTGATTGATTGGTAGCAATCTTGATTGATTGATTGGTAGTAATCTTGATTGATTGGTAGTGATCTTGATTGATTGATTGGTAGTAATCTTGATTGATTGGTAGCGATCTTGATTGATTGGTGGTGATCTTGATTGTGGTTTTGATTGGATAGTCTGTGTTGATGGTCATCTTGTTTGGTTCTGCTCCTCTTCATGCTCTCTTGATAGCTATCTACCTATCTAAAACTTTGACTATACTACCTAATTATCTACATATCTACCTGGCTAAGGCTTTGGCTACACTACCTATACTGCACAATGTTCATTCTAAAGCTTTGACTACACTAGCTAACATACATCAATGCATTAAAATTGAATGAAACAGCACAGCAATATCACATGCAACATTATTAAAGGTGATTCATAATACACTCTCACTGACTCACTCACTGTCATGCCGCGCTAGCAGATACACACAAACACTCACTAACCTTGTGATGTCGCATCGCACGCATAGTAAGCTAGCATGCTAATACATTCTAACATTGCTACCATACAGCCTAGCATTGCTAAAACCACAGATGGCACACTCTCTTGTGCCATAGAAAGTGTAGCATCCATGGTTACTATACTTCTTAGCATTTGTACATAACCTTAGAACAACTATAAATTACTGGTACCGCAATATCTTGGGTAGAAATGGTCAGTTGTAAAGCCAGTAGCACTGAGAGTAGAGCCAGTACTAGAGAGTAGATCCTGTAGCAGAGAGTAGATCCAGTAGCAAAGAGTAGAGCCAGTAGCTTGTGCTAGCCATCAGTAGCAACAATAATGTAGTGAAGCTGTAGTGGATAAAGGTGATTGAGTGTGTTACAGATCACTAGCTACTGTTACCTCATGGTCCAGTGTATTTCACTGCTAGACCCATTCCTGAACTCCAGTTGAAGTTAGGAGTTTATACACTGGACCCTGTAGTAGATTGAGTGATCAATGCTGCTAACATACAGTGACGTGCACTGACCTCATACAGTGGTTCATGATAGGGAATGAGACTGTACTGCTTGACTTATATTGATCTTGATTGATTGATTGCCGGTGATCCTCATTGATTGGTAGTGTTCATGATTGATTGGTAGTGATCTTGATTGATAGGCAGTGTTTGTTGCTAATCTTGTTTGATTGACCGTGATCTTGATTGATTGATAATGGTCTCTTGATCAAGTGATTGTGTTGACCTGCTCCTCTTTTTGCTCTCTTGATTTTTAGCTATCTACCTATCTAAAGCTTTGACTACACTACCTACAGTACACAATGTTCATTCTAAGGCTTTGACTACACTAGCTAGTATACATCAATACATCACAGATCAATGAAACAGCAAAGCAATATCACATGCAACATTATTAAAGATGATTCATAATACACTCCCACTGACTCACTCACTGTCATGTCGCGCTAGCAGATACACACAAACACTCACTAACCTTGTTATTATCTATGATGTCGCATCGCATGCATAGTAAGCTAGCATGCTAATACATTCTAATATTGCTACCATACAACCTAGCATATTGCTAAAACCACAGATGGTACACTCTCTTGTGCCATAGGAAGTGTAGCATCCATGGTTACTATACTGCTTAGCATTTGTACATAACCTTAGAACAACTATAAATTACTGGTACCGTAGCATTTTTGGGAAGGTAGAGCCAGTAGCAGAGGGTAGAGCCCAGCAGCAGAGGGTATAGCCCATAGCAGAGGGTAGAGCCAGTAGCAGAAGGTAGAACCAGTAGCAGAGGGTAGAGCCAGTAGCAGAAGGTAGAGCCAGTAGCAAGAGGGTAGAGCCAGTAGCAGAGGGTAGAGCCAGTAGCTGAGGGTAGAGCCAGTAGCAGAGGATAGAGCCCAGTAGCAGAGGGAGAGCTAGTAGTTGAGGATTGAGCCAGTTGACTGAGTTCACGAGTCGTATTGAAATTGGCGCGCTTTTGAGTTGAAGTTGATACCCACTTTTGTTTGTTCTATCTCAGGTTGACAGTGTCTGCTGTTGGCGTTCCATTGCTGGAGCAATAGCGTTGTTGGCAGCGCTTAGTTGTGAAACGGTAAGGCTATGAGTAAGAGAAAGATTACAGCCTTTTCGGTCACAGTAGTGGAGACTAACCGCTAATGCATTCAGTGAGGTAGCAAGACATTCGTGACAGCATTGTGAAGCTTGCTTGGCTATAACTTGATGGGTTCTTCCTTTTCAGTAGCTCAGATGGCACAGACTGACCTCGCGCTCTTCTTCACAGCTCTTTATAGTAATTCAAAATTGGCGCTCAACTTTACCCGCCTACACTGCTGCGCATGCGTTACAATTGAGCGCGCCGTAAAATGGCGCGTGGATTTGAACTAGCTCTATGATACTGCTACAGTCAACTAAAAATATTAAATGAGTTTATTCACAGTAACGCAGCTTAGGCAGCCTTAGCTCATGGGGTGCTATTCCACTTGTAGCTTGGGAAGAAGTGAGTGATAATTCAACCACACTATTGGTACTGCATGCTACAGACCACCAAGTTTGCAAGTTGCTTGACAACGGAGATTGTAAAAAAGGTGGTGGTTTATAACAATACATAATATGGTTAGTTAGTCTAGTAGCCACTGCCCAATTCACAACTTCTGCGTTCAAGCAACTTGCAAAGGTCTGTACTGCATGCCTTCTCAGATGAGTAGAATTGTAATTTTGACAAACAACAGCGTTGTAAGTACAACTGTGAAACTTCTCTTATTTGAATCTCCTTGGGACCCCACAAATAGTGTCCTGATAGGAAGGCATCATGATTGGGTTTGTTAAAATACTATGCAGTTTGCAGGGATCTCATCCAGTGTTCAAAAGTTCATAATTATTTTAGAAATTTCCACAAGTAGGACTTTCACTGTCTACATCACTTATTAGTCAACCAGAGTCTTTCTCACAGAAAACTGATAACAATATAAACAGATGAGCTTCTATGCACATTCTGAGAGGAGAAACTGAACTGAGGTGTAAAGGTGTGTTTCTTTGTATTGTTCATATTGAGTATGAAGTTGCTGGAGCTGTTGCATGTGTTGTTTGGAGGTCTAGTGGAGAGTGGATACAGAATGAGTCACTATGAGGCAAGCTCAGCTCCAGTTGAGACTTTTATTAATAATGTACAATGTTCAGCATTTTCATTGCTGCTTAGCAATAGCATTAGCATATAGCAGTCATAGTTATACAGTAGGGCTGGGCGATATTGATATTTTTAGCGACGATATGATATTGCACAAGTCATCACGATAATATTATGACGATATATTGCCACACTATGATTGCTGTCCTTACCTTTAGTATTTTCTGTACATAAGCATGTTTAAAATGTCAGAATGATCAAGAATTGTAAAACCATCACTTCAATATTCACGATATCACACGATATATTGTGTTCACGATATTATTGTGTTAAGTGATCTTCGAATATTGCAAACGATATTGTAACAAATATCACGATACTACGATAATATTGAAATATTGCCCAGCCCTATTATACAGATGTACATTTAGATTATGACATTATGAATGCTGTATGTTACTCACTTATGCGAATGTGCTTACAAAAGTAAGTGACTTCGTAATTTTGTGGTTTAATGAAAAATGTAGTATTTAAGGAAATGTGTATTGAGCCCTCTTAGTACAAGTTAATAAAAATTAATTAGCTAATTTTAGCTAGCCAGCTGAGAATCATCACTTACGTATATTTCACTAAAGCAGTCACAAAGATGAAAATGGCACATCTAGTTCTCGTGTCATGAGTCGAGAGACTGCAGTTGCTTACGGCTTTCATGAATTCATAACTTACAACTGACCTAGCATCCATCATCAAAACAGAATACACGCGTGATGACTGTATGTCAAATTAAGAGTTAGTGCTGGAGTATACTCAGGATGTCTCCCTCATCTAATTCCAGCATGGCAAGACTCCCTCATCAGCACTCAGTCTGGCACTCAGTAACCAACAGCAACAACTAAGAGACCAAGGAGTAGTTATTGAACTCAATTAATGACTCCTTTATTGAATGAGGTGATCTATCATTATACAGTGTATATCACATTAATTTGATGGTTTTGTATTACAATGCAATGCACAGAGATGATAAAAAGAGAGAGGTGGGTGGGATATGCAGTACAGCTGAAAAATAACAGATCGAGAGTGCTACAATTATTTCAAATTTCCCGCTCTGTTGTCTGGAGGCGCGGCTGGTTTACGCCCACTATCAAAGGCGCGGCATGCATGCATGCGATCGACAAAAACTACTCGATTATTAGATGATTTGAACGGGTTTGGTTTCTTATCCTCCCTGTTCTTGGCTTCACAGTTTGCCTAAAATGTCGTGCTACAAGCGAAAAATGCCTTATTTCACGCGAGATTCTTGTCAGACTCGTACTAACATCTCTCAGGCTCTGATCATCTCTGGTAGGACAAACTCTGGTCCTCTATCATGTGAGTGAAGTGATTTTAGAAAAATGAGCTTTTCTATTCCTCTCTGGCAGCTGACAGACCCTCTTATGATCAGCTCCTTCATCTCAAGAAACCTGATGGGTCTTCTCTGAGAGTTATTCGATGGATCTCATCATTGGAACAATGGCAGTGCACGGACCTAGCTCACATGCTCTTGAAGGATGATGCTCTAGTGAGAAGGTATCAGAAGGATTGCAAAGACAAGAACGAGTTTGTTCGGAGGGTCTTGGACGACTGGTTGTCACGTGATGACAGAGATCCCAATGATTCAGCTGTTCCACGTACTTGGTCATCTCTTGTTGAGTGTATCAGTGACGCTGATCTACCTGGAGACCTAGCCACAGCCATCAATGATGCATGTGCAGGTATGAATGTGTGAGAATGCTGTTCCTCGTTTTAATATACATCACTAATTGATCAGCTGGTATTGACAAAGATTAGCCATACGATAGTGCTTGGTAGATATTTCCCCTCGTTCGATATGTACGACAGTTTGTCTTATATACACACACACTTGAAGTCACTGAAGTCTATAATGTGGTGAACTGTTGCTCTATCGACGCGTATCTAGTAATTCTAACCATCACCTTTCTCTATTGTAGACAAAGCTAAATCCAGGAAGGAACTTGTAGTCACTAGAAGTACTGCAACAGAGCGTTCTCTGTCCAGTGGAAGCACCTTACCTGACACAGAACTGGCTGACAGTGCACTCTCTGACACACGAAACAGTGTCACGAATGAGAAAGGACAGAACACAATGTACGTCAGTATCTTGTATACTAAATCATGTACAAATGCTCTATTTTCTTCACAGTCCGTCTTCCAGTAGCTCAAGTATTGTGGATTGTTACAAGTAAGCTCATGTAAAGGAAAAATTATTATTGTTTTGTGCACTACAGTCTACAGAGAGTTAGAAGTATAGTCTTTACCCAACCAGTGCTGCCCAGTCTTGACACAGCTACATGTGGTACCACCAACTCCCAGCACGAGACCAGGTACCCATTGTGTGTGTGTGTGTGTGTGTGTGCGTGTGTGTGTGTGTGTGTGTGTGTGTGCGTGTGTGTGTACGTGTGTGTGTGTGTGTGTGTGTGTGCGTGTGTGTGCGTGTGTGTGTGTGTGTGTGTGTGTGTGTGTGTGTGTGTGTATGTGTGTGTGTGTGTGTGTGTGCGTGCATGTCTGTGTGGTGTGTGTGCATGCGCATGTGTTTGTGTGTGTGCGTGCATGTCTGTGTGAGTGGGTGGTGGGTCATATAATCGTCTACTTATACACAGATGTACTGATGCATCATCGGAGCCGAGCATCGAGAAGACTAGAGACTTTTTTGACAGATTGTTGAGAAAACGACCAGGCATCAGTAAATCAACCAAGCAAGCTGAACCAGAACGTGTCAACCAAAATGGAGATGAAAAAGCGCTCAGTGAATTTTTTGACGGATTATTGAGGCAACCAGTCTTTAGCAGCTCAGAGATACAAGTTGAACCGGAATGTGTCAATGAAAATAAGGAGAAAGCTCTTAGTGAATTTTTTGACGGATTATTGAAGCGACCAAATGTTAGTAGCTCAGACAGACAAGATGAACCAGCTAAGAAAAGAATGAAGAAGACACCAGTAAAGCAAGATGAACCAGCAATGAGAGGGAGAAGGAAGAAGACACCTGTTAAACAAGATGAATCTGTGAAGAAAGGGAGAGGGAGACCGTGGAAGACACCAGTAAAGCAAGATGAAGCGGCAAAGGTAGTGAAGAAGACGCCTGTGAAACAAGATGAGCCAGGGAAGAAAGGGAGAGGGAGGAAGACGCCATTAAAGCAAGATGAACCAGTCAAGAAAGAAATGAAGAGTTCACTAAATCAACCAGCGAAGACCATTTTAACAATGACTCCTCCGGTAAGATGAGCTACTAGTATGCTATTGTATGTGGGCTTCATGTGTTTTAGGCTGGTCAATTTTTTATTTGTTCATAAATTTGCCCGTACCAGGAAAAGCACATCATTGATCACACATCATTGCACATCGGCAACATTTGGTACTATGGGAGTGGGGTGTGGCTTTGCTATAGTAGCTGCCATCATGACATGGAGAGAGACTGCAGTGCTGTAGGTCAAAGGTCACGACTGCCAGTAGTATGCATACAAGGAGACAGTGCCTTTGGGTTCTCAGGAATGAAGTTCGAGACTGCTTGCCGGTGAAGCATATATGTGTGTGACTCACTGCATGACCTCTATCTGTAGGTACAAGCTGCCCATTCTGTTCATAATAATGTGGTATATATCGTGGAATAGATGAGGAGACGTGGTCTAGTGATAGAGAAGACCTCATGCTAAGGTAAGCACAGCACTGCTATAACAGTGACTTATGGTTCTACTGCAGGATTCCACCTATTTCTCTTGGGCAGAAAATACGTTATGTTAAAATGGCCGAGTGTTTTGGAGCTGTGGGTTACAGTGCTACCTCTCATGATGACCTGAGACAAGTCCTGGACACAATCCAGCACCACATGGGAACCGGACCGTACCTACTGAACGTGGAGATATGTCCAACATCACAATGCAGAGCTCAGGTGAGCTGATGTCAGGTCCACTATAGCTCTTATCATAATTATTCTCTCATATTATCAGGAATTTTCATGGTTAACAAGATCCAATCTATAACTGTTCATACGAATTTGCATAATATTGTATAAACAATGAATACTTTTGACCTGCTTTTGACCACTAAAAAATAAAAATATAAATCCACTCAAAAAATCAATAGAAAGTCAGAAATAGAGAAATAACAGTTACAAACAAGAAATCCTGTAAACTAGGGCAATTCCATTCAAAAAGCTATCATCAAGTATCAAACAGTAGTGGTTCTCTTGCTAAGAGCACTGGAGAGGAAGACTCATGCTCTTCATGAGGATGGGGAAACTCCAGTATAAACTGATGCTGTCCTCTATGTGAGCCATACACTATTGATGGTGGGGATCCTGGAGGAGGTCTGTCCTCTTCATCATCTTCATTAGCTGCCATCTGAGGCAATGCTATATACTCTATTTGGTCTTTAAAGCCTAGCCTTCTCTTGATCTTCTTGAGGTCAAAGTTCCACCAGAGGTGCATTGCCATGGTGACAAGACAGACAAAAAGAGACAGACAAACAGAGACAATGGTTGCTATTTGATAAATCCTTGACCCGGAAGCCAAACAAACAGTGCTCAGGAGAATTATGTTGAGAACATAAAAGACTTCAAGCAAGCTGACATAAATATTTTCATATACAACTTTAGTGAAAGACCAAAATGTGAGAATACCCACAAGAATTATAATAATGATGGAAGCATTAATTGGTCCTGAAGTGAAGGAGAATGTCACAGTGACAGTCAGTCGCATCATCAGAGTCACTCCTGTCCAGAATCGATACTTGTCTTTGTAAGGTCCGCCATAAGCATCCAACAGTGGCTTGAACTTTGCCACAATATTCCACCTGCAGTGCTGTGGGATACACTTGTGACTGTATCTCTCCAGCAGAGGAGCACACAACACTAAAACAGGATAAGCCAGTCCAATGACCAGGACACCACAGGAGACGACTAAAAGAATAAGGTGTTTACCACTGCCATACTCAATGTTCCCATCTACACTCCACACTGTCACTATACTGTCATTGCATGGAAGCTGAGACATGTAAAGAGCATTAGTGACTGTGAGTAGGATTTTAGTGTAGGACATGAGGAACAGTGTAGCTAGTGCTGGGACAGCATGAGAGCCACACAACCTGCAAAGCCACACAGAGTAGCGACAGCCCACAATAATACCACCTATGAGCAGGAACAGGTAAGCAGGAAAGACAAACTGTAGCCAAGTGTTCCAGTAGCCATCCAGTCCATCAAACAAGCACACTTCAATACCCAGGTCAAGGTTCAGCCATGAGATGAACTGGCTCGCCACTGGAACACTACCATTTGGGAAGAAGAAAGCCTCATTGAGCTTCACCATATTAGCGTAGAACAGTAGTCCATTGATAGTTCCAACAGAGACACTCAAGTTGAGGAACATCAACACAGCCACCAATATTATGCCAGCGAGGGCAAACACTGGCAACAAGAAAAGATACCAGTTAGAGCAAGTACCACAGTGGTTGGATCCCAGCATGATACTAAGGTGAGACTGGCATTGTCCACAGAGTATACCTGTTCTATTGGCCACACACTGACGATCAGGTGCCAGGATGTCAAATGAGACATTGGATCGATTGCAGTAGTCAAAAGGACAATTAGTAGTACCTGTTATACACTGAGTGTTGTTGATGTAGCCAAACCAACTGTTGCCTGATCTCAGAAACAAGTAAGGTGTGGCTGACAAATTACACTGAACATTGCTAGTATCCAAGAATCGCTCACATTGACACTGTCCTGAGATCGGAGTGAATCCAATTGGACATTCTAGAATGTACACTCCAATAGACACACTTAACCCTTGTACTACATCTTTCACTCTGATATCAACCAGTGCTGTTGTTGAGGATGTGTTCTGCAGGAGAATGTGGAGCTGGAAACAGTTAGTTGTCTGATTTTGTCCGTAATATCGAACTAGTGTTGCATGTTGAGCAGTGACCTGCACATCACCAGGACTTGTACCACCATAGCATCCTACTGTTGCTATTGATGTGTTGATCTCTAGTCCTGGATATGTTCGTATGTGATGGGTCCTATCAGAGCAATCTGGTAAGTTAGTGGTGGTGTTACA
>OZ024788.1:1659020-1710962 GCA_964017065.1 Haliclona indistincta | reverse complement strand
GGTTACCTGATAAATGTTTTAATTTGAAGTCTATAATAATATTTTTTACACACACTACAGTACTACTTCATGTTCCAACATCATGGAGTGTTTTCCATATTCAATATCTGATTCCAACTGTATAATATCTAGAAGAAAATCAATGGTTGGTTGACTTTATGAATTGTATTTGCATATATCTATTTATCTAGAGCCAGAAAGTGGTAAGAGCTAAAGTAGATGCAACCAGATCACAGCAAAAGAAAACGAGTTGATGAGCAAGAAGAGAGTGTGTGTGCAGTAGACCAGCAGCAGTGGGAACAGCTAAAATACTTTATTTTACTCAATGACCTGAATAACACTCCGTTTACACTGATTTAATAACAAAATGCCAGCACACAGTACACTGGTCACCGTTTGAATTTCCCGCTCAGACTACAGAGGCGGGGCTAGTAATATTAATTTATTAGTTATCTTAAAATGCTACAGTTATATGGTTGATGGAGTTGAGGTATCAATGATCAGTGGAAATGAGCAATGTGTGTCAAGTAGTTCTACACCTGCTCTGATCGGTTTCTTCTTTTAAGGAGTGGGTGTAGCAACACTAGTTTTGACGATTGTGATAATAGCAATATTATACCACTTTGAGTAATTATAAGTTATCATAACTGTAGACACTTTAGTAAGTAATTTGTTAGACCATTAGGTTAATTCCAAAGTTTCATCGTCTAAAGAAGGTCGGCTGCCCACTACCATTCCAGCACTGATGCTGTAGCTGTCTCGATAGCTAAGAGTGGTCCCTATAATCTTAAACCAAATACACAACAGCAAAATTATGACATTGATTGCAACACTAATCCTGCTATGAACAAGTAGTTTATGATCAGCCCAAAATTTAAATAACTAAACACATGCAATGATAATAAAATATACACGTTTGTCTCAAACAATTAACCTGTTGTGTTAGTGAGACTGTACACATAGAATGTTGACAATTATCAGTACTTGTTACCCAGTCAGTTAAACTTTTCAATTTATGAATGTTATAGAGTTATTTATAATTGTAAGATAATTGTTATTTCTACATTTCACTAGCTGAAATAAACATATTACTTGCTGACAATAATAACAGGGGGATGCTTTTTTCAAGTTAGTAATGTTTTCTGAAAAATTGTTGTTCCTTCTGCAACAGGAAGTGAACTATGGGACCAAAATTGAGAATTGAGTTAATGTTTAATCTCGCGACACAAAACTAGAAATGTGACAGTTAAAAAAATGTAGGTGATTTTATTGTCAAACCAAATACAAAACACACAGCAGTGTAATTGGTCCAATAATTATTTGTCGTTTACAACAGATGCTGGTGATTTGAAAAATTGGGTGGACCAACAGTACTCAGACCACGGATGCTTATGATCTGTGAAAAATTAATAGTTCTAAAGCATGCTAGCTCATTCTAATGACAATGCATCTATGTATGCCCTCTTGCCCTCGTGGAAATCGTATATTAACCGGCTAAAAGTAGACAAAATTATTATAAACAGTAAGACAGACAGCATGGTCCGAGCAAGAGATATTTAGTGTAAAATAGCTCTTAACGAACGATCAGTTCTATAGCAAGCAAGCTGTGAAAATATTCCTATAGTTTAGGTATGATTATGATCGAACCACAGAGCTATGAGTGGCTTGTGCTGACACTGCCTACACAACACATTGAACACACGATTGTACCACTGGTAACTCAAACGAAGTATCCTGTTCAGCTGATTCTTGAGTTTCAGCCTGCTCGTTGTCTGTGGGCTAAAGTTGAAAATGCAGATGAAGAATGACCTCCCGGTAACCATGTGCACGACCCACGCAATTTATCAACGAGCCCGACCACGCGATATGGCTGACCTGCTTCGCGGAAGTATTGACATCTTTGCACGAATTTCAGCACATCTTTGTGTAAAGCATGCGCAGCCCAATGAAATTTTGATTTGGCTACTTGTAGCGTATCCTGTAGAATGATATAACCATAACCTAAAATAACAGCACAACAGCAAACAGTATCACCATGACAGCATGCATGCACGGGTACCTTCATGGACGCGTTTGCAATACTCAGATACATGTATTGACACTCTGCATCAATACTCATGAACATGTATTGACCGACTGCACAATAGTCTCTTGTTCCCAAAGACGGTTAATAGCGAAAACTATTTTTAACTCTGTCCATTCTCATTTCTGTATTTCATTTATCACGTGCACATGGCTAAGAAGGTCGCTGGAGGTCTCACTGCAGTCTTACTGACTAATACTGGTGCAGAAAAGCTCGTATTTGATGGAGACAAAAAGGATCAGATAGACGCCATTTTGGGGCAAGCTGCAGCAGAGAAGAGTGACGGAGAAAACGCTCCAATAAAGCAGAAGGAGTTCTACTGGGATCAGATTGTTCTTGTGTTAGTATCTTCTATGCTCGGTCTCAGCTTCATAGAAATTTCCATCGAGTTCTTCAGAGGGTCGGAAGTGCAGTGTTATTTCGATGTCGATAACTTCACCATCCCCAATCGGAACTACATCAACAGCTACTGCTATGGTAGTCTACCAGACACACAGTACTATCTCGTGTTCATACTAATATCAGCCCTGGTTGTCTTTGCTCCTCAATTTCTTTGGAGCGCTTACTTTGCTGCACTGTTTGATTTCTTCTTTGACCTCATCAAGAAACTCGATCGTCTGAGAGACACCAACACAGGCGAATACAGTCCACAGAACATTGAACGTGTCAAAAAACTGGAGAAAAGGTTTAACAAATCGCAAATATTTCTTTTTTACAAGCTGAAACTAGTGCTCCAGTTGATCATTTGTGTGGTCATTCTCATTCTAAATGCTGCCTACTTCAGGAAAGAAGATTTTGAAGAAGAATTTGACTGTCCTAAGAATTGTGTTCCTGATGGCAATGGTAACCAATCCATTCCTAACTGCTCTGACATCTGGCCTCTTGATCAACAGTTAAGATGCGTCTACAATTCTTTTAGACTGCTCAATTTTCTGCACAGTACAGTGTACGGTCTGTTAAGTTTGATGATTGTCGTGTTAGTGATTGGTTTAATCTGGTCTGGTCTAAGCCGCCATGCTAATGAACTAGGGGCTGAGGCAGTTGCTGATTTCTGCTTCCATTCTTGTCTTGATCCCGAGGCTTTCTCGTTCTCTTCTTGGAAAACAATACTTAAAGAACTAATAATGTGTTCTGGGACGAAGAAATGGAACTGTAAGCTATTTTGCACCAAATTCTTGAACCATTTTAGTGCATGGCTCGACACATTTGAATGTTTCAATCCACGCATAAAGAACGACCTCGATTTTCTTCTAATGCGACTGTTCAAGGCAGATTCTGGTCATGGGCAAGTGTTCAGAGACATTCAGATAGCGAGACACCTTCGTGCACTGGTATCAGATGATCACAAACGTCTTTATCTTCTCAACAAGATTCAGCAGGAGCGTCTACAAAATCAAATTTTTATAAGTGAGTGTATTTATAGAAAGATCTCTCTTTTCTTTACCAATTTTGTTACTATCTAGTTCTCGAACTGTAAATCTTTTTTGTGTCAATAGCAACTTAATAATAATTAATTATAATAAAAAGAGCAATTAATGAATCTCTTTAATTTATGTTTTACTACTTGATCAAGTAATACTAACACATGACTCTGACATTAATTGTAACTTTTGTTATAGTAATGAAGAAGCTTAAGAGTGAGTTAAGAGAAGCGGAAGATGACCCTGACAAGCATAGCGCACTCGGTGGTAAAATTGCCCAGCTAGAAAGAATCAAAGATGTTAAAAATCATTTCTACTCTTCTGGGTTTGAAGCTTGGCCCAGTGAAAATCCTGATTTAAAAATCTACGAGCTAGCTAAGTCCATAGTCGGAGCACGATGGGTAAGATCTTGTTCTCTCATTCATTGGTTACTCAAATTTACTGATAAATTTTGCAGACAGCTAATCCTAGCATTAGAAATGTGATATATGGATTCTTTAACCTTGCTCCAAGAAGGAATGTGGCAATGGACATTTCATTTGGTACCAGCACTAGCTACTCACTGATTCTGGCACGGGCCTTTAATGATGTATGCAATACCTTAATACTCACAGTCGTACTCTCTATCCTGATCACTGCAGGTTGCTACTGTGCATTTCAATCGATTCTACAAAAATCCACAACAGATTTGTCGAGTGGAAAAGTTTCAGGCTAACTATCAAACCATCACATTTCACGACGATATCTTCAGTCAAACTGCCCAAGCTACTACAGAGGTGCACAAATGATTATGCTAGTTGATAGTGTTCTTTCTAACCTTTAGTCATTTTTGCTGTAGTCAGAAGACAAGATAGATAAAGTTTTTTCTAGGAGACTTGGCGGTGATAGCCTTGACTTGCTTCTGATTGGTCCAATGACTAGCGTATCAATGAGTGACACAAGTCAGTTACATAGAACAACTCTGTCTCATAATTATGAACTCGCTCACTGTATCACTTGTAGCTAACACTTTGATTGAAAAGATGTACTTCAAGAACTATTTCACTAAGTATCTTATATTGCTTGCCATCCGTCCTTTGAAGATAGGCTCTCACATTCGTGTTACTGACTACTGGCAGTTCAAACCATCTGAAGAGTAGGTCTATATGTTTCAACTTTCTCTGTTAATACAGCACATGTACTATGTAGCTTCTTTGATGAAATTACAGAAAAGGAGGTTAAACCTAAGCTTGAAGCTGCTGGTGTTGAAATTTGCCCAGTAGAATCGGATACTTATGAAGATGATCAACAGCCAAGTGGACTTCGAGTCAATTGCAATGGTGTTAATTGTATCTTTGAATTTCGTATGTTTCGGTACACAGGAGACCGTTTTGCACCATCGGATCAAGTACTCCGTAGGAGTGAAAGTGCATTCAGTGTACCAGCAAGTCAAGCCAACCGATGCACTCCCTGTCCACAGTGCTCATCCTATACAAACAAATAATTCTCGGCCAGCAATTTACTAAAATGATAATAATTCTAATTAATAATCATTGTACAAATTAATAGCTAATTGAATAATAACCGTAAATCTTCAGCGTCAAAATATTTCGTCGTTTGTCCTTGTGACGAAAATTAAAATACGCAAAATTTTACGTGCATTGCCGATTTAATGAAGCACCAAAGGTGCAGATGCCTCGGTGGAATGCAACTATTTCACATACACAGCAACAAACTGCAGCTGTTGTACCTTTCTGTACAGCAATCACAATGCAGTATAATAGTTATGCAATCAGAAGCCAATCAGTGCTGACCACTAATTCAACTGGGCGTGTCTATATTGTTCAGGGCACAGCACGTACAACGAGCGAGATAGCGTCCATAGCTTGCTTACACAATTTCTTTAGACATACGATGTAACCTATCAGCTTCTAGGCAGTCAACTGTGGATAGTTTTGTCTACGGAGAACTCTAGATCATCAGCAACTACTGTAGCTCAAGCCGGCGAGCTCAAGCTGAAGCTGTAGGCCTTCGAGAGAATTTCGCTGGACCTACCAAGCTGTTTTGTAGTACAAACGAACTCACTACATGTAGCTGTAAGGCAGTCAGCTGTAAACTGTTTTGTCTTTAGAGGAGTCCAGATAGCCGGGAACAGCCATCGAGGTAAGCATCTCACTCCATAACTCACGAACGGAGCTTTAGAACCAACAATTTATCAATTCAGTTCTGAAGAAATAGCGATTTCTACCTGTATTGCTGATATCAGCGCTTAGTTTTTAGCGTGCGATGCGCTATGCCGGCAACGGACAGATACACACACACACACAACACGACTACTGTATGCCTCGTGGCTCCGCCCACCGAGGCATAATCAATGCGCACTCGAGCTAACGACGAAAATTAGGTCCACCAAAATTATATTTGATAGAACAAAATTTTGAAACACGAAAATTTCCAGATCTACAGAATATTATTCCAAAGTGTCATTGATACAAATTGAGATAACATTTTAAGCACAGGATTATTATATTAAAGTTTGACCACTATAACATACTGTCTCTTAACTGAGAAGGAAGCTGATCTTTAACTTGCATTGCTGCTAAGTATGTGTGTAGCAGAAGCTTGGGAAAATGGTAGTGATAGTATGCCACGACTCCTCCTCTTCTGTCATAGGCTGCTTTAAGTTCAGGCCCAAACTTCTTGTAGTGAACACATTTGTTTCGGACAACCCTTAGCAATGCATGCACTTTCGATTTGTCATAGCTTTTTAATTCGGATCTCACTACTTTATCCAATCTGTCTCTCCAATTTCCTTGAATAACCTCATCACTATTGTGCTCCAGCTTTTCAACAAAAAATGCTGAAG
The DNA here is from genome assembly GCA_964017065.1 of Haliclona indistincta. NCBI lineage: Eukaryota > Metazoa > Porifera > Demospongiae > Haplosclerida > Chalinidae > Haliclona > Haliclona indistincta. The sequence continues at coordinate 1,704,613 of OZ024788.1, read as the reverse complement.
TTCCTGCTTTTTCTAGACAATTTCCAACCTGATCGTAGAAGTTAGCTATCTTTTCTTGTGTCCAAAAGAATAGATGTTTCAGAGTTTTACGTGCCGTAGGCCTCTCACTAACGTCACTTTGAATCATGGAGACAATCAATTCCTTTGAAAGCTCATCCTCATAACAGCCAAAATTTTCAGTTAAGACATGACCCAAGGAGACCTGATTTCTCATAATACTGTTTTGCAGTTCTCTTCTGTTATTAAGCATTCCAAAGGGGTGTCCACCTCCAGTTAATACATAGAAATAAACACAACCCAAGGAGAAAATGTCTGCTGCTATAGTTCTAATTCCTCTCTTTGTATCCCACATCTCAGGAGCACTCCATCCCTCCGTACCATAGTGAGATTTGTTAGAAGATGGATCACCACAGAAACGACTCATGTCAAAGTCAGAAACAACAAATCGTTTGCCAGATGCAAATTGGCCAGATGTATCATTAGTCCAGAGAATGTTGGTTGGCTTAATGTCCCGGTGTAGTACTGGTTTATCACACTCATGAAAGTGGCGTACGCCTTCTGTAATTTGATGCAGGCAGTCTTTGATATCTAAAAGATTTGCCATGGACTCAACCTCGATGAGATCTCTGAGGTTGCCTTCACAAAGTTCTAGTGCAAGAAATAACGTTTCTCCATCATCCTCCTTCATGAGGTACTGAATGACATTTGTATGAGGTTTCATACTAAGCAGAGTATCTAATTCTTTAGACTGCTGAAAAAATGACACTTTTTTCACTGCCACTAGACGCTGATTGTTATTCCTCAGAGTTAGTTTCCCTCTATAAACATTGACACCAAGTCTATTGCTTAAGTCATATTCAATATGTCCAACTACTACCTTACACTGAAATTGTAACTGTTGCTTGGAATCCCACAATAGTTGGTGTTTTAAGACATCATAGATGTTGGGCCTTTCACTTGCCTTGTGCTGAATCATAGACTTAATCAGGTCTTTACCCAGTTTCTCCTTTGCCAGTTCCCTTGGGCTTCTTTGATGATCAACCAACCCATTCAAAGAGAACTGATCTCTCATTATCTTCTCTTGGAGTAAAACACTGTCTCCCAAAGAGCCAAAGGGATGAGCACCTCTTGTTGACATGTAAAAGAAGACACATCCCATGGAGAAAATGTCCACAGCTGCTGTTGTTATCACTTCAGTGTCCCCATCCCACAACTCTGGAGCACACCATCCCCTAGTCCTGCATCTGTACTGAGGAAGGTGCAGTAATGATGATGGTCTGCCAGTGAAGCATCCCATATAAAAATTAGAAACAATTAGTTTCAAATTACCAGATGTATTGACACCGCACAAAATATTGGCTGGTCTCAAGTCCCGATGTTCAATTCCATTGCCATGTAAGTGGCACAGGCCTTTAGCAATCTGACAGAGATATTCTCTGCTGGCTAACTGTTGCAGAACTTTGTTATTATTCTCATTTACGGCATCTAGATCTATTAAAAGATCTTGAAGATTACCACTGCACAATTCAAGAGCGATGTACAGTACTTTATCAGTCTCTTCTCTTAACAGATATTGGATGACATTAGAGTGATATGACAAAGAAAGAAATATTTGTAACTCACTGGAGTGCTTGGTTTCTAACAGAGAACGTCTTTTCACTACAATCGAACGCCCATCTTTCATCTTTCTTTGAAAGTGTTTGGACCAAGACTATCTTTGATATCAAATTCAATCTGTCCAATCGATATTATCTCATTGTTTGATGCGTGATGAATTTTTTGTGAGTTGTAGATGCGATTGAATAGAAGTGCTGTATTACATATAGCAGCAAGTGTTACCAAGACCAATATAATAATATTGGGAATGAAGCTATTGCAGTATTCGAAGTGCTTTGGACTCAACTGCTGCAATGCTGTACCTCTCAGCAATGAAGGATAATGACACACTCCTGGAGGTCCAGCAAGAATTGAAGTGTTTAATTCAACCATCCAAGCCATCTCACACGAGCAGTTCCATGGGTTTCCCTCCAAGTACAGATACCTTAGTGAAGCATTGGTCAGTTCAAGAATATCTTGCCTTGGAAGTGACTGTAGTGAATTGTGTGACAAATCTAGGACTGTGAGTTGTGGAAGACTCCCTGCAGCTCCTAATTCAGAATAATTGACATTTTTTGGATCGATGGCTGAGCGAATTCGAATGCCAAATGCTCGTTGTTCGATGCCCTTAATTGAATTGCTGGTTAGATTGATTACCATAAGTTGAGGTAAATCTGAAAATGTGTTTATCGGTATCATTTCTAGATTAATATTTTTTACTACTGAAATGGTCTTTAAGGAGGGAAGCCCACTAAATATTGTCAGAAGTTGAGGTTCATTAGATGTCACAAATTCAAATTTACTGTTTTCAATATGAATACTTACAAGGGAACCAAAAAAATTTAGAGGAAATGCACCAGGAGAAATGTAAAAGTTACGGATCTCAGAATTATCAACTGTGAGAGTTAAAAGCTCTAATGGATGATACTTCTCACTCAATGGCCACGTAAACTGTATATAGTCTTCAATTTTGTGACCACATGACATCCTAATAGGTCGAAAGTTAGAAACAACAATGTCTGTTGTGTTAGAGGGAACACCAAGCAACAAGTCATCTAGACACTCCAGAGCCCACTCGTAGACAGTGCACTCAACTTTAAACCGTGATTTTTTACAAGTGTCTACTCCAGCTGCATTTTCCTCGGTGACAACCTCTGAACTAAGCAACATTTCTGTACACTTTGGCAGCATCAAGTCCTTACACATACACCAATGATCGCACGGTTTGTAATTCCTCATTGTTAACCGGTAGTATATTAATTCGTGTGGTGTCATTAAGGCAGAGGCATTCTCGCTCAGGAACTCGTCAGAGCAAAAGGCAATACTAGCAGCTTCAAGAAGAACAGCAGCCGACAGCAAACTTGCAAGCTTCATTTCTTCCACAACCTAGTAGGGAGGCGGAGAATGGGTGTAGCTATTCTTAATTTGTAGTAGGATTTCCTCTTTCAAGCGTGCTTTTTCAGCCACAATGTTTATGACGTTCTGTAACTACGGCAGTTATTTTGTACGCATCAATCGTTACCTAATATTCAATACTCTCTCTTTCTCCAGTGCGTTTTGATCACTGTAGGTTGCTACTGTGCTGCATTTCAATGATTCCAATAATTATGAGTCAAAAATTTAGATTGCAAGAAATTTTGGGGAAAACCATGATTGTGAGTCAGACTACCAAAGCTGCATCTACTGAGGATAATATTTCTTTCTTACATTTGGTTTTTCTCACTCACACACAGCACTTTCTCTGCCAACGGATGATCAATAACTGTTTCCTAATAAGGAAACTTGGTGGTGACTTGATTCTGATTGGTCCAATGACTAGTATATCAATGAGTGAGTATAAAAACATTATCTTGCAATTTCTTATTTGAGAAGATGTGCTTCAGCGAATATCTCACTAAGCATAAAGGGCCTCACCCTGGTTGCTGTCTGACCAAGTGGCTGTTGGCTCACAGCTCGAGTTGAGCAATTCAAATTATCTAAAGTTCGAGCCAATGTGAGCTTGAACAAATCTTCTAAAAATGGTGCTTTTCTTAGTCTTTTTTGATTATATTACTAAAGATGAGGTCACCTCTAAAGATTGACGTACAAAATGCATTTGCACACAGCAAATTGAACTAATTAAGACATTCTGAACTAGTGAAACAAAAATAATTTCTAGCCAACTGTGCCAACGTAGAGTGTATATTTTGAGTTTTATATATTGGGCAATTACAGCTGCACTGAGAAAACTAGCCTGAGCACTGAACAATATTTTCATGCCCTAGGCTTGTGTTTTGCGTTCAGTGATACTTTTCTTTCACATTTCTTGGTTAAGAGAATGTTAATTAATACTTTATTGCGGTGGATTATTATTACATTCCTGAATCCAGTGATAATAAATGCGATAAGATGGTGTCGTTTGTTGTTCGAGCGTTCTCTTCTCGGATCTCCAGGGACCAAGCAGTGGCAGCTAAGCTGTGTTTTGTGACCGGGTGAGTGTGGGGCGGGTAACTAGCTGGAGGGGGAATTTACAGGGCAGTGTTATCTCTTCGCGGTTGCTCGACCTCCACGTGTTTCTTTAGAAAAAGGCGGAGCGCTTGTTATATAAACCACAGAGAAGGCGCTATTTTGCAGTTGGTAGCTAGCGAGGCGGTGTCATGGCGTTACCACCCGGGGCAGGAGATGTCGGAGCAGCTCTGGTAACCAACACGGTCGCAGATAAGGTGGTATTCGGCGACAAGCAGGCACAAGCAAACGCCATTTTGGGCGGAGGCGAGGAGAAGGCGAGTGACGGTGGAGAGGGTACCGTGGTAAACCAGAAAGACTTCTACTGGGATCAGATCGTCCTGGTGCTAATCTCAGCAATCTTGGGTCTCAGCTTCTTGGACATTTCGATTGAATTCTTTAGAGGGTCTGAAGTGCAGTGTTTCTTTGAAATCGATAACTTCACCATCTCCAAGGGAAACTACATCAACAGCTACTGCTATGGCAGTCTACCCAACACACAGTACTACCTCGTGTTCATACTGATATCAGCCCTGGTCGTCATTGCCCCTCACTATCTCTGGAATGCTTACTATGCTGCAAATTTCGACTTTTTCTTCGACTTGATCAAGAAACTCGATCGCCTGCGAGACGCATGCACAGGAGAATACAGTTCCCTCAACTTCGAACGAGTCAAGAAGCTAGAGGAAAAATTCAGCAAGCCGAGAATTTTTAGGTTCTATGTACTGAAACTATCTCTTCAGTTATTCATCAGTGTAGTGACTTTGGTCGTCAATGCTATCTACTTCAGGAAGGAAGATTTCCAGGAGGAGTTCAACTGTCCGAAGAACTGCGTCACCAATGGTCGCGGAACTCAGTCTACTCCCAACTGCTCTGATCTTTGGCCGCTGAACAACCAGTTCAAATGTGTCTACAATTCTCTTAGGCTGCTTGATTTTCTTCACAGCACCGTCTTTGGTCTTCTTGGTTTGACTATTGTTATTTTATCGATAGGCCTGTTCTGGATTTTGGGACGTCACGCTACAGAGCTTGGTGCAAAGCGAGTTGCTGATTTCTGCTTTAATTCTTGTCTTCATCCCGAGGCTTTCTCGTTCACTTCATGGAAAGTGCTCTTCACTAAATGTGGCGGCCGTAAACTCAAGTCTGCTCAATCTAGGACTGCCTCAAAGAATTGCTGCAAGGGAGTCTGGAGAGCGATCAAAGCACAGCTTCAACCTTACTTCGATCCTCGCATTGAGAATGATCTTGATTTTCTTCTAATGCGGCTTTTCAAGGCAGACTCTGGTCATGGACAAGTGTTCAGAGACATACAGATAGCGAGACATCTTCGCATGAAAACTTCTGTCGATCACCAGCGCCTTTATCTACTGAACAAGATCCACGGTGACTGGTTGGACCAACAGATTTCAAGTGAGTGATTTCTCTCACTCACCCACCCACTCACTCACTTACCCAAATCCCCTTCTGTAGGTCATCAGGCAGCTCGTAAATCTGGACCTCCTGTGCGTGGTCTGAAGCGTCAGAACACAACTCATCCTGATGCTAACTGGCGGAGAATGAGAGATATTAAAAAGCATTTCTACACCTCTGGTTTTAGCGCAGAGGGACATAATCCCGAGCTACAGGTGTACAACTTCTTTCAGTCTCAACTCGGAACAAGATGGGTTAGTGTCACTCACACACTCACTCATCCACTCACTCACTCACTCATTCACTCACATACTCACTCACACACTCACTCACTTACACACACACACACACACACACACACACACACACACACACACACACACACGCACGCACGCGCGCGCGCGCGCGCACACACTCACTCACTCCACTCACTTACATGTAATTCACTTGTTCCTATCTTGTCTCTGCAGAGAACCAAGCCCAGTATCCGAGATGTAATCTACGGATTCCTCCACTTTGCTCCCAACAACTCTCTCGCAATGGACATATCATTCGGTACCAGCTCCAGTTACTCACTGGTTCTGGCACGAGCCTTTTATGATGTACGTATCAACCCAATACTCGAAATATCTCACTATCCACTGTGTTCTGTAGGTTGCTACTGTACATTTCAATCGCTTCTACAAGAATGCAAAGCAGATCTGCCGTGTTGATAGGTTCCAAGCGAACTTCCAAACCATTACGTTTCATGACGATATATTCAGTCAGACAGCTAAAGCCATCACTGATGTAAGAAGAGAAATGCTTTTGTAGTTTGCAAATACACTGTTTTCTTACCTCTCTCCCTCTCTTTCTCTCTCTATCTCTAGTCAGAAGAGCCGATCAACGATATCTTTTCGCACAAAGAAGATGGCGGCCTTGACTTGATTCTGATAGGTCCATTGAGTAATGGATCAATGATTGACACAAGTTAGTTGCTCACTCACTCAATCACTCACTCACTCACTCACTCAATCTCTCACTCACTCACTCACTCACTCACTCACTCACTCACTCACTCACTCACTCACTCACTGACTCACTCACTCAATCTCTCACTCACTCACTCACTCACTCACTCACTCACTCACTCACTCACTCACTCAATCTCTCACTCACTCACTCACTCACTCACTCTCTCATTCACTCACTCGCCCATCAACTTGTCATTAATTATAATTTTACCAAGTTGTATTTGTATTCCGCTTGCTTGCTCACATAATGTACTTATCAACTATTTCTACAGCTAACTTGCTGATTGAGAAGATGTACTTCAAGAAATATTTTACTAAGGACGCTATACTGGTTGCCATCCGCCCTCTCTGGATCGGTAGTCACAATCGTGTTGCCCACTACCGCCAGTTCAAGCCCCCACAAGGGTCAGCTTACCATATGAAAAATGTGCAATTTTCATGTCTTGTGCCTTCTTAGAATGGGTAGCACTTGTGTAGCTGTAGTTTTGCTGAAGTTTACACTTCAGAGAAGGTGTGATTGTTGGAGAAAGCTAGTTTGAAACAGAGGTGTTTCACTGGAAGAGTTTTGTGGTTTTTGATAAGCTTATTGTTCTGTTGTGAATATGATTATAATGTTTATACAGTGCAATGTACCTGAAGTTGTAGAGGGCACTTTCTCACTTATCACTCACTCTTTCTATCTCTTTCTTTCCTATCTCTCTCTATCTATCCTCCCCTCTCTCCCTCCTCCTTCTCCTCCCTCCCTCTTTCTCTCTTTCCCTCTTTCCTTCTTTATTTCTTTCTCTCTTTCTCTCTCTCTCTCTCTCTCTCTCTCTCTCTCTCTCCTCTCTCTCACTCTCTCTCTTTCTTACTCTCTCCCTTTCTTCTCTCCCTCCCTCCCTCTCTCTTTCACTTACTCTCTCTCTTTCACTCACTCTCACTCTCTCTCTCTCTCTCTCTCTCTCTCTCTCTCCAGACTCTTCAGAGACATCACAAAGACCAAAGTAGAGGGAGAGCTTGCTGAAGCTGGTATCGATCTCTATCTAGTCAAACCCGGTGGAAAGCCTCGTATTGACCGAGCTCACATAGCTGCCTTGCTAGCCCATCAGAGCCTACGAGAGGAGAGCGTTGATATCGGTAACGAAGAGGCTGAAACGGTTGAGGAAGAAGGAGAAGATGAAGAAGATGGCGATGAGGATGAGGAATATGTCACACTTCCGGCTAAAGGGGTTCTTGTCGAGTGCAACGATGTAGAATGTATCTTTGAGTTTCGCTTGTTTCGTTATGTCGGCAGTCGCGTTGCTCCTTCTGGGTCAGACATGGAGCAATCTCCACCGCCTAAACCCGATAATGATGCGGGATACACTGAAATCCCAGTAACTGAGGACCCTCCCACTTCTCTCTCTCGACCTCCTTCGACTCGGTCACAGAAGTCTCAACATGTGTCTTTCGACAGGGAAATATTGCTGCTGAACGGCTCCGTGCCTGCTATAGATCGACCAGCAACTGAGGACCCTCCCACTTCTCTCTCTCGACCTCCTTTGACTCGGTCACATGCACGGAGGTCTCAACATGTGTCTTTCGATAGAGATATATTGCCGCTGAACGGCTCTGTGCCTGCTTTAGATCGAACAACATCACTACCTAATGACTCGGTTTTGCCTCCAGATAATAGTATTGACCCTGCAATGAGGTCAAGCTATCCGATGCTGGATCAATTGGCTACCAATCAACCATCTGTCACTCAGCCAGTCTTGTTTGACGACAATCGAAACGCTCCTTTGAGTCCTCCACTGCAGAATGCTCACTCTGCTCAATGTGTGTCTTTCGCTGGGGATATATCACCTCCGAACGGCTTTGTACCTGCTTTAGATCGAACAACGTCACTACCAAATGACTCGGTTTTGCCTCCAGATAATAGCATCGACCCTGCTGTGAGGTCCAGCTACCCAATACTGGACCAACCAGCTGTCGCTCAGCTAGTCTCGTTTGACGACAATCGAGACGCTCCTTTGAGTCCTCCATTGCAGAATGCTCACTCTGAGGGCACTCTAGCTGAGAGGAGAGATGAGGTGACTAGTCTTCCTTCTGTTCAAGTTTCTATTCAGCGCCAGCAGCTATTGCGTCGACAGACTAGCTCGCTTGAATCCGGTGATTTGTCTCGTCAAGACAGCTCCGCCCCTCTCCTCCCAGACCGCAGGAACTAATGCACACTATACGATGCATTCATGTGTGAATAATGAAATAGTGTAAAACACTAGAGGAGGCTACCTTTCAATTGTAAAATGTATAGTGAACTGGTCTGTATTATAATAGTGATTCCTATGTTGTTGCTATTGTTCTAGCTGCCTCACGTGGTGCTTAGAGCCAGTTCACAAACTGGTTACGTATAATGTGTCTCATGGTTGCTGCACGTCAGTGTTTATATATTGTTATGACTGTCATGTATCACTTGTATCTACTACTTATTAACTGCGCTGTTAGCTAGGTCACTGTTTGATCTGTAGTATGTAGGCCGCTCACTTGATGTCAGTATTTTCATAGTTAGAGCTGTTTCACAGTGTACAACAGTAGCCTACACTAGAGTGTGTGGTAATGTTTGACGTATGGAGAGTCCTCTTGTGTCAGCTCTCCTAGTTCCTCTATGGCTAACCTGGCTGACCTGTAGGATGGTATGAAAGTAACAATAGACATTAGTAACACAATAAACTGCATAATTTTCAAGGGAATAAGACATTTCACGAATGAACAGCATCTCCCTCTCTTCCTCTTTTGCTCTCTCTCTCTTTCTCTCTCTCTCTCTCTCCCTCCCTCTCTCTCTCTCCCTCCCTCTCTCTCTCTCTCTCTCTCTCTCTCTCCCTCCCTCTCTCTCTCTCTCTCTCTCTCTCTCTCTCTCTCTCTCTCCCTCCTTCTGCACTGTTAGTAATTTAAAAATGAGAACATTTTGTGATGTCATTTGCGAAACTTGAATCACATGAAAATTATGACCTACAATGCTTGTCTTCAGCATTCCTGTTTAGTTAAGTTGTTGATGCAAGCACAAGAATAGTTCAGTAGTTGATAATTTTTAGAAGCAACAAAGTTGATGTTTAAAATGCACCTGGGTTGCAATTGTAGCAGCGTCCATTTTGTAGAAAAGATTTTCCGTGTCGAAACTCGCAGCAATAACCTTCACTGTATAGTTTAACAACTCGTCCTCCGCTGCAGTGAGAGCTTTCCATGAAGCACTCACTGACTGGAGAAGTACAAATTTATATCAATACCAAATAATGTAATTTACTTGTTATCTGACAGTAGCAGCAGCCAATGGTCACAGCCACGAGCATGAGAATCAGTGTAGCCTTCATGACGAGATAACACAGCAGTAGTGAACACTTGAATTTAGATTAGTAAACTTACTCCTCTGGTGCTCTGCTTATATGGATATGGTTATTAGTAGTTGTACAGTAGTTGTATAGTTGGAGGTACATAGTTGCCAACCGTCCCGGTTTGGCCGGGACGGTCCTGGAAAAATGGCTATTGTCCCGGCGGTGTCCCGGAAAGACAATTGTCCCGGATTGTCCCGGAATTTTAGCACTTGGCTCATTCCTCGGCCTCAACCAGCGCTTCCTCCTCTGCCATAAGCGCTTCCTCTTCTGCTCTCGCCTCTGCTAGTCGTGTCACTTGGTCTGCTTCATGCGGTGTTCCACAGACTACCTCAAACTAGTACAGAGTAAACTAATTATAGGCGTTTTTATTAAAATTAATGGGTGTGGTAGATTAATTTGTAGGTGTGGTCGATTAATTTTGTGGGTGTGGTTTGAGTATTAATGAGTGTTCCGGACAAAATTTTTCTGGAGTTGCCAACTATGGAGGTAGTTAAAGGTGATAGTTCCTTGTTTGACTGTCAGGTAGTGATGTTATACAATGCAAGAACAATTTTGAACAATAGTTGCTTTCAATCGCTGGACGACACTAATGCTGTTGCTTATAGTGACGTGCAGTTGTGCACCTTGTCTGTGCATCATCTTGCCTACTTGTTCTTATAGACTATGGACGTAATAGATAGATAGAGTCTATAGTTATAGTTGTTTTTGTTTGTAAGTACTTTTAGACTGACATGATTGGTAGGGAAGGAACTCAACTGTGTTTCAGGTCTTTGTGGTACATCTCAATATTATCGTTATTGACACGTTATGGTCATAATGCCTTAAAGGATATCTTGGTGTGTCCTTTATACTCGGCAATGCCTGCAGTAATAATTTTCACACACATGCAATGGTGTTCTTGATGCTTACACATTTGGATAGACTCGCTCCACAATATTCATATTCTAGTTCTTTAAGATCTTGCTTGTAATATTTTAGTATTGTGTTTTGCCCCCTATATGGTTACTATGGTATTAGTTTCCATGGAATCTAGTTGTGAATGGGCTATTGTTGCAGACAAATTCGGGAAAAACTAACATCTTGTAGCAATGATCAGACCTTCGCATGTTCAAAGTGTGAAGCAGCTCTGGATCACGATTGATCTCAAACCAAGATTCATTTTGTTGCTCAAGAATGGAGACGCAATCCGATGAAGTAATTGATGGTTATGAATAAGCTAGAGGTAGCTGTGTTTTGGAGGATGTGTTCTGATGAAGTAATTGACGGTTGTAAAAGGTACAGGAAGAGGATTCCGCATTTTTTGCAGGTCATTGCAGCAAGCCGCTGACGTAGGGATACTTGGGACCTTACTTTTGCAAGCATCATCCCATCTTGTTCCTTTACTTTTGCAAGCGTCATCCCATCTTGTTCCTTTACTTTTGCAAGCGTCATCCCATCTTGTTCCTTTACTTTTGCAAGCGTCATCCCTACACTTTTCAGTTTTTTTATTAAAACTTTTTACTTTACTTCTGAAGTATTAACTGTGGAAATAGTTTTCAGATATTTTATGATAGTTGTAATAATATTAAGAATGCAATAACTGCTAACCAATGGAAGTTACTGTGTCTAATAATCTGCACTAACAGTGAAGTTAATGTAGGATCTAGTACTCTGTCGCTGGTGTAGTATTTCAGCGGCTCATCTTGGCGGGGGATCCGTAGTGGATTGGGCAGTACCTCCTCAGTCGTTGGCAGGTAGAGCAGAACCAGAAGGTATCTGTGCACTCGAAGGAGATCCATCTGCCGTCATATTTGGGGAGGATGACGTTGCAGCAGTAGCAATACTGTTCACCCTGTCGTAATAGTCCGCCTTGATATTCTCTCTTAATAGGCAAAAAGTAAAAATGCTTTAACCATGGTCATGCTGTAGATCTCTACTCATCTTTATACATCTCTCTAACTCATCTCTACCTATTTTGCTAATATTAAGGGGCATTGTTACGGCAAAGACAAAAAGAGGGCTAGCAAACCCGTGTTATTCAATCATTATTTCACTAGTGGAAGTGTCTTGATGTGCTGCAAGTTGATGTGTAAAGAGAACTTTACTATGAACTAGATTGTTTGAACTTGCTACACATCATGGTTTAAACTAGTTATGTACAGATCAGTCTGTGTTTAAGCATTTAAAGCCCTACGTCTGTGTTGGTATAGTCTAAAGAACAATAAAATCTACGAATGCAAATCGCCACTTCTTGCCTCTGTGCAGTCGGGAAGCATACCAGGCTTGGATTCCTTGAATGATTTAGTGGTCTTCTTTGCTTTTCTTCTCTATCAGTGCCAGGTGATATGTTGTGATGGTTGTCACACTCATTGCAGAAAGCGTAGCTGCTTTTTCCGTAGAACTGGACCTGATAGTCTCCATAACGCCTCTTACAGCACTGGCAAGTCTAATACAGTATAAATAGAAAATTCAATATTAATTGTAGGCAATAGATTCTTGAAGAGCAGTAAAGAACATGCACCAAGACTTGCTTTCACAAATAAAATTTATTGTTGGTATAGTAGTACCTTGTTATATTCATCTGGTTCTCTGGTAAATACTGAAGCCATGATTGGTGTCACAAAGTGATCTCTTCTTCAACTCAACAACTAAACTACGTCAAGCTCTAGCAAAATAATTTTGGTCACAACGGAGGCTTCTATAAGTGCGGGCGAAAGGGGTGTTATTCCTATTGTCCCGGGGAATTTCCAGGTACCTGCCTCGTCACACGCTAATGAATTTTCACATTTATAATTATTACCTCTTGTGTTGTGTCAATAGTGATAGTAGAGGGTGTGTTATGTGAGTGGTGGATGGAGCTATCAGGTGGTCTGTGTGTTAGTACATTTCTAGATTTCAAGCCTTTGTCCTCAGGCACGGATTGTCTTTTTCTGTGATGAGCTATGAATATCACTTGAAATCAACACGTGTTTCTTTGTTTACTCAGCATTGCGGTCGAGTATTGTGCAACGATGCCCTGACCGGGGCGAACCCATGGAAATCCCCTTTTTCTGACAAGATATACTGCGCATCTAACAATTGGGTTACAGAATCAACCACTCGCTAACTAAGTACTTGGTAGTTTTTGTTGTAACAACAGGCTGAAAAATAATATAAATTTTCTATCTTTCAGCTCAAAATTTTCTATCTTTCAGCTTACTTGCTAGAGACGTGTTTGCTGGGCTTGATAGTTACATACTTCCTCAGTTAGCGCACCTCTTCTTGCAGCACCAGCAAAATGGTTCTATATGTTGGTAGTCTTTGCCATAACTTTCACGACAAATTTGTGCATACTGCACTTTATTTTGTGGTAAAATGAAGCCAATACGTGGAAGAGTATATAAAAATGCAACTATGTATTTTCTCTACCTGCGTGTTATTATCTATAATTATAGTTTGCCTATGCTAGTGTGTTGTTCATTTGTCTTCTCTCTTGTTTCTCTTGTGCATCTAGTAGTTTGTGTACAGAGAGCTCAGTTGCACATCTACTCTTGGTTGCATCCGAGCACACTTTGAACAAAATGGCAGAGGTCTGCTTCTATCCGGCTTACTGACTTTCTTGACTGCCCCTTCGATAATGAAGCGACAACAGGTACATATTTCTCCTGATCCCCTCTACAAATTCAAGTTTAAAAGTGTGTTTAACTAACGTAGTAATCTCACGTCGAAATCCTGATATCCTGGGTCTATTTTGTCTGTGGTCTTTGTAGCTTTTGTTGGATATTCTGGGCTAGTACCATGTTGGTGAATACAGTTTTTGCAGAAGTAGTACTTGTCTGGGTCACCGTAGTAAGTCCTTTTATAGGATACATATCGTACGTTGCAACATTCACACTTTGTCTAGAAATAGATGTTTTGCTTCATAACTTTTGTTGCTAGAGGACATGTTTGTTTAACTCACGGTTGACATAGCTGCACTCAGTTATCGTAATCACGTTCACTGGAAGTACAACTGTTTCTTAGCAAGTGAGGAAACTTGGGCTAATAGCTTCTTACAGAGAAATCTCATTCACACTGTTTACTGTGATATGCCGCCTTTTTATAAGATTTACAGTGCTAAGAGAGAATAACAAGTACGTCATCTCTTTGCTCTATTTTTGAGTTTACCGGGTGTTTTCTACAACCGCTTACCGTAATTTCATGAATGAATTTATTTAGAAAATTGTTTTTGCACTATATGTCAGTGACCAGCCTTTTAAATTGTGTTAGTGGAGTGGAGTAGAGGGTGTGTGTTGTGTGTGAGTGGTGGACGGAGCTATCAGGTGGTCTGTGTGTGATGTGCAACAAGTTAATTTTCTAGTGAACTGTAAACCTCAAATGACAAAAATTGAAATATAGACACATTGCTCAAAAGTAGTTTTGTACTATGTTAAATCTTCATCTTTTTTGTTGCTTTGTTCATTGCTGGTCAGCACAACCAACCACAGCTGAGCAGACGGGCGTAGCCTCTTTGGTTGAGCGGGTTTCCATCCTTGGGACAGTAGCTTCTGAGTTGGCTGCATTTCTTGCAAAACCAGAAATTGTCTCCACATTCAAACGACAGATGCACAACGCCTTCTCTTCTGAAGTACAGCTCGCAGCAGTAGCACTGCTTTCTATTCTCAGCTGCTAAAACCTGAATGGAATTACAAAGCAATTCAAATCTTTTTGCACAATTTTTCACATGCATTTCATGCTTGCTCTAATTACAGTAATTTTTGAACTTGCTCACTGGGATATAGTCCTCTTGGTGTTCTAGCACTGTTGGGTTATCTTTCTTTGCTTTCCCTAGATCTGGGGAGATTTTCTGGTGCCCGTCGCATTCTTTACAGAATGTGTACTTTCGTTGTCCGTAGTAAGCCACCTTGTAATCAGCAGAGCGCTGTTGACAACACTGGCACTTCTGCGATATACAATAGCAGACGCTAGCCTTATCTCATAACAGAGAATTCTTGATCTCACCGTTGTATTTGATTCCATTGCTATCAAGTGATCGATGTACTAACAGTTCCTAGTAACTCACACAAAGTTCTCTGCTAGCAAGTTGCGCTTTGCTATGTACAGGTTTAGATACACTGATTTATAGAGCCCAGTGCGTCATGCTTGTTCTATTTTTATTCCGGGTATTTCTCTGTTTGTAGTATCTATCTGCTGTGTGTGCAGTATTGTACGCTGCCACATCACTTTGTGCTGCTTATCAGATTCGTCGCCTCTCACATGCACATGTTAGTCGAGTGGAGTATGAGGGTGTGTTGTGTGGTAGCCCAGGACAGACACCCTAGTTGTCACTGCACTTAGCATTGTGGTAAAATTGTTATTCCATAGTAAACACAGTTGGTTATAAAAATAATGTGCATGGTAATACAAAAAGAAGTGAAATAAAGTTGTTTTGTTACAAATATCACACTACATAATTATTAATTATTATCTAATGCTGACTCTGTATTTCTTTTTTGTTGTGCATCTTAGTAACCAAACTGGAGGTCTACTCTTGGTTGGAGTTGAGCGTACTCGTCACAGAACGGCAAAGCATCACTACCATCTGCCTTCCTGATCCACTTCAGTTTCCGTATGAAGTTACAGCAGGTTCAGGCCTCCTTGTATTCGGTCTGCAAAATTCACAAGGTAAGCATTAGTTATTCTATTTTGTTATTCTTACTCTAAAACATTGGGCCTTTGGGGTAAACGTTTTCTCATCTTTGATCGTCCTTCCTGAGTATTCTGGGCTGGTATTGTGCTGTTTTCTGCAATATTCACAGAAGTAGTATTCCTTTGGGTCTGCGTAATACTTCACCAATGGGATGCATACCTTAGCTGACAACAGTCACACTCTATCTAAAATGCATGAGCATTGGTTATGCAGGCGGAATGGACACTTCCCTAAAGAGCATTGTTTGTTTAACTCACGGTTGACATAGTTGAGCTTTGTTATCGTAATCACGTTTAATGGAAGACTGCCTGGTTCTTAGCAAGTTGAGAAACTTAGGATCGACGAACTGATAGCTTCTCTTACAGGAGAAATCTCTTTTGGTGGTATTTAGTGTGAAATGCTGTTTTATAAGAATTCAGTGCTGAGCTAAGAGAATAACAAGTACGTCATCAAGTTGCTTTATTTTTATTTTTCCGGGGATATTCTATTGCGTACGCCACGTCACCTCAATCCATCAATGAATTTTGAGTAGGTGGGAAAGTTATTTTTGCCCTTTTAGTCAGTGACAAGTGTTCTTAGGTTTTGGCGGGTGTGTGTTGTATGAGTGGTGGATGGAGCTTTCAGGTGGTCTGTCCTCAAGTGGATTGGTTCGCTAGAGCAGTTTAAACTGTTTCACTTAAATATGAAGTTAGACTAACTTGACAAACTTTATTTTAAAATGTCACTGAAATATACATGTGTGTATAGTGAGGGTATACTGGGTATTGTATAATAGTTCTGATACTACTTCAGCTACTTAATAAAAATGACTTCGAGGGGATCCATGGATTGGGCAGTAGCTGCAGTTGGTGCAGAACCAGAAGGTGTCCCTGCACTCGAATGAGATAGACCCTCCTCCACCAGTGTTGTAGAGCAAGCTGCAGCACTTGCATATCTTAGTTTGTGTTGTTGCTGTCCCCTTTAGTGAAAAAATGATGGTTTGCTTACAGCTAAAAAGTGGAGCTATTCTGGCAATTCTATACCGCACACCGTACTTTCATGAATGAATACATTTAGAAAATTGTTTTTGCACTATATATCAGTGACCGGCCTTTCAAATTGTGTTAATGGAGTGGAGTAGAGGGGTGTGTGTTGTGTGTGAGTGGTGGACGGAGCTATCAGGTAGTCTGTTTGTGATATGCAACAAGTAAATTTTCTAGTGAACGTGTAAACCGCAAATGACAAAAATTGAAATATAGACACATTGATCAAAAGTAGTTTTGTACTATGTTAAATCTTTATCTTTTTTGTTGCTTTGTTCACTGCTGGTCAGCACAACCAACCACAGCTGAGCAGACGGGTGTAGCCTCTTTGGTTGAACGGGTTTCCATCCTTGGGGCAGTAGCTTCTGAGTTGGCTGCATTTCTTGCAAAACCAGAAAGTTGTCTCCACATTCAAACGACAGATGCACAACGCCTTCTCTTGTGAAGTACAGCTCACAGCAGTAGCACTGCTTCCTATATTCTCAGCTGCTAAAACCTGAATGGAAATACAAAGCAAGTCAATTCTTTTTGCACAATTTTTCACATGCATTTCTTGCTTGCTAATTACAGTAAATTTTGGACTTGCATACTGGGATATAGTCTTCTTGGTGTTCCAGCATTGTTGGGTTGTCTTTCTTCGCTTTCCCTAGATCTGGGGAGATTTTCTGGTGCCCGTCGCATTCTTTACAGAATGTGTACTCTGTCGTTGTCCGTAGTAAGTCACCTTGTAGTCAGCAGAGCGCTGTTGACAACACTGGCACTTCTGCGGTATACAATAGCAGATACTAGCCTTATCTCATAACAGAGAATTCTTGACCTCACCGTTGTATTTGATTCCATTACTATCAAGTGATCGAAGTGCTAACAGTTCCTAGTAACTCACACAAAGTTCTTTGCTAGCAAGTTGCGTACTGCTATGTAGAGGTTAAAATACACTGATTTATAGAGCCCAGTACGTCATGCATGTTCTATTTTTATTCTCTGTTTGTAGTATCTATCTGCTGTGTGTGCAGCATTGTACGCTGCCACATCACTTTGTGCTGCTTATTAGATTCGTCACCTCTCACATGCACATATTGGCGGAGTGGAGTAGAGGGTGTGTTGTGTGAGTGGTGGATGGAGCTATCAGGTGGTCTGTGTGTTAGCCCATGACATGCACTCTAGTTTATAATGTACTTAACGTGCGGTTAAAGTAAAATGACACACTTACTATAAACTTTGATGTTGTAACAGTAACAATAATAATAGTGCTAATGTCTTTATTATGTGTTTTTTTGTCTCCTCCAGAGCTTATTCTAGTAGTTAGTGTACAGGGATCCAAGTTGCATGTCTGCTCTTTGTTGAAGCCGTGCACAATCAGGACAAAATGGCAAAGAATCGCTCCCGTCTGCTCTCTTGATCCACTTGACTTCTCTTACGAAGCGGCAACAAGTGCATTGGGCTCCAGTTGCTCTCTACAAAATCAAGTATAATTTAAAGAGGTATGTTTAATATTGTGTCATACTAAAAAGGATTGATCTTCTGGCACTATCCCAGTGTTGGTCTTCACAGCTTTTGATGGGTATTCTGGGCTAGTAGCATGTTGTGAGATGCAGTTATTGCAGAAGTAGTATGTCTTTGGATCACTGTAATAAGTCCTTTTATACGATACATATCGAACCTGGCAACAGTCACAAACCCTCTAAAGAATTAGTGTTTTGTATTTCTGGTCCGTGAAATCATTGTTTATTTAACTCACGGTTGACATAGCTGTAGTTTGTTATTGTTATCGCGTTCAATGGAAGAATATCTGGTTCTTAGCAAGTAGAGAAATTTAGAATCAACAGACTGATAGCTTCTTACAAGACAAATCTCATTCGATGGTATTTACTAGGAAATGCTGCTTTTATAAGAATTATAGTGCTGAGCTATGTGAATAATCTAGTACGTCATAAATTTGCATTATTTCTGAATTTTCCGGGGATTTTCTAGAATCACGTGCCACATCACCTTACGATTGGGTTGGAAAGTTGGTTTTGCACTTTTAGTCAGCAGCTGTCCTCTCAAGTTGTGTTAGTAGAGGTTTTGGAGGGTGTGTGTTATGTGAGTGGTGGATGGAGCTATGAGGTGGTCTGTGTGTGCGTACACTGCTGAAGTGTTTCAAGCCATTGCCCTCAGGCTCTGATCGTTGAATATCATCTCTTCCGGTAATTGGGCTAATGAATATCGAATGTATGCAGTTCCATGAAGTCAACACGTGTTTCACTGTTTACTCAGCATTGCGGTCGAGTATTGTGCAATATGATGCCCTGATCGGGACGAACCCGTGGAAATCCCCTATCTTGATGGTACGTTCCAAACACCTTTCAGAATCATTCAATAGCTAACGTTGAAGTGATGTAGCAGTTCTTTGTTACAACTTAGCAACTGGAAAGTAATGCTTCTTCGGTTTTTGCTATCTTTCAGCTCGTACAGAAGTCATGCACGCTAGAAACACTTTTCTAGGCTAAATAGTTGCAATTTGTACATCTAATAGTGTGATCTATCTTCGTACTCCATAGGGGCCCTGTTATACGTAGTGTATTCCTGCTTGCAGCATCAGCATTACCATGGTTAAGCTGGCTCTCATGGATTATATTGTGAATTTTGTGCTTACCTTGCAGCTACAATATTTTTTTACTGATGGTTGCCAGTGACCAAGTATTGAGGAAATGCTTAAAAGCTCTCGTCACACAATTGACATAATATTGTCATAGCATGGTTTGTTGGGACAAATTGACACTGATAGCAGAATTGTAGTTGTTCCGGATTGTCTTCCTAGTAACATGTTTGGTAGGTTGTGATTGTATCTCTGCAGCATTGGGAACATTCGGTCACTTCACTCATCTTGTCTCCTTTGTCAGTTAGTTTTCACTCCTAAAGCTTTGTTGTCCTTGGCCTTCTATAGCTGGTGCATGTGTATCACTATACTTTCAATCCGACAAATCACAGGTAGCTTGTTTCTATTTAGATGGCATTTTGAGCACTGCAGTTCCAGTACTTGTGCTTATTTTCAGAACAATAAGTAGAGGTCTTTTTGCCTTCTCTGGGTGGGAGGGATTGTTGAGTAGCTGTGGCGGCCCATACATCAGTGTCACTGTCTCTTCGCTTTGCTATGATAAGGGTGTGTCTTATGTGAGTGGTGGATGGAGCTATCAGGTGGTCTCTGTGTTAGCCCATGACATGCACTCTAGTTATCACTGCACTTAGCGTGTGGCAAAAAATAATTAACAGCATGGTTGTTTGTAGGTGGTATACATTAGTTCATTTTGATAACCCAATACTCATCATTGTCTTCATGCAAATACTTATAGTCACTATGCTTTAGTGTAAGGATGTGGGCTTCTAGTCTAGTGCTAGCCTCTGTAAGGTCCCCAGAGACATCTCTGTGCGGTCCTGCCTTTTGACACAGTCCTGACAGAATTTGGCAGCTGTACCATCAGTCTTCTTGACTGTGACTAGCCCTGGCTTCACAAAGCGACAGCAGCTACAGCTGGGCCTGCCGGTATGATCCGTCTGTGTGCAAACATGTTCAAAAATCATCATCGTCACCAAAATTTTCTTGCCTGGAAGCTTTGTCTGGCAGGATTTAACTTATCTTTAGTTATCATTGCCTTTCCAGGCACTCTGGGGCTTGTTGGGTATTCATCGATGCAGTTACGGCAGAAGTTGTAGACAGTTCGATCTGCTTTGTATTGCACTTGATAAGCAGCATAACGCTCTATGCAGCAATAGCAAGGAATCTAGTAAATAATAGTCATTTTGCTACAATAATCAACGTGTCTTAATTACAGTTGACATGATCTGATACTTAAAGTCTATATAGTTTTGCAGAGTTCTCTAATATTTCAAAGAGATTGTTTTTTGCGGTTTATTTGCTTATTTATAAGACGGTTTGATGATATTTATAATTCAGTACGTCATCTCTCATTTATTTTTAGATACTTTGGAGAGTCATGAATGTATTGTTTGGTCGATATTGGTTTGAAAGTTGTTTTATACTGTTATTCAGTGCTCCGCCTCTTTAGTTATACTTCAGGTGGTTTTTGGAAACCTGATGTCAATTCCTATAATTTCATTGGTTGAATAAATTTTTTTGATCACTCAATAGATGTCAATAGTACTAAGTAATGTCTATGGTTGTCTCTGCTATTCTCAGATCTTGTCGTGTAGTTTTTTCATACTTTTCTGCGTCACGAGAGTCTTGTCTGACCAGCTCACTTGCTGCCTCAGTGCACAGTTAGTGCACATCCACTTCTCCCAACCACTCTCGTATCTCATCTTAACTCCTTCGTGTGAGTGATATCTCAGCTCACAGCACCAGCAAGTGTACTTGCCCCTGTCACTCTGCAAAGAATATTTGATTGTATCTAAGCATCTTTTACAATTTCTGTTCTTACATCATACTCAGGATAGTTACGAAGGTTTTTATCTTTCGGTTCATCGAGTGCTGGGTAGTTCGGGAAAAAGTCATGTCCATTTCGACATTGTTGGCAGAATTCGTAGGTGAACTCCTCTCTGTATTTATGGTAGGAGGTTTCTTTGACGGCTGTCCTGTTTCCACAGCAATGGCACTGGACATGAACACAGCTTTATAACCTTTGCTAGTGATCATTTCAAACAACTCACATTACTCATCTTTGAGCTCCGGTTTTGATCAATATCAGTAAATAATTTCAAGTTTTTTCTTTGCTTGTTTTACCATTTTCACCAAGCTGCTTATATACCCTGTCTTGCTGTATGCTCGTCATTCTACTGTCATTCCTAAAATTAGACATCCTGTCCCTTACTACTAAACAGGGAAGCCTATCGCCCGGGAAATCTGTCAGACGATAATCATGGTGTTATTGGAACTAGTGTTTATAATTGCGGTTGCTTTGATGGCTCTAAAAACTCATCCCATTCTCCCTATCTACACTTTTGATGAAATGTGAAGTGTGGTATGCATGGGAGGGTCATTGAAAGGAGTGCATTAGGAATGGCTGCTTCAGAAATGGGTTTAGCACAGTGCATCTGTCTCTTCGCTTTGTTATGTTAAGGGTGTGTGTTGTGTGAGTGGTGGATGGAGCTATCAGGTGGTCTGTGTGTGCGTAGTGTTGGTCAAGTGCCACAATGTGTGTTAAGCGTTTGCCGGCCTCTTTTTGAATTCTTTCTCTCTGATAGGTGGGTATGAATATTGTGTCATTCCACGTAGTGGGCACGTGGTTCCTCGGTATTGTGTGTAACGGGAGGAACCCGTGGAATCCCCCTTCCAAGAATGTGCGAACATCTGCTAGTCATTATCGATAATGGGAACACCATGCAGGTGTGAATCTTAGCATAGATTGTTCTCGGCATTAGTTTGCATTTTGGATTTGTAGTAACACATTATTACAATAACTAAATGACAAAAAATTTCAAAATGCTTGTAAAGATATTAATAACTGTATAGTCACTCTCAAGTAAGGAAGTCACACATATTTGCATCTTTGTCAGATCTTTTATGTCGGTGTTGTAAGGAACCTAACTTAGAGCTTCTGCCCCAGCTGCTCTAGCGATGCTTGGGTGACGGCACTTTTATCAACCTGGCATAGTTGGTGACGGAAGGCACACTTGGTACACATCCAGTACTTGTGGTTCCTACAGTCATAGGTCAAGGTCAGCCCTTCTCCTTCAGTAAAATCGAGCTCACAGCATGCACACTGTTGAGTTGGTGTTCTGTAGTAGTATGAACCACTATATCCTGTAGCCTGAAGAGTGCAATGTAAAAATCTACTCCTTTATGGGATTTACCACTAACCTCTGCAGGCTGTGACTGCTGCCAGAGTGAAGAGTAGATTCTGGTTTGTTGTGGATTTGACAGAGCGGGATAGCCAGGACAGAAATCATGGTGGCCTCTACACTCATCGCAGAATTGAAATGTAAACTCCTGCTTTGACTTGTAAGTCATCTGCACTTGTGGGACTTTGCGCTCACAGCACTCGCACTAAAAGCATTATCAAAATCATTTTGTGGCCAACTTGTGTTAACTCACATTAGAACTCATCTCTGTAGTTTGACTGTAGCAACGCTTCTCTTGGTATTGTTCTAAGTGCTTTGCCGCTGAATAATTTATACCAAGAATAATTTATTCATTGTTTCTACGTCACATTGCTGATAATCCTCATCCTGTGTTGCTCAATACCACCAATGATCTCGATTCTTCGATAGCAGCATTATGGCATGCATCTGGGTTTGAGTATTGCACGTACTGCTGTATGAAAGGGATCACTGTGAGGAGTGCAGAAGCCGTGGAGCCTTAGTTTAGTTCAGTGTCACTGTCTCTTTGCTTTGTTATGTTAAGGGTGTGTGTTGGGTGAGTGGTGGATGGAGCTATCAGGAGGTCTATGTGTGCGTACATTACCATAGATTGTCAAGCCTTTGCCGGCCTCTCTTTGGATTCTTTCTCTACCACTTCCAGTAATAGGATAGCTATGAATATTTAATCACTTCCACGTAGCGGCTGGTGGTCTACTCACTGTTTACTCGGCAAAATGTACTGTATCGGGACGAACCCAGGGGATTTCCCTCCGATAGTGTTTTGTGTTTGCTGAACATTGGTTCTATTAGGAAGGTGTGAATACTAGCATGGGATATGGTTCCCAGAATGAGATAGCATTTTGGATAAAAATGGGATATTGTACAACATATTAATAATAGCAATTATGCTAGCTATGACGGTCAATATTCCTGCTACACATCTATTGTGTTCCTATTTAAAAAGTGATTTGTGCATTTTACTGTCTAGTAGGCAATCACATTATGGACTGTTTGCTATTTTAGGTGCAAATGGTCTTCTGTGTTTTGGTGTTTATGAGATCTTCTGCTGCAGTGTCTGCTTAGATGTCAGGCTGATTGTGCTCTTGTCAATCGGGCACATCTGGTGGTGCAGTGCACAATTGGTGCACATCCAGTACTCGTGGGCTCTGCAGTCATACGTCATGGTCAGGCCTTCTTCTGCACTGTAGTAGAGCTCACAACACCAGCACTGCTTGTCCTGCCAGAAGTTTCTTTCAGTTGTTCCCTATTTTTATGAAGTTATTTATGAATAAGTTTTGCTACTATAGTTGAACTGACCTGCTGTGTTGCTAGCAGGTTGGTGTCCTGTGGGTTATCCAGTGCAGGATACCCTGGGTGGAATGGGTGTTTCTCTCGGCATTGCTGGCAGAATGGCATGGTGTAGATTTCACTTCGATAATACGATGTCTGTACCTGTGCTGGTCTTCGAATACAGCATTGACACTAGGAGCGAATCACGTGAATCAAGTGTTCATTGTACCATTAACTCACAAGTTGACTCATTGTAGCGCCTGTGTTGTTTCAGTTCAATGCTGCAGTTATATGTCTTCTCTCTACTCTTCTACTGAATGGCTGTTGCATGGTGGATTTTAAGGAATCTGTTCTAAAACTATTCATTCTTTCAGCAACTCTGCAAATCCAGTGCACGGGAATGTTTCATCAATAATCATCGGCCAGCTTGCTATTGCCCAATGCCGCTGATTTTAATTATGTTTGCACATATTCAGTATAGGAGGAGCCATTGACAACGTAGAGCTTGAGGAGTGCATTAGCAGTGGTGAGCTCTTGAATGAAAAATTACAGTCCTACCTAGTCTTGTTATGTTAAGGGTGTGTGTTGGGGATGGGGCTATCAGGTGGTCTGTGTTTAGGGATCGTTCTGGAGTTTATCGCTTGTATAGTATCAATCTTTAAAAATTAATGTGTTTAAAATAATATCGCTGCATGTAGATAACTATAATGATTAAAGTTCAGTCTTATTGTATGCTTGAGTATAGTTAGGCTGCTGGATAATTTTCATCCTTTTCTACGCAGAGTGTTTAGTGATGATAAAGTAGCACTGCTCCTATCTGGGCAGGATCTGTTTTGCCTTGCACATCGAAGACAAAAAAACCGTCTATGGAGTGGATTTCTGCACTCATACTCCATCCAGAGCCCTTCACTTGCATCGCAGGCTTTCATACACGAACTACAGACCTGGTTTCACAGAGAGGTGGTTAGATTACATAGTACAGTTTGGGATACAGCAGAATTACTTACACCCATCTTCTGTTGCTTATGGCTACTTGTGGTTCAATGGTTATCGAAAGAGTGTTCGT
Source organism: Haliclona indistincta (assembly GCA_964017065.1). Classification (NCBI taxonomy): domain Eukaryota; kingdom Metazoa; phylum Porifera; class Demospongiae; order Haplosclerida; family Chalinidae; genus Haliclona; species Haliclona indistincta. Next base: position 1,679,942 of record OZ024788.1, on the reverse strand, counting down.
GAATAATTTTCCTCCTCTTATACCCACAGACTACGTCACTGTGCGTCAGTAATACAATAATTAACTTCCTCTGCCCATAGTGTCAGTCTAGGTGTCTAAAAGCTTCTCAGCTGGTTTTTAAGTTTCTAACTATTGATCATGAGTTCATCACTGCCTCCTGGTGGATTTGTACTGTTAGGGTCGTGTGTTATGTGAGTAGTGGACGGCGCTATCAGGTGGTCTTGTATTCAATTATATGCACTGAGCATGGAAGTACTTATTAAGATTATAAAACTTCTATAATAAGTGTGCAATAGTTTTGGAGTTTATGTTGATAATTCGTTTAGTCTTTGCAATGATTTTGAGGTGACCGAGTCTTTGTCAAAGTAGCAATATGTCTGATGTGTTGCACAGCTTGTGCACATCCTTCTCTTGTGTTGTCCGCACTCATACTCCATCATCAAGCCATTGCTTCTATAAAAGTAGAGCCCACAGCACCAGCATTGGTAGGGTTGACACCAACCTTGTTCAGTCTGTAATTGTATTAGCCAGATATTAGATAAATGCTACAACAGGCTCACTAAGGTTGGCTCTTGGTTCTTCAAGAAGTAGTCCTCTATTGTAGACTTGGCTGGGTTGTCAGGACTGAATGTGTGACCTTTTCTACACTCTCGACAGAACTTGTATACATCTTCTGTTTTTCCTCGTGCAGTGCTGAAGGTTGTCCTTACCACAGCTATTCTGCGCTCACAACAATCACACTTAATGTTGCGAGAGAGTTTGTGTAATGCTGAGTAGCTGCTGCCATAACTAGTCAACTCACATAACTCATCTTCAAATTGTTGCTTTAGCAAAGGTGGCTTACTTTGCTTTCGGCTATCATCGATATTGCTTTATCTTCATCTTATGATTATTGGTATTTTAGTGTGCGTCATTTTACTGTCATGCCTGTTCTATTTTTACCAAAAGTATTCTTGCTCAACACTTTGTGGTTGCTCTCGAATGTTCGATCTTATGACGGTAGCACATTCCTGATGTTGTTCTCTTTGTGTGGGAGGAGACATTGAGAGGAGTGCATTAGCAGTTGGGAGCCCTGCATGAGTTTAGACTGTTTGTTGTGTTAAGGGTGTGTTGTGTGAGTAGCTATGGATCACTCAATCCTGTTTCAATCACTGTTAAAATTGTAGTTTCTTTAAACATTCATGCACGTAGCTATAGCTATACTAGCTAACATTTGAAAATACTTATGCATGTACTGACTCACTGTCTAGCTAATGTACTAGTTAACTGCTTCAGCCCCGTCCAATTCACACCTTCTTCCAATACCACTGGCTGCACAGTCCTTGCACAGCCAACTGCTGTGACCACACCTAAACTTTCTCTGTTTACCGTTCCTTAGTTCAACGTATTTTTGACACGAGGTACACTGCTGAGGTGGTATTTGAGATGGCTGTATGTAGTATACAAACAGTAGGTTGGCGCTGATTGCATTGGTTAAAATAGCATCTCACTTGAGCATCACTCATCTTCGCACTGGTAATATATCACTCGGTCACGATATCTAGACTGATCCAGCCAGTCTATTTTCTATGAAATTTTGCCTTGCTGTTCTAGAAACTTCTCTCACATAGTTTGATGTTGTGGAGGAACCATGCACTAACAGCATTTCTTATGTACTTAAGTGTTACTGTTTCCAGGCTATAGTGTGTGAAGAGTGTGGTTGCAAGCCTGCACTATGAAGACCTATCATACATTACTGATACTGAGAAACATCTCTTTTCATTGTCATTAAGTGTTACTATTATATGTCTACATGCATGCAACATGCAATCGTCCATGCAGTTTCTTTACATGGGTTTGTTGTGTTATTTTTTATTCATCTGAACTTGTTTATACTTAAGCGCTTCTAGCTTTTCCTGGAGCTTGTGGTACGAGGAGCCAGTCACATCAGTTTTATCATACTGACATAGTTGGCCAGCCCCTGCGCTTGCACAGTAAACACATAGCAGCCTCGTATGTTGTCTGCACTCATACTTGTACTCCATCCGTATCCTGTGGTCACGATCAACCGATCGCCCACATATAGTGCACTCCCTGTAAGCCGGCTATAGTGTACACAATAGATTTATGTTAGTTACAAAAACATGTCTCACTCCATCTCCACGATTCATGCTAAATCCGTCCTTTCGGTCTGCAGTCACAATTTCTGGGTGTATTTGCGCCTGCCTAGTTTTGTTTTATTCACTTGTAATTGTATCCATGCACGTGCATGTGCATTAATTTTAGGGGAATTTATCAGCAGTCATGTCAACTTGCAGGCGCTTTTGACTATAGCTGCGGTCAGTGCTTTTTAGAATTTCTGTGTTGTTAACCTCCAAGCACGGCTTAGTGCAAAGTCACTGTCTCCTGGGTTTGTTATGTTAAGGGTGTGTGTTGTATGAGTGGTGGATGGAGCTATCAGGTGGTCTGTGTATCGGTGCATTGCCTCACTGAGCTTGGTCTGTTTGCTTCAAACACAACAATATACTTGTCCTAGACTTACTTGTTCAAATGTTAATCATTCAATCATACACTTGGTATATATTATTATGTGGTATACAGATTCATTCCAGGAAGTTAGCTTTTGTTGTATAGCCTTACGAGTGATGCCTGGGTCAGGACAGACTCGTCCCTGAAGCAGTTGAGATGATTCTTTGCACATCGAGTGCACATCCACATGTCATGCGTGCGGCATTCATAGGTCATTTTCACACCATCTTTGTGATGGAAATATAGCTCACAGCACCAGCATTGCTTGCTACCATCAGAATCTGGCTATTAATTTGCAAGAGATCATGTCAATGTTTTATAAACAGCTCTTTACTTGATTTAGTAGTAGGTAGGTCAGTTCAGCATCTTGTGCATATGACTTGGCTGGATTTTTAGGACTAAAGTAGTGTCCTTTTCTACACTCTCGACACAAATTGTAAGTGTCTCCTGCTTTTCCATTTTCAGTCGTGTATGTGGTTTGTACCACAGCTCCTCTGCGTTCACAGCATTCACACTATTTTTTGAGAGTGTTTTTGTAACGTTAGCTAGAGCAATAACAGACTCACATAACTCATCTTCAGACTGTTGCTTTAGACCAGACGTCTTTACTTAGTTAGCGAGGTAGTTTAGTACTGCGGATATTCTTGGTTTTATATCGGGCACATTCCATAGTATCAGCTGACGGTGTATTGTGTTTATATGGGAGGAGCCACTGAGGAGAGTGCATTAGCACTGTGACCTACTTTAGAGTTTAGAGTTAAAGTATTATCCTGACTTGGTGTAATCGTATTTGCTTGCCTATCATGAGTACATAGCTTGTTATGGATTTATTTTTGTACATCAGGTCGAAATGTCATTGTCTTAATGCCATATTTCATCTATTTATTCCCACCCAAAGTATCACCTCACTAGTATCTGTAATTATGTGCTCTGACTTTGTGCTGTATTCAGCCTCCACACTATCATGCTTGTGCACTGCATGTGATTACAATGTAATAGCCAAGTCAGAAATACACACAACATTGTCTTTCCAGTTTATTGTCAATACTACATGGTTTGATGTTGTGAGAAGAACCATGCCCTGAAGCAGTTCCCTCTTATGTGAATAAGTGTTACTGTTTCCTGGCTGTAGTGTGTGTATGTTAAGAATGTGGTTGCAAGCCTGCACTATATTGAAGACCTATCATACATCCACTGATACTGAGAAATATCTATTTTCATTGTTAATAAGTGTTACTATAATGTGTACATGCAACATGCAATCATCCATTTAGTTTTTAGTAAGCTTGGTTACGCAAGCGCTCTAACTTTTCCTGGAGCGTGTGGTAACAGGAGGCAGTCACATCTGTTTGATCATATTGACATCTTTGTCCAGCATTTGATCTTGCACAGTAAACACATAGCGTCCTCCTATGTTCTTTACACTCATATTCCATCCGTATCCTGTGGTCACGATTAAACCATAGCCCACACCTAGTGCACTGCCTGTAAGCCGGCTATAGTGTAAACAATAGATTTATGTTAGTTACAACAACATGCCTCTCTCCATCTTCATAGTTCATTTTAAATCCGTCCTTCTGATCTACAGTCACAATTTATGGGTGTATTTGCACCTGTCTGGTTTGTTTTATTCGCTTGTAATTGTATCCATGCACGTGCATGTGCATTTCGGGGAATTTATCAGCAGTCTTGTCAACTTGCAGGTGCTATTGTCTATAGCTGCGGTCAGTGCTTTTTAGAATTTCTGTGTTAACTTCCAAGCACGGCTTAGTGCAATGTCACTGTCTGCTGGGTTTGTTATGTTAAGGGTGTGTGTTGTGTGAGTGGTGGATGGAGCTATCAGGTGGTCTGTGTGTGACAATTAATCCTTTTCTTATGAAATTTGCTTTGTTTTGCATCAGCATAATAATTATAGTCAAACTATAACACTAGTCAAGAACAGTGTCAGTATTATGCAATGTATTTCAACTTCAGCTAATTAGTTTTAGCAATTCTAGTGCTGTTCCTTGCTTGATACCAGACTTGTCAAAGTAGCAGTGCATTTGGTTTCCTGCACAGTTAACACACATCCACATTTCATCTCCACATTCGTAGGTCATTTGCAAGCCATCTTTGTGATGGAAGTGCAGATCACAGCACCAGCATTTTTTACTACCACCAGGAGTCAACTATAGAGAAAGAAAATAGCTTTTATAATAATTATTTATGTGTTAATAGCTTCTTATGGTTTCTAATGAGAAATTATCAGGTACTTGGTTGCTTTTTTTATGAGACTTGGATTGGTTTTTGGGACTGAATTCGTGTCCATTATCGCACTCTTCACAAAACTTGTATTTGTCTTCAGCTCTTCCTCTTGCAGTAGTAAATATTGTCTGAAATAGAGCAGGCCTTCGCTTGCAACATTGGCACTTGAGATATATAAAGAGTTTTTGTAGCACTTAGTAGCTATGATAGACTTACATAACTCATCTTCAATCGTTGCTTCAGATTTGACTTTCTTAATACTGCTGTATAGTTTAGGCGTATGAAACTAGCTTTTATTCAGCCGGCTAGTCATGCCTGTTTGCTCAATAGCTGTGGTTGGTCGGGTATTTTTAATAGCATCTGCTGACTGCCGCACATTTGATGTTGTGTACCAGTCATGCATTGCCCATGTGCATGTGGGAGGAGCCTTTGAGGAGAGCTGGACTAACTTTAGTTTAGTACATGCAGGGTGAGGTTTGTTATGTGAAGATGTGTACGCAATCTTCAAGCATTATAATTTTCTTGATTTCAATTTGTTAAGACAATTAAGATACATGCAAGTATCATACATGCATATGTATAGTTTGTTCTAGCATTTTATGACGATAGCTGTTGAAGATTTTTCTGTGACTTTTGCACAATAGAGGACTCATCAAAATAGCAGAACTTTTGCTTCTGTGCACAGAGGGAGCACATCCACATTTCGTGTTGTCTGCACTCATAGGTCATCTGCAAGCCTTCCTTATAGTAGAAGTACAGCTGACAGCACCAGCATTGTTTTGAATTGCACCAACCACCAGAGCCTGGTCGTGACTATAGTGTAGATGAAGTTATGTTTTCCAGTATTTTAAGAACTTACAGCTCCTTGTGTTTCATAGGCTAGGTTAACATCTTGTTTTGTAGAAAATGCTGGATTCTCAGGACTAAATTTGTGATGGCTGCTGCACTGCTGACAGAACTTGTATGTGTCTTTTACTCTTCCTCTTGCAGTGCTAAAGGTGGTTTGCACCACAGCTGTCCTATGGTCGCAGCATTGGCACTGATGAGAGAGTTTGTATAATGCTAAGTAGTACTAGCACTGCTATATAGTTGACTTACATAACTCATTGTTGCAATTGTCAAAATAATGCCCTGCCTCTTTTAGTGTTCCGTGCTTATGTGCAAGTTTGTGTGCACGTCATTTTGGTGTCGTGGCTGTTCCACGTCATTTTGCTGTTCTATTTTTGGTTCAGATAAACAGCGTCTTCAAATGATAATCATGTTCGGCACGGTTGCTCAATACTTGCGGTTGATCTTGAATGTTCTCAGGCACCTGCACTTGCTGTCCGCAGCACATTCCATGTAGTTGTTTGTTCGTATGTGGGAGGGGTTGTTGAGAAGCGTACATTAGCAGCGGCAGCCTCCTGGAATGAGTTTATTTCAGTGTCACTGTCTCTTTGCTTTGTTATGTTAAGGGTGTGTGTTGTGTGAGTGGTGGATGGAGCTATCAGGTGGTCTGTGTGTTACCTAGTGACATGCGCCTTAGTTTCTACTGTACTGCTCTTGGTATAAATAAATATAATTATTGTACAATAGATGATGATAGTAATAAGGACTAGTGCCTTATCTTGTCTATAGTCTAGAGCATGCATCAGTTAGTGTGTAGTTTCAATTCCAACGTAACTGTTCTTGCAGTGAGCCTAGTGAGACCTCAGCATTGTTCTGGTACCGAATACATTTAGAGGAGAATCTAACTATTGTGCCTTCAGTGCTTCTAAGTTCTAACTGTTGTCAGTTGCTTGATCAATTTACAGCAACTGCAGCCTGGATCAAGTATTCTGGTTATTCTCTGTTCCTGGTTTAGGTAGATTTTGCTGCATATTTTCTTTCCTAAGAATTTTGGGCTTGTTGGATGCCGTTTAATACCAAAACTTATAGACATTTGCATATACTGCACTTCATAGGCAGCATACCACATATTGCAGCAGGTGCAGCCAATCTAGCAAATTGGCGGATATACCTGTTATTATAGCTTGCATACTTACTGTTGTGACATTGCTGTGTCTGTGACAAAAGTCTTAGAATTGGCAGCTTTCAAGGGATAGAAATTGTTGACACTTACACTGGGTCAAGTGTTTGTGAAGTATGTCAATGACTGTTCTATTTCTGTGTCATGAATTTAGTACCACAAAATTGATTTCGTGCTGTTTGCTAAGCGCAGAGGTGTGCGTTCATGTAAGATTCATGGTGTGTGGGCACTGCACACATCCACTCTCATGTCTCATTCACTTGCATTATACCCACCTCTATAGTTATACAGATTTACGATCATGTAATTGTGAGAAATGTCACTTTGTGGTACAATCATGCAGTATGAGTTATTCTGCTGAGTGCCTACTATATAGCCTACAGCTAAGCCTGACTCTTTCTCCAGAGTTGGTAGAGAGTGCTGCTAGTTGGATCAGCCCCATCATGACATCTGCTTCCAGCCCCCCTGGATACACAGTCAATGCACAGCCACCTGCTGTGTGTGTCTTCACGACATTCATACTGCATGAGTATACCACTATTGCTTTGATCGAAGGGTCTTCTGCATTTGGTACACTTCCCGTTATTCGGCTATAGTAGTATATAAACAATAGGTTGGAGCTAAGTTAGTTTTAAAAACATATCTCACTTGAGTATTTGTGCAACTCATCTTAGCTCTGGTATGAATCGATGAAGCAGTCAACTAATTATGGACTTTCTACTGATATAATGTTGGATGCAGTCTTATTTATTCACTTGGCACTTGTAATTGCTTCCGGGCATTTCTTGCATGTGTATGTATGCATGTTTTGAGGAATTTACCAGACTTGCAGATGTTATTTCTGAGCTGTGGTTGTTGTGCTCTGGTGTTGCCGTCAACCGCACGTTTGATGTTGTTGCTGCCCTTCGTCTGTGGGATTCACTGGCGCCTCTGCATGTGTGATTTTAGTTCAGTGTGACTGTCTCCTGGCTTTGTTGTGTTAAGGGTGTGTGTTTTGAGAGTGGTGGATGGTTTGGTTGACAATGTTGGTTTCCAAAAATCATGCACAGCTTTTGAACTAATGTTGTGATAAATGCACATGTTCAGAGGTTATAATGATGCATGCTAGCTATGGTTAGTTACAATATCTCTGTTATACACATGCAACTACTATGCTTGCTTCTTTCACAGCTTCTTCAGCATGTCTTTTTTTGTGGTAAGATAGACATCTGCCCCATCATATTGACATCTTCGTCTAACACAGTCAACACACAACCATTTCTTGTGATCATCACGTCTGCATTCATAGGTCACATAGAGGAGCACGTTTCTTGAATCAGTTTTTCTTTGGCAAATTTGACATCTTGTCCACTGTTATAAGAAACCTACTGTTATGATGAGCATTGCACAGTCACTGGTATACATACATCACTCATCTTGGTTCAGTTAGCTCTTATGATGAAATATTATTATTTTAGTTCTCACTGCTTATGTACACGCAAATAATACTTGCGTGGACGTCATTCTGCCGTCATGACTGTTCTATTTCAGGTGCATACAGATAAACATTGACCCAAGTAATGATTAAGCGTTGTTGCTCAATACCGCAGTTTCTCTGGAATGTTTTACCTATATTTATGGCTCTCTTCCACATACTGTTGTTCTGTCCGTGTGGGAGTGGTTATTGAAAGGCATTCATTACCAATGGCGGCCTCTAGGAATAAGTTTAGTACAGTGTCACTGTGTCCTGGCTCTGTTGTGTTAGTGGTATAATAGTAGAGGGTGTGTTGTGTGAGTGGAAATATGCTTAGTGCAGCAGCATTGTAGCAGCTGCTATAGGTACGGTCATATCGTGCTGTTGCCCTTCCTTGTTATAAACATAGATAACTTGCTTACTAGCTACGTGAGTGTATTGGAGAGTCTGGTATAATTATTGTTAAATGCTGGTACATGGTTTTCCTCAGCAACACGTTCAGTCCAGCTATTTCCTCATCTTTAGAAGCAGTTGAGCCTGTGAACTGCTCTTGAGTGGATTTCCGTCAACAGGGCAAAATTTGTTCTGCAGTCCACATAAAGTGCACATACGCGTTTCATGGCCGCACTCATATTTCATGTAGACTGTAGGGTTTTGGTAAGAATAGCACACACGGCACTATATAGATAAATCAGCAGTTACCATTGGCTAATTTGCTAAACTCATAGCTACAATAACTATTCTCACTTGATATAGCTACAATAACTATTCTCACTTGAGTATTTCTGTAACTCATCTTAGCTCTGGTTCGGTCAGCTTTCTGATCTGTTTTTGCAGTACCCGTCTATTGTTAGTTTTATTCACTTGTAATTGTGCCTGGGCATTTCTTGCACGTGCTTGTTTTTGGGGGATCTACCAAACCAAAATGCGGGTGTTACTTTGAGCTGCGGTTGTTGTGCTCTGGTATTGCCTTCAACCGCACATGTTTGATGTTGTTGCTGCCCTCTGTGGGAGGGATGAGTAAAATTCACTGGCGGCTCTGCTTCAGTGAGTTTAGCACAGTGCATCTGTCTCTTCGCTTTGTTGTGTTAAGGGTGTGTGTTGTGTTAGTGGTGGATGGAGCTATCAGGTGGTACAAGGTCTATACTGTTGATTCTCCAAATGGGGTGAAGTTACGCCATGAAGTTTTGCTTTATATAATGATTATTAGATTAATGTTAGAGGTTATTATTATGTGAAGTTACAACATGTCTACTTGCTAATGTAGAGGCCTGCTTCTATCATGTATCACATTCTTTGATCTTCCCTCATCATGAATTTTTTCATAGACCATGTCAAAAGCAGTGAGCCTTGTTGTATCTTGAATAGTTTTTGACCTCACACTTTTTGTTAGGAGATTCCCACTACACACATACCTACTTCATTGTTACTCACCATGGTACATGCAGTTACCAAGGATGCACTTCTTAGTATAATGATTGAAACTGGGTGTTACATGAAGTACAAGAAATTTCGCATTACAGCACAATTTAAATTGTCAAAGTCAATTTTGTCCAGCTTTTAATAGTATTCTCTCTGCATCTTGCTCAAGATTCTTCTGTACGAGCTTGCAGTGACATCTGCTCTATCATAGCGGCATGGTTCTCTCTGCACTGCACAGTCCGTGCACATGACCCTGCTGTGGCGTTCATTCTGGCACTCGTAGTCCACACGGACAACATCACTGGAATACTTGTACTCATTGCACCCATTACAAACCTGAGCTTGCTACAGAGATACAGCCCTTTAGTGCTGAATACTGCAATTCAACCATACTCACATTCATTTTGGTTGACAGTTTACTTCAGTTGAACACTTTTGGATCGATTTTTATTTCATGTGATTGTGTGTGCTTTTGGTGTCTCTCTTATACTCTCCCACAATCACTCGTGTTCTCACGTCATTCTGCCGTCATGTAGCTATATTTAACCTGCTTATTGTGCCAAATATATGTTTTCTCTTCCGGGGGATCCTATATGTTGATAATAATTTGTTGGACTATGCTATTGCTCAACATCTGCGGTTGCAGGCTGCAGTTTGTCGTGGAACTGAAAACACCTTTACAGCGGATTATGATAGTATTTGTGAATTGGGAGTGGTCATTGAGTGCACTGCATTAGCATTGGAGCTCTATATGAATATTAACATGTGGTCAAGCATTCTTTGAAACAGGGCTGAAAATGTGTCTAGACACTAACACACACAATAGAAGATTTAAACACTCAAGCTTAGTAGGTCTGTTAATTTTTCTTCTTGAACAGAAGAGCCCTTGTTCCTGTAGTGGCTGCCTCTTGGTGCCTGCACCATAGCTGGTGGCTGGCACAGTTAGCACACATCCAACGATCACAGACTTCCGGATATCCACAACAGTATTTGACTGGTAGTCCTTTCTCTTTCTTGTATTGTAATCGACAGCAAGAGCAATTCTCGTACTCCCCTCCGTGAGCTTCATCCAATTCTTCAAGGTTTTTCCAATCATTTTTAGTGACTCTTTCCTGTTTCAAGGATGTCTCACTAGTGGGTTGCTTATAGCCTGGATAATCAGGACAAACTGTATGCTTATCACGACATTCAGAGCAGAAATTATACTTATACTTGCGATAAACTACAAGTTTTTGTGCACTTCTTTTCTCACAGCAATCACAAAACTCCTGTATAGGGCATGAGTCAGACAATCTTGCATTAAAAGTAGCTTATTACCAGAGTAGGAGGAGGTTTTGCATATTTGAAAGCCATTCTTTCCAACTCGGTTGTTCTTCGTTCGAGTTTACCTTTTGTGCTGCTACAGCAGTTACTGTCATGTGACATTTGCACGAAGAGCACTTGCATGCACATTCAACTCATTCCTCGTATACTCTTCTCACCTACGTCATGTTTTACTATAGAATTGCTAGTACCCTGTAAGGCTCAGTCTCTGACTGTGTAAACCACTATAGTGAATCAGACTCTGTGTATTACTAGCAGGACCATTTGTATCATCTGATCATTGTGCATGATATAGTATTTGCACTGACACACTATTAACATCAATATCTTAGTGTGCTTGTAGCTATGTTGTCTATAGCTTTTCCTCCAGTTCTTGCAAGGTTCCTATAGTGGCTGCCTCTTTGTGGGAACACAGTTGATGGAGTATGGCACAGTTAGTGCACATCCATTTTGCACAAACCGTGTATTCACAGTTATACTCCATTTCTAGCCCTTCAGTTTTTCTGTGTTTGCGTCTGCAGCATGAACATGTTTTGCTACCTTTGCCAGACACTGATTCAGAGTGTTCGAAACATTCTTGTTCCAAGTATTCTTTCTCTGGTTTACTGATAGCAGGGTATCCAGGACAAAATGTATGATTAGCATGGCACTCAAAGCAGAAGTTGTACTTAAACTGTGGTCCTCTGTGGTAGTTCAATCTTGTTTGTGCACTTCTTTTGTCACAGCAATCACAAATAATTACCTATAAGAAACTAACCATTAGCATTATACTAGTCTGTTGTGATTACCAATTTTTTCGGAGAAGTTGCCATATTCTTTACTTGTTCTTGTTTGGCAGCATGCACTTGTGTCATGTGACACCTGCATGCTGCCGAACAATTTACGTCATGTTGCACAAAAAAATTGTTTATTATAGTATGCCTGGCTGTGTAAACCGTGTTATTCTAGGCATTGTGATTATCGTGTATGAATTTACTGAATGAGTGCTCAAATAAATCGCCTTGCTTTTACTTTGCAATACTCTTAATGGTTATAAATATCAGCTGGGGTTACTGTGGCTGTCCATTTGTGGTGACGAATAGTGATAACCTTCCTTGGCAGTCTTTTCTCACACCTGCATGTCAACTATTCACTTTCTTTGTAAATTATGTGATTGTATGAACACTTTCTCTCTTTCTTATTCTCCCTTGCATGGTCCTTAATGTGTCAATCGTGACTGTCTTCTCCTGGGATTCTATTTTTATGAGCTGTGTTTTTTCTGTGGTTGCGCCTATATAGTGGAACCCATGCAATACACGTTTACAACAGATTTTGATAGTACTTGTCAATCAGGAGTGGTCAATGAGAGGAGTGCATTAGTAGTGGTGGTAGTCTTTATGAATAGTTATTAGTGAGTGGTCAAGCTCACACAAAGAATTTCATTGCATTACTGCAGTTTCTCTATTATTCTGGCTGTTTTTCTAAGACTAATAGTCTTTTGAGGGTTTGTGTAGTGGCTACCTCTTTGTGATTGCACAGTTCATGGTGTATAGCACAGTTAGTGCACATCCACTTCCCACAATCACCTTCGTGACATTTGTACTTCATTTGCAGTCCTCCAGCTTTTTTGTTGTAGTCGCATTTGCAGCATGAACATGTTGTGCTATCTCTGCCAGATGCTTCTTCTGAGGAATGACGTTTAAAATCCTCTTGATCTAAGTCTTCCTCACTAATAGGAGCACTGAGAGCTGGGTATCCTGGACAAAATTTATGATTCTTGCGACATTTGCTGCAAAAGATGTATGTATATTTTCGTCCCTTGCGATATTCCACTCTCTTTTGTGCAGCTCTTACATTGCAGCACTCACAGTATTGCTATAGCAACCAATCAACAGCCAGTATTATAGTAAGAGTTGTTACCTTTCGAGCAGTTGCCATAATCAGTGCTGAGGTATAATACTTGTTGCTGACAGCAGCATAGAGTTTGCGTGTCATGTGACACTTGCAATGTATCAGGACTTACGTCATGTTTCAAGTTTCACATTTTTACTAGGACACGTCATACGATTGGCTGTGTAAACTATAATGTTAGTATTGTGATTGTTAATTGTCGTGTATGCATGAATTTACTGAAGGGTTGCTCTGTACTTTACTTTGACTAAAACTATGCTTTACTCATGCTCATTCACTGTATAGCTGTTCACACAGTTTCTTCACGACTGCTATAGTTGCTGTCTGCTTGTGTTGACATATCTGCTGGTGCTGTGCACAGTTAGTGCACGTCCATTTCTCACAAGATTGGTAGCCGCAGGTGTACTTCATGGGCAGCCCTTCACTACGCCCGTAGTGCAACTTGCAGCATGAGCATGTCATACCCCCAGAGCTTTCCTGCATGTATGTGCAAAATCAAGTGTATTATGCAAAGGCGCAATATTTATCACTGACATGGTAGACTGCTGCTTTTTGTTTCAAATCTGTCAACTGCGGTTCATTGAAAGCTGGATGCCCCGGGCAGAAATCATGGTTAGCTAAACACTGTTTGCAGAAATTGTATTTGTAGCGTTGTCCTGTGTAGTAGTCCGCTCTACATTGAGCACTTCTGTTATTGCAACACTCACAACGTTTCTACAAGGAACCAATCTTTAGCACTGTTTAAAAAAACTAAATAATATACCACACCACTGGGAGTCGCCATAGACCTGCTGTACTAAGTGGTAGCTAGTCCGCCTCTTCTTTGTTTGGCCGCGCTTGCTGGTTCTGTCATGTGATACCCGATCATTCACGTGCCCTGTTCTTATCGGTTCTTCCCAAGTCATGCATCATGCTATTTCAGTATTCATAATTATTTCTAATAGTGTGCAGCAAGTGTGTGTAGAAGAGCTTTCGTAGATATTTTTATAACTAGCTGTTTAGATGCATTGGAGAAGACCATAATACATGAGCGTGCATTGAAGAAGAGCATAATTTAATAAAATCTTGCTTCATGACTAACATGTTTAGGTTATACACATTGTTCCGGTGATTGTATTGAAAGTTTCTATCCTCACTATGAAGTGTATAGTGGAATGTTACGGCTACTCGGACAGCTTATCACGTAATTTGTCCAAGCTCGCTCCAGTAGCTATATTCTTGTGCAGTTGACAAAATCCGTGCTGTACTGCACAGCTAGTGCACATCCATCGATCGCAATCTGGGTCATGACAGGTGTACTTCATCATCAGACCATCTCTTCTCTTGTAGTTGTCCACTTCACAGCACCAACACTCATTGCTACCTGAGTTTCTCTGTGTGTTATCAAAATTACTATTATTATCATGGTTCACTAACGTAGTGAGTTTTTCTTTGCATCAAATCTGTGTTATCTTTTTCTTGGTCTAAAGCTGGGTACCCCGGACAGAAATCATGGCTATTGTGACACTCATCACAGAAGTTATACTTATAGCGCTGTCCTATGTGATAGTCTATTCGTACTTGAGCACTTCTGTTCTTACAGCAGTCACAAGGTTTCTACAAAGAATCAATTATTGTTAATTACTACTCTGAGAATAATTTCCACCTCATCTGGAGTTGCCATGATCTATAACAAATTGTTTCTGCTCGTTCTCACTATCCCGGTCTCTTGCACCCTCTGATTGCAGCTGGTACGGTCACATTATATGCACGTGCGAGTCTACGGCTTTAGATTATTCATAATTTTTTTAGCTGCAACTTGACGGTTTGCAATTGGCTGTATAAACTACTGTAGATTTTCCATACTGCCAGTGAAGATGTCATTATTAGCACTTGATATCATAGCTAGTTTGCATGTCTGTGTGTTTCTCATGAAAGGAATTTCCTATGACTGAAGTGATAGCCACAAGAGTGTTTTGTGGTACAGTCTGTCATTTCACAATTAATTTTCTCTTACTGTGACAAAATCTGGTTGTGTCCGTAAAAATAGATATTCATAAATAATTATTATGTTATGTTTCGACATTGTCAGATAATACAACTTATTTTCATTTCACAAGATCTTTGTAATAAAAATCACATAAAAATTGTTTACTCATTAGCAAATGTGATGTGTTGTATTGTATTGTGATGGTTCTGGTATAATAGTCTCTAGTGATCATTGGTCTATGAAATTATATTGGTAATCAGTGATAAATGCTCCATTCACAATGTTCAGTTGTATCTGTTCTTGGTTCTGACTGTTCTCTCTGACATAGGATGAACTGGGCATGTTTCCTTGCAGTTGATACAGTTGGGACAGAGTGGATGATAGTCTCTACAAACAAACAGTTCAACCATCTTCACGCCTCGTGTCTCATTACATCCAGCACACTTCTGAGAACAGAGATAAAAAGAGAGAGATAAGATAATGATGGTGAGTGATGATATACAAGATGTGTGTATAAAGAAGCAGAAATAGTCTTGTTTGGGAATTTAAGAGAAGAGAGAGTTATGGAGGGAGGGAGAAGGAGGAAGGAAGGAAGACAGGGAGAAGAAGAGGAGGAGGGAGAAGAGGAGGATGAGGAAGAGAGGGAGGCAGTGTGGGAAGGACAGAGAGAGAGAGAGGGAGAAGGAGGAAGGAAGAGAGGGAGAAGAAGAGGAGGAGGAAGAGAGGGAGGAGAAGAGGATGAAGAAGAGAGGGAGGCAGTGTGGGAAGGACAGAGAGAGAGGAAGTAAGGAAGGAATGAAAGTAGGTAGTGAAAGGGAGAGGGACTGAAGCTAACTCTTAGACAAAGAAATGGTCTAGTACATTGTAGAATTTACATAATTATAATGGAGGCCATGTTGTATTTAACCTACTCCTACAGTATAATATACTCACCTGTGTTGTCTCCATGTTGTAGGCTCACTCACTCAGCAACTCCTGGATAAGAGCTTTGGGTTGTATAGGATACAGGATCTCTGTAGGGGAGACTGAATAACATGCAGGTGATTGATGCTTATATAGTGTGTTTGACAACTGTCTGATTGTATTATACAGTGTTGGTTCAACATTGCCTTGTCATGCTGTCTGTAACTATAGTTACAACGCTTACCTTGTGGGTTTATGTTGTCTTATCACAGTTGCTGTACCCCTAGTTCCAGTTTGAGTGAGGATGTGTTGATCGGGCTGGAACTCAAGGAGTTAACCTCTCATGATAGCCCTGCCCACTTTTGTTGACGCTCTTGGAATGTTGATGGAATTTGACACTAATGCATTTGACAATGGAGGTGGAGTAGATAAGTGTTGACAGACATCTCATGCAAATTGTCTCAACCCATCAGCCGGCTTGACGGGCTTCCACTTGACAAGCGCCGCTGACCTAAGTAGGGGTCTGACCTCCTATACAAACTCAGCCAGACAGCCGAAGGAAGGTCACACCATTAGAGCTGGGCTGTCCCAGCCTCCAGCTGTAGTTACAGGGAACTGTTTGAGCACTCAGTTCTTGATGGGATTCTCTATGTGCTGAAATACATTCATAACCAAGGGGGCATGTCTTTGGGGGATTTTGTCCGATAATTCCTCTTACTGGTTGACACAAACCTGTGGCTTCCTCCAGCTTGAGAACACACACTGAGTGTTTATGACAAATCAAAAGACTGCACAAGATATTCATATGAAGATGTGTACTGCTCTGTCTCTGACAAAGAGCCGGCTATGTGACTACAGTAATAATTACACCCAGTTCAATGGGCTGCTGTATCTCTGCATACACCAGTACTATAATTACTGTGTTATGTATACTGTTCTAATCTAATAGTAGTTTTCTTTGATCTTATATGACACTATGTACACGCCCACGCATTTCCTGCTCACTAATTATGGTAGTGATATTGCAACTGACACTATGTAGCTATACATGTAGATATGAGGTCGTGATGATATCGCTACAGCGTCCTGCTGCTTGACCAGCAACTCCATAGAGGTCGCATGAAGTCAGCTATTCATGATGGGTAGCTACAAGTTGAGAGGGTGTGGCTGATGCAAGTGCAATCACCAGCCACACCCTCTCAGCATTAAACAAGTTTGTGCAATATTTTTATTATATTATGTTCAAGAAAAGGTTTGTACCATTAGCTAATAGCTATAACTAGCTACTTCTAATTGTTAGGCATTCTAGTTGCATATATCATGCATATATGTACGTGTGCATTAAAATTAATTTGAAAACAGCTTATTTTACATCAGAAATATGAATCACAATTACTATAAACGACTAACACACCATTAAATAAATTATTGTTCATGTGTGCAGGCGAGGTGCCCCTGCAATTACTAGCATTAGTTATACTACAATGGATAGGGGAGGAGACCCTGCAATTACACTATCTAGATGAGTTATCGCAGCTGATTCCTGAGCTGCAAGAGGGTCTTGATTCCCGGCACGAAGGCGCTGATCTCTGACAGGTTGCTGGTGGCGACCATGTGGTTCAGTCTAGCCAGAGCTCCTGGGTAGTTCATTGACTGAGTGTCTGAAGAAATAGAGAGAGAGGATTAAGCAACAGAATTTTGCTATCATGCAGCATTGACTTCAAACATAACGGCATAAATTATTAGGGATTAAATTCTTACCTTGAGCGATAAAGTGCAGTCCTTGGAGAATCTCATGAGAGAGACTAGCTTCCCTCAGCAGGTCATAGAGCACCTCTAGCTTGTTAGAGATGTCCTCCACCTTCCTCTTGGTGACCTGGGGAAAGAGAGAGAGAGAGAGAGAGAGAGAGAGAGAGAGAGAGAGAGAGAGAGAGAGAGAGAGACAAGACGAGAAAGAGAGAGGGAGGGAGGGAGAGAGAGAGAGAGAAAGAGAGAGAGAGGGAGACGAGAGAGAGAGAGAGAGAGAGAGAGAGAGAGAGACAAGACGAGAAAGAGAGAGGGAGGGAGGGAGGGAGAGAGAGAGGGAGGGAGAGAGAGAGAGGGAGGGAGAGAGAGAGAGAGAGAGGGAGACGAGAGAGGGAGACAAGAGAGAGGGAGAGACGAGAGAGAGGGAGAGACAAGACGAGAAAGAGAGAGAGAGAGAGGGAGGGAGGGACAAGACGAGAAAGAGAGAGGGAGGGAGGGAGGTAGGGAGGGAGGGAGGGAGGGAGAGAGAGAGAGAGAGAGAGAGAGAGAGAGAGAGACAAGACGAGAAAGAGAGAGGGAGGGAGGGAGAGAGAGAGAGGGAGGGAGAGAGAGAGAGGGAGGGAGAGAGAGAGAGAGAGAGAGAGAGAGAGGGAGACGAGAGAGGGAGACAAGAGAGAGGGAGAGACGAGAGAGAGGGAGAGACAAGACGAGAAAGAGAGAGAGAGAGAGGGAGGGAGGTAGGGAGGGAGGGAGGGAGGGAGAGAGAGAGAGAGAGAGAGAGAGAGAGAGAGAGAGAGAGAGAGAGAGAGAGAGAGGGAAAGAGAGAGGGAGAGAGACGAGAGGGAGGGAGAGAGAGAGAAGAGAGAATGAAGTGACAGAGAGAGGGAGGGAAGGCTAGTATATTAAATTGATTAGTTGTTATTGATGCTTACAGCATTGTTAGCCCTTGCTCGGCAGTGGGTCAGCAAGCCGTTGAAAGAGGAGACCAGGACTTGGTGTTCAGCAGGTATTGGCGCCTTCTCAACAGGTTTAGGAGGAGGAGGAGCAGTGACTTGCGCAGGTGCCTGGAGGATACGGCATAATTATTTTCAGGCATGAAAATTTAGTGTGTGGCCTCAAAGTGCAAAAATGACATAATTCACATAGATTTTATATTCAGAGCAATTTTACCCCACAAAAAGTTTTTGAAAATACCCTGAAATTTCCAGATACAGACGTATTCAATCACGTGAGTAGTGGAATCATAATATGATATGAGGGTTGTGTGTGCACATGTGCTTACATTCTCATGAGAGGATGGAGCTGGGGGCGGAGTGGATCGAATTTGGCCGTGTTGACCCATAGAGGTGGGTGGAGTAGGCTGGTAATAGTTGCCGACCGCAGGCTGCACTGGTGCAGTGATCGGTGTATGCCCCTTATAGGTATGAGTGGGCGTTGGCTATAATAGTAATATTGAAACACCTGTATAATAAGGTACGACTAGATCACCTTTTTCGTCTTCAGCATGGGAGGGTCATTCCATGCCATCATGTTATCGGTGCCTGGCGGAGGAATGTGACCAGGAGAGGGAAGGGCTGGCTCAGTGGGCGGGGCTATAGGTGGTGCCTGGGAGGATGGTGCCGTGGGATACATGATATTGGACGGTGGCTGATTGTAGGTGGAGCCCATGGGCGGGACTAGAGGAGGCTGGGATGATGAAGTGGGTTGCATCATAGACACCGTGGGCTATACGGGGAAAACACACTATTCATTTTTGGTTGTAAGCCTATTGTACAGAAACTAATTTTGTGATGTGTTGTTTTACAGGAGTACAAAGTGTTGAGTGTCATCTTCATGCACTAATGTGTTCAGTCTCTGATCAACTAGTGACTACAGAGACTGAACACATCACATTGATTTAATGAAGGCGACACTCTACACTTTTGCTTCAGCAAGAAGATAGAAATCTCATATAGACTACAAGTTCGAATACAGTAACTTCAAAGTGTTGTGAGGCAAAGCAGAATAGGGCACATTTCACTGATAATTATATACCTGATACATTGAAGAGGGATCTGGCACACTAGGTTGAGGAGGAACAGGAGCGTAACCACCATGCATGGGTGCCTGGGGTTGATAGTATCTGCTTTGCCCCTTGAGGGGTTGCGTAATGGAGTCACTGACGACATAGCGAGCTCGGGCACCACGCGGCTGGGCACCGGCCGGGTTGTTGTCCACCATCGAGTGAGGATGAGAAGGTGTGACACTCGGCTGATTCGAGGTAGCGGCAGTTGTGGTGACGCTTGAGGATGTGGTGAGAGAGGCGGGAGATTGGGAGGGCAGGACGTTGATCCGTTCGAAGGGGAAGAGAGACTGGTCAGCACTGGTGAGTGGTACTGAACCGCTGAGGAGGATCCTGTGATGGAGAACAGTGTCCCTCACCTGAGAGAGAAGAAATGGGAGAAAGAGAGGGAGTGATCTGACTTCAGCAGTGATGGTACAAAAGAATGAATTGTACTGACGTGTCTATGACCTGGAAAGACCTGAAAGGGCCCACTCGTGTGGTCTCAGAAAAATCTTACAAGGTAATTAGCACATGTACTGTAATACTGTATAGCAGGAAATGTCTGCGGAAGAAATTTTTTCGCGAATTTCACGAATTACATGCTATTCGTGAAATATTATCCGCGAATGTCTTGCTTTTGTTGACAAAGATATGGCAATAGCACAAATTCGGGAAAAAATTCTCCGTGAAATGCTCTATCTCGTGCATTCGCGAAAATTTTCTCCCGCGAAAGTTTCCCGCTATACGGTATCTGCATCACTTTATCTAAGTCAGTCAATGCCCACCTCTCCTTTAGCCTGTTTGATGTAGCTGAGAGCACTAGTGAGAGAGCCTTGAGAAGCCAACAGACGAGCATAGGCACTGCAAGAAAAGAAAAACACCATCATAAAAAATACATATTTCATTGTCAGTTCAAAATGCAAAAATAAGAAGGTTCTGTCTATTGTCTTCGAGTCTAGAATATTTCAAACTGTCATAATACCGTATAGCGAGAAATTTTCGCAGGATAATACTTTCGCGAATTTCGCGAATTACAAGCTATTCGTAAAAATAAATTATTATCCGCGAATGTCTTGTTTTTTTGACAAAGATAGGGCAAATAGCGCTGATTCGTGAAAATATCATTCGCGAAATGCTCTATCTCACGCATTCGCGAAATTTCCCGCTATACGGTAGTTTTAGTTGTATGGTACCTGAGCTTTTCAGCGATGAGGGGGTGTGACAACGGCTGAACTCGCTTCCCTCCCGCCTCCACAGCTTTCCTGAGCACGACTAGCTTCTCCACCAGATCCTGCAGCAGCAGAGGTGAGTTCACCACACCCTCATCACGCTCGGTCACTTTGTTCCTACAAGAAGATGCAACAAGAGAACTGTGACATGAAAATGAGAAAGCTACATGTAAGTGCAAAGTT
>OZ024788.1:1356520-1656520 GCA_964017065.1 Haliclona indistincta | reverse complement strand
TAGACCATCGAATGCTGATGAGCCCTCTGTAGCAATAATATACAATAGTCTAAAGACAGCCAAGAGACTGCACCTCCCACTGGAATCTCTACTCACTCACTCACTCGCTCGCCCACCCACCCACCCTCTCACTTACTCACTCGCTCACCCACCCACCCACTCACTCACCCACCCACTCACCCACTCACTCACCGACTCACCCACTCACTCACTCACCCACTCACTCACCCACCCACCCACTCACTCACCCACCCACCCGCCCACTCACTCACTCACCAGTTCCAAACAGTCCTCCAGTACCTGCACCACCATCAGCTCCAGTATCCTCCTCCTCCTCCTCTTCATCTCCATCCTGGGTTATCGGTAGTGTGGCTAGTTTCTGTTGCAAGTCACCAACATCTAGTCCAGCATCAGTGGGTTGGGCAGGGCTCTCCCACTTCGCAAACTACGGACAGAAAAGGTGATTGTAAAATCCTGTATTATCAAGAATATACCTGTTGGTCCAGTTCTTCTCGATTGTAGCCCAGTAAATCAAGGTATTGCCTTCGACAATTCGGTTCAAAAGTTGCCTTCAAAAGAAAAAGATAAATGAATCAATCACAACCACTATTGAGAACGGACATTTTACATGTATATAGTACATCGTAGCTTTAGGTCGCAGAAAGAGCATGTAATGAATAAGAGAAAGAGTGAGTGAGTGTGAGGGAGAGAGATTCACCTTTAAGAAGCTCCAGATGTTTTTGTCTTGTTCCGTGCGGCTCTCCTCTACTTTCTTGGAGCATAGTTCTGCGCACCTCTGCTGCTCAACAACTGCTTCAAACTCTCGTGATCGCATCAGTAGCTCTGGCTCAGTGGTGACCTGGCTGATCACCACACGATGGGCGGGGTCACCAGGATTGTTGGAGAACGAGACCAGCTTGCCGCCAAACTGAGTAAAAAAGTGAAGAAAATTTTTTAAGTTGATAAAAATTAATATTGCATCTCGAAATTTTTCTGTCAGTTAAATTTTGTACTGGAAGTCAAGTATAAATTGTAAATTGTTACTTACTCCAAAGTTAGCTCCACAAGGTCGTTTGAACCACTTTGGAGGTATTTTCAACGGAGCGTGATCTACTGCTGCTTGGGCCCTTTTCGATGAAGCTGCTATCCCAGCAAACGGGTCGTCACTTGGTGCTGCAGTGGGCGTGGTTTCTTCCACATCAGCCCCGCCCCCTCCACCAAGCAGCGAGTACAAGGTCACGTGACCATCGAACGAAGCAGTGCTGATGACAGCCGGGTTCCGAGGGCACCAGAGACACTCAAATATCCACTGAGAGGTAGCAGGCAACTCATAGACAACCTATAGATAGAGAACAAGTTTGAGCACATGAGAAATACAATTTTTATCATAGTCTTGTAGAGTGGTTTACTAGCCTTCTCTGGTGGTGGTTTTAATTATGCGTGGGCTAAGTGGTTTTCGTACCTCTCCTCCTTGTGTGTCTTTGTTAGGGTTCCAGCAGAACACAGTGTTGTCCTTTGCTGAGCTGAGGAGTAGGTCAGGATCTTGAGGACACCATGCCAGTGACAGTACCCCTCTGAGAGAGAAGAATAATGAGTGAGTGAGTGAGTGAGTGAGTGAGTGAGTGAGTGAGTGAGTAGGTGAGTGAGCGAGTGAGTGAGTGAGTGAGTGAGTGAGTGAGTGAGTGAGTAGGTGAGTGAGTGAGTGAGTGAGTGAGTGAGTGAGTGAGTGAGTGAGTGAGTGAGTGAGTGAGTGAGTGAGTGAGTGAGTGAGTGAGTGACTGAGTGAGTGACTGACTGACTGAATGAGTGAGGAGAGTGAGTGAGCAAGCTAGTGAGTGAGTGAGCGAGTTAGTGAGTGAGTGAATGAGTGACTGGGTGAGTGAGTGAGTGAGTGAGTGAGTGAGTGAGTGAGTGAGTGAGTGAGTGAGAGGGTAACGGGTCAGGGGGAGTAAGACCAGGAAAGAGAGGGAGAGAGAAAAAAAATACTTTTTGTGTCTTTCAAGGGTCCTCACAGGAGCTGTAGCATAACGCAAGTCCCAAAGCTGTATTGAAAAATGAACAGAGGGTACATGTAAGCGATACATGGGATAATTTTTTAAATACCTGTATTACTGGGCTTCTGTCATCTTCTGAAGCAGTTACCATCTGTGTGGCTACGTCGGGATGCCAGGCAATGGCTTTGCAGCGAATCTGTTAGCAAGGGAGAGGGAGAGAGAGAGAGAGAGAGAGAGAGAGAGAGAGAGAGAGAGAGAGAGAGAGAGAGAGAGAGAGAGAGAGAGAGAGAGAGAGAGAGAGAGAGAGAGAGAGAGAGAGAGAGAGAGAGAGAGAGAGAGAGAGAGAGAGAGAGAGAGAGAGAGAGAGAGAGAGAGAGAGAGAGAGAGAGAGAGAGAAAAAGGACATGGCATAAAATACTCTAACAGGTAGAAAAATCCTCACCCTAGAGCTGGAGTCAGATACTTGTATGATGGGTTCATTCTTTCTCAGATCCCACACAACCGATCGTCCACTGGGTGATGTGGAGGCTAGAATATGCTGGACCTAAGGGGTTAAAACAGAATAAACAATGGCAGCAAGACAAACACACAGGATTCAAGGAGTTAAAAAGATGATCATTCATTTCTACCTACTACAATTTTATGTTATTTCTACACATTTTTATATGCATCCATTCTCTTTCCATTCCAAATCTTCTCTACATTTCCACATTATTTCTGACCTGTCTATTCCATGCTACACAGCTGATGTCCTCCAGTGGGTGGAGCTTGTTGCCAGGGCTCATGGGGTTGCCGGGGTTACTCAAGTCCCAGATGTATATCTCTGACTCGCTGGCACCAGACGCCAGTAAATTGGGCTGGAAAGGGTTAATATCAAGGGCTCGCACAGGACCAACATGTTGCTGCAACTGAGTAATGAGAGCTCCATCACTATTAGACCTGAAAGGGTTAAAAATTAATAATGACACAGGAGTGGGTCAAAAGGAGAAATTTAAACTTAGTCAAGCGTAAGTTGCAGCCAGCTTACTACATTTTGAGCCCTGACCACCAAAATTAATTTTAATAAATTTTTACGTTCTTAGTCAAAATAATACAGCATTGCAATAGTCTATTTTTAGTATTTGTGTTGTTTGTGACTCACTCTGCTACTCTTGCTACGTTCCATATAGATATTCCTCCATTGTCTGACCCTCCTATCGCCACACCCATTTGGTACTGGTCACCAACACCATGATGGGACCAGATCAGCTTATGGAAGCGCTGAGGTGACTCCACTCGACCCACAAGCGGCATAGCTAGCTCAGAGCTGGCTAGATCCAGCGAGAACAGCTCCAGGTTAGCGCTGGTACTGAACGTGGCGTCCAACTGTTGAGCTACAGTGCCGCCGATGAGGTAGATAGATTGCAACGCTCTCGGGCTCCACGCCACGTTGGCGGTGCGGACGATTTCTTTCACCTTGCCCATCTTCTCTCGGTGCAGTTGCTGTAAATGGTGACAATAGGCGACAAAGGAACCTTTCTAGTACTCGTGGGTAGAATATTTAACCCATTGACGCCTGTGATGTGGCGAGGCGTTGCTCAAAATTCGCTCCGCCCCTTTTTAAACTTACCCCGCCTTTTCGTGACAAAATGGCGTCAGCCATCTACTTAGAGAGTTTTTTCGAGAGCATAGAGAACCTCCCGAAGGAGCTACAGCGGAATTTCTCTCTTATGCGTGATCTAGACCAGCGTACACAGGATATTATGAAAGAAGCGGAGCAGTGTACTAAGGAATACAAAAGAACGGTTGCCTCTCTATCAAAAGAAGGGAGGAAGGAGAAGATCTGTAAAATCGAGGAGCTTCATCAGAAGGCGAAGGAGTATAGCGATGACAAGGTCCAACTAGCTATGCAGCTTTATGAAATGATCGACAAACACATCAGACGACTTGACACTGACTTGACAAGATTCGAACAAGAGCTCCAACTGAAGGAATCCACACAGAGAAGAGCGTCTGTAGCTTCAATGGACGGTCAATCCAGCGGCCAGCAATCTCGCGCAAGAAAGAGAAGTCTCGGAGAAGCATCTTCGGGGACTTCAAGGAGAAAGAAGCACCACTCCATTACAGATGAATCTGGATTCCAGAGCATCTCGAGTCCCAGCGGCTCCGGTCTTGGGTCTAATGGTACCGATATACCAATGGACATGCCGGTGGACCCCAATGAACCCACCTACTGTCTATGTCATCAAGTATCATTTGGTGAAATGATTGGTTGCGATAACAATGACTGTCCAATCGAATGGTTCCACTTCCAGTGTGTTGGGCTATCCTCTAAGCCAAAGGGGAAGTGGTACTGTCCGAGATGTAGCCAAGAGAAGAACAAGAAAAGAGTTTGACAGTAGCTACACACAACGTAACACTAGCTGATCATTACAGTATTTTATTTCATCTGCTTTATGAAGCTACGTGTGTATTGTAGTACGTTGTACACCGGCTGCTGCTTGCGCTATTTCGAGAAGGCAGACAGTGTAGTGCTGAAACAGATACCAGTTCATAGGACGATGTCCGGTTTGATTTCACTATCTAACAGTATATAGTGAGAGGGCAGGTGATCTGAATTTAACTATTGCATGAACGCATTCATGAAAATTCATAGCTCAAACACTTTTATGGTTAATTTGCTCTAATTTTAATTATATAAAGCGTCTGAATAAGAATTATTTGTCCTGTATCTGGGCATAGCTATTAATTTTGTTTCAGCACTAGCTGTAAACAGTATCATACTATCATTAGTATGTAGTTCCAGTGCTCTAATCACGGTGAACGCTGAGTTGGCAGCACCTAGCTTTGTGTTGAGCAAGGATTTGCAGCTGCATTAAATTCAAAAAAATTACTGCAATTAAGAAAAGCACACACATCTTTGAGAAGTACACAATTTTTAAGTAAAGAAAATGTTTAAGTAACTATGGTGATACATGAGTGTCGGCTATGGCTTGTACTCTCACACGAATACAGTCCTGGTAAAGATATTGTGTGTTAGTAGTGGATGAGGTGAGAGAGGAATGAGAGATGAACTGTAGAATACTATGATTTTGTCCAAACTTTCCTTCAGTAACTCTAACAAAGTCATTGTTCGTATCAATTGTGAGTGTCATCTTGTAGTGTTCCTTGTCCTCCAGCCAGTTGAGGAGCTCAATGGTGATGGTACCAGTGAAAGGCCACTGGAGGCGGACATCGTGCTGACCTTTCATGATGCAAATAGCAATTGACAAGTGGCTGCCCTCACCACTATCATAACCATTGGCACGCACTACGAGGCATAATGTATAACCCTGTGGGCTGGTGGTGAATGGTGGACTGTAATAAGTATTAGTTATTGCCCTCACACGAGGGCAATAACCGACATTAATGACCGCGGGAAAGTCGGTTGCCCGAGTATGGTCGAGGGCGCAGCCCGAGACTGTACGAGGGCAACCGACTTCCCGAGGTCATTAATGTCGGTTATTGCCCGAGTTGTGTAGGGCAATAAATGATTTATTACATAGTTCATCTCTGTGAGCGCAATAACATCGCGAATTTTTCAAACTCGCAAAGACGCAACGGTCTGTTGCTATAGAAGACGCTACGCGCGGTCAATAACCTACATTAATGCCCTCGAATAGAGCAATTTGATTGGTGAAAGATGACGTACTATGTAATAAATGTTGTTGAACTGCTTGCGTTTGGAATACTCTGATATGGTGAACTGAGCCCCAGACTGGGTGCTGATGAGGGGGTCCTGCCATGCTGGGGTCAGGGGGAGGAGAGGTGTGGAGTAGATTGCCACACTAACTCTTAGTTTGATGTAGTCATTACATAAGTATTCTGTGTTAGTGGTGGACAACAGGTCAGTAAGAGATATGAATTGATTTTTGCCATGACCAGTTGTAGTTTCAAATCGATTAGTAACACGAGAAAATTGAACGCCGTCATGCTCACTGCATTGAATTGTCATTGAGTGATGATTCTTGTCTGCTCTCCAGTTCAGTAGCTCTACTCTGATGCCTCCTTCTAACGGCCATTCTAACTCATTATCATATTCTCCACTCATAAGTTGAGCATATACCGAAAGGTGAGAGCCTTTGCCATTACCATAACCATTGGTGCACACCTCGAGACGGAGCTTGTAACCTCTGTTGTGGGTATAAAATGGTGAACTGTGCCACTCGTCATCAGCTCTTTTCTTCTCACTAAAATTGCTGATGATGAACTCCATTGGTGCTTGGTTATAGAGGAATGGTGGTGATATTGCAGCTGCAGGAGGAGTAGAGGTCTCCTGATTGAGATGTAGCTGTTGCACTTGCTTCACAACGAGTCGAAGGTGCTGGCGCATGGCGGTGTCTTCATGCTTCTCCATCTTATTTCGAGGCAGCTTCACAGTGCAGCCGGCACTGGTAAAGGGACAAGAGATTATTTGTAGAGGACACTCATCGATATGTGCTTGAAGTTGCTCTCTCTTGAATCCCTCCTTGCAGTTGTTATGCCTCGGTGGGCGGAGCCACGGGGCATACGGTAGTCTGTTTGTGTATCTGTGTATGTATCTGTGTATGTATCTGTCTGTCTGTCGGCAGGATTTCTCGTCACTCGCTGAAAACTAAGCGATGAAACGTGCAATACAAGCTAAAGTCGATATTTGCTTGAAAATGAATTGTAAGGATTTTGGTTATAAGGCTCTGTTCGTGAGTTATAGCGTGATTGCTTACCTCGCGATCGCCGGCTGGCGATCTAGTTGTTGATGTAAAGACAAAAATGTATATTGCTGGCTGCCTTACAGCTAGTGAGTTCGCCTTTACTTCAGAACAGCACGGCAGACTTGTATATGAAGCTGCGTTCTCGAGTTATGGCGTAGCTTTGCTTACCTCGCGATCGATGGCCGTTGCTGGCGATCTAGAGTTCTCCGTAGACAAAACTATTCACAGTTGACTGCCTAGAAGCTGATAGGTTACAATGTATGTCTAAAGAAATTGTGCAAGCAAGTTATGGACGCTATCTCGCTCGTTGTACGTGCTGTGCCCTGAACATTATAGACACGCCCAGTTGAATTAGTGGTCAGCACTGATTGGCTTCTGATTGCATAACTATTATACTGCATTGTGATTGCTGTACAGAAAGGTACAACAACTGCAGTTTAATTTTACTGTGTATGTTTTTATAAGTTGTTAGCCACTAACATAGTGTTCAACTAGCAACAGCAGACTTTTATTACAGCTTGTGTATTTTTGTATATGTTTGTAGCAGTATTCTCACAGCAATGAGTGCAGTAGTCTTGTTGCAGTATACTTTAACTTGCTTCTACAGCAGCTTACATTGCATGCTTTCATGATACTGTTTTGATCCTTCCGTGGATCTACTGCATGCATATATTTGCTGTACAGAAATCCTTTATACATGCATCTGCAGTTGCTTGTTTGTGGAATGGTGGCTAGTTACTGTACAGGAATTGTGCTATAGCTTGTATAATAGGTGGAGTTTACTGTAGCTAGTCCTGCTGTGTACTTGCTTATGGTGTTAGTAAAAGCTGGATACCATTTGCTCTATATTATTTGTCAGACAAAATTTTAAATTACTTTTTTTATTGTATAATTATGTGAAATTGTGGCATTCCACCGAGGCATCTGCACCTTTGGTGCTTATATTTTTAGGACAGGTCACGGGAACCTGAAGGCAGATCGGGAGATGCTTTGCTGTGACGATATCATATGAACTACAGAAGGAGCAGTATTGGCAGCTCATCTGACGCTTAGAACAGTATCTCTTCAAGTGTTTTTTCATGGCGCCGCTCCGTATTCTCTCACCACAACCAAAGGAGCAAGGCAGGAGGATGTAGTCACACTTCCTCTTTTCAGGATCAAGATGGCTCTGGAGGTCCCTCACCTCTCCTGTCCACTTACAGCCTTTTCTATGGTGCTGGCAGCGAACTCTGAGGTCATTGATCTCCCGCTGGAAGAATTTATCAAAGCGTGCGTTGGCTAGAACCTCACTCTTGCGACACACTGGGCAGGCTTTATTACCGCCTGCAAGGAGCCGTGCCCGGCATTGTTCGCAAACATGATGACCACAGCTAGTCTGGTATGGATCTGTTAGTAGCTCAAAGCAAATGGGACAGAAGCGACTCTTAGGGGGCTCCGTGACAAACTGGTATTCTTCCATAACGTAGCAATAACCAGAGAACAAGAGACTCATCTGAAGTTTTGAGAAGCCCCTGGTATCAGTTACAGTCGAGTGAGTTACGCTATCTACAGTCTAGAATATTGTCTACATGTAACTCACTGGTGCGGACAATGTAGTTTTCTTGCAGCCCGCCTTTTCTAAATAACGCCGTCATTCCTCAAACCGCAGTGAGCGTTATTTCAAGAAAGCGGGAAATGTGAAAATAGAACGAGTTAAAGTTCTGCTCGGACCTATTACTTCCAACGCAACAAACTTGAAAACGCAGCTCAGAGCTTAAAACGAGTGAATCATCTTTGGGGACTACGAGGAGGAAGAAGCACCACTCCGTTACAGATGAATCTGGATTTCAGAGCATCTCGAGTCCCAGCGGCTCTGGTCTTGGTTCTAACGGTACCGATATACCAATGGGCATGCCAGTGGACCCCAATGAACCGACTTACTGCCTGTGTCATCAAGTATCATTTGGTGAAATGATTGGTTGCAATAATATAGACTGTCCAATCGAATGGTTCCACTTCCAGTGTGTTGGACTATCATTGAAACCAAAGGGGAAGTGGTACTGTCCGAGATGTAGCCAAGAGAAGAACAAGAAAAGAGTTTGACTGTAGTTATATTTTATGTAACTGTAGCTCACAATAAGCAACAATAGCCTGATGTCTGCAGTAGTTGAAGAGTAAACAAAGTTGTTGGTTAATAATTTTCTTTGGCGAAATTGATTTTTGATGCTTATTAATAGAACAGAAACATAGAGGTCTGTGTCTCTGCTCTTGGCCGTATATTTATATGTTTATGAACCTTGATAAAACACGTTAGACTCACGATTGTAATACATTAGTCTATTCTAGTGTAAATATTATTGGTCAGCCTAAGAGTTAGTAAAATGTGCCCTCAAGAGGAAAGCAATGTTAAAAATAATTTATTTTGCTAGCATCCTTATTAGTATACGCATGGAGTATCATCCAGTCAATCATGTTACCATTTGCCTCCTTGTTAGTTTACATTGTGGGTCTGTGGCAGATTGCCAACCACCATCTCTACATCCTTTTAATTTCGGTAGAAATCTCTTTCAATTTCTTGTTCAGTAACTACAGTAAGTTTCACAGCGACTTCTTTTTAATTAGCTAATAAAATTGCATATAGGAAATATACACTGAGAGATAGACCGCTATACTGAATAATAGTTATAATGAATATAATATGAACTGTTCAACTAATAATTTACGCTAATGGCTTGTAAAAATTAATTTTTTATGGCTCTCTGTAGACTTCCATTTGAATTTTGAACTAGCTTTGTCATCTTTAACTCATCCAAATCTTGCATGATGATGAATTTTATTAAGGTGTGATAATCATCTGTTAATCCACGTTCTTTGCACGCTCAATGCTTGCTTGGTTGTTTTTGCTCTGAGATTAATAAGTGTGTTTATAAATTTTAGTTTCTAAGAATTGTGTATCCACAATTGGGCATTTGCAACACTCAGTGGTTATTCATTTGGTGATAGAAATCAGCTTGAATATATTAATGTCGCAGGTACTTTGCTCCCAGCAAAGAAGAGCAAATTTATAAACTGTTCCGACGTTTTGGAGATCCGGGCATGCATCATAGAATTAGAGGTCATACATGCTCATAATTATAATTATTATTGTTATAGTACTAGTTATAGGTTGTATCCCAAGTTAGGTTATGATTACTCTACACATAAACCAGGGCATGCATGCATACTGGTTTATGCAGAGGATATTACATTTTCATTTGCCAGCTATACTGCAAAAATGTGTGCTTTTACATCATGAGCCTGTGTTATGGCTATGTGCAATCATGTCGAAACAAAACTAACTGAACTGAGCTAGGATCCTCCAAATATGGTATAAATATTCCATGCAACAAAAATGACTTGTTAAAAACACATAACCGTTATTGCAGTGTATAATTTATAACAACGTTAACAGAGTCATTAATTTTAGTACTGAAATAATTATACTACTGTACAAGGAGTTATATACATTGCTGCTGTCCGGGGTACCACCTGCCAGCATTTCAGACCTCTCAACCCATTATGTATTATTATGTCAAATATTCATTGAGATCAGAGCCATTTTAGATTGCCTACAGCAAATCTATTTATGTGCATATTGATACATTGGTAGATGTATTAGTGTATGAGATTTACTTTACCCAAAAATTTGCATGGCAACAATTTCATATGCAATAAAATCCTTATAAAAATAATTTTTTGCTCTCAGTTTGCAAATATGGCTGGTGAATTTGGCATGAATGGCGTTTAAATGCTATACGCAGCACGCAAGAAAGTATAGTGATGTACTACTGTAAGCTAGTTCTATAATGTTAAATCAGCAGTAAGCTAGAAATGATTATAATCATTTTTTTCATAGATTGCAATTCTCAGAGATAGAGCGAAAAGTTAGTATTGTGATGCGCAATGAATGCATAACAATAAGTCATTGCGAGCATACTTGCATGCATGGGGGAATGAATGCAAGCATGCCTGAAATATAATTATGCAGATACGTACATAAAATCAACTACTCGATGACCAGTATAGCTATAACCTTGCATGCATGGCTATGTAATCAACAATCAATTATTGTGGGATGTGCATCATGCATTGTATACGTACAACTTGTATTATGATAATACCTTAGGCTATAGCTTAATCATCCTGCACTATAGATCGCGCATGCACGCGGCATGCCACCAGTGAAATTATAACAATAAATCAGTATTATGCAAGATTATTCATTATAGTTAAAACTTAAAATAAAATGTACATACATCATGCCTATACAAATTAATTTGTCAATACTATAACCAGCCACACAATGTGCTACAAGTCTGCTCTATTCATTGTCCGAGGCACCTGAATGCATGTATAAGAGAATGACATAATAATAATAATACTATAGTATACTGATCAGTAGCATGATCGATGCTGCAAACATTCAATCGTTATACAAGCTGTATCTATATAGCTCACTTTGAACATAAGAATTCTTGTTTGGTTGGGAATACTTCTGGGTTTGTTCTGTTTTCCCATTCACTGTGGCCTACAATGCGACGGCATTTACGGCAGACAACTCCCGGCTGTATAGTAGTATGCTCAATGAAATAACCATCAACAGAGTGTAGCTGCTAACCTCGTGAGACCAGTCGTCTACACTCGTATAGGCATGGCGATCGCAACACTTGCGATGTATGTACGAACAACACATGCGAATCTTCCCCAACACACGGCAACAGCACATAGTTAACAACTCCCAAACACGGCCCGGGCGACAGCACTTGCAAAAAACTCTCCCTACATAACAACAACCCCTCCAGAACTGGCTTAAGCAGTGCATAAACCAATACCAACAATCGGGATCCATACGCTACGGGAAATGCACACAATGCTTTAGCAGTGACGCGCCTTATAGTAATAATAATAATTATAATAATGATGATGACGTCATGCACGTGCGTAGGCTCAGTTTGCACGATGACGTCACTACATAAATTATCTGTGTGGTATCAGAAGGACTTGCGGAAAAGTTCGTTGTGCTAGAAATAAGAATGGGCAATTGGTTTGGTAGTTATAAATGCCGTGAATGCAACCAAACTCCGGTTCAAAACTCGGGAGACTCCTGCCTTGAGTAAGTCTGTACGGACTGAATCCGCGTGGCCTGCTTTGGGCCTAATGCCGCATGTGCCGCGGTATGTACGCCCAGACCGGTCAAGCGCCGTCATCGGTTGGTGTTTCGCGTCGGCGATATATTTCACAATTTTAACTGAATTTTCTGTTTTAATTTGTAGGTGCAGAAAAACTGTGAGCCGCAGCCTGAGTCATGCATGCAGGACTTTTTACAGGTTGGCTAATTTTAATTGTTGCAGGTGGTATGTAGAGTTTGCCGCAAGTGCGTGAAGCTCGGTCATGCAATACCTAGAGGTTATGAAGACTATATCAACTGTGACAGGTAGAGTCTTGTCATGAACTAGTGCAACCTTAAGAGACATGCATGGTGTTAATATTTTTCATCCATGCAGTTGTGCTGATATGTATCGAAAGAAGTTAGACACAAAAGAGTATGAGATGATAGAACTGGGGAATAAGATGACCCTGATTTATCCAAGAGAACTACGGGCTGAGATTAAGCAGCTCATGCAAATTTCTCAGCGTGAACTCATACAAAACTGAACTTTATAGCAGAGCGGGGAAACCAACTTTTTATTGAACTGGCAAAGTGTGATACAATACAGCTGCAATACAGTAAATTTTAGTGTAGCACGTGATGAAAATAACACTTGAACATTATTATTGAGTTTACTGTGCTGTCATGTTTAATTGTGTATCGCTGTTGTGTTCTATTCATCCTTTGTGTATTCATCTTTTCATGCATTTTATGTATCACCTTTACTCAGCTCTTTCTATCACATGATCGTAGATCTTTCTAGAACTTCTCTCCATGTGTATAAATACCATTGTGTTCAGTTCTTTGGTTCTATTGTGTTAAAAACTATTTTACTATCAGCATCCTAGGAAACAGGTTTACCGTAAATGATACACAATGATAGAGTGAACAAACGGTCTTGGCAAGCTGCAAAATAGTATTTGGCTAAAAGTAATGCACTGTTAAATAATTATTAATAGTTTTAATTCTGGGTTTTGTTGAGACATCTGTAGTGTAATGAAAACAGCATGGGTTATTATCACAACAATAAGTAGCATACTTGCAACAAATGAAATCATCTTTGGTTTCAAACAGTTCACAAGTATCGGGATCCTGCTTTGCTTTTGTCCATTCTTGGTAACCAACCAATTGGCGACACCGCTTACAAACAACTCCTTCCAGCTGCATTATTAAAATGACGAAATGGCAACATGTATCACTAAATAATGTGTGTGTATTAATTATAAATACCTCTTCGTTTTGGTGCCGTTCTTGACTATTTGATTGCCAGACCGGAATACATGCATCATGTGATATTGGCAACATGAAAATAGTATAACACAATAATTATTATGATCAGAAAGATCATCAAAAAACAAATTATTATAGCTAAAAGTGTAGGCGCTATGCTCACCCATTTCCTGAGCAAAATTTATTCCGCAAAGCAGCAAAAAATCCAGGGGCTTTGCTAGTCTGCGTCCCCGGCGTTGTCTCCTCTGCAACACTCGGCGGTTTGTCCACTATGCGGGGCACCTCGTCCGAGTTAGCTCCAACCACTTCTGTTGATTGCTGAACGGCGTCACAGTTTCCAGAACCCGCATTCATTTCATCCGTTATTTCTCCTGGCGCTTCGACTTGAACCCAAGTATGATCCGCCATAGTGTAAAATCAGTTACCAATCCGAAGCGAGCGGAATATTGTCAACGACTGGCGCCGCGGGATCGGTCCACACCCCATCGGGAAGGGGGCAACCGGAAAACTGAGAAGGACGGACATAGACACGGACAAAAGGGGACAAGAAAGAGTAGCTACACACAATGTAGCACTAGATCAATGCGGTATTTTATTTCATCTGCTTTATGAAGCTACTTGTGTATTGTAGTACGTACATGTACGTTGTACGCCGGCAGCTGCTCGTGTTACTATTTCAAGAAGGCAGGCCGGCCAGTGTAGTGCTGCCATACCGATACCAGTTCATATAGGATGTCTAGTTTAATTTTACTATCTAAAAATGAGGTAGCAGGATTTTGTGAGTGGGCAGATGATCTGAATTGAACTATTGCATGAACGCGCATTCATGAAAATTCATAGCTCAAACTCGTTTATGGTTAATTTGCTCTAATTTTAATCATACAGCGTCTGAATAAGAATTAATTACATTTCCGGTATCTGGAGATACCGAGATTTGCTATTAATTTTTTTCAGCACTAGCTATAAACTATATACATGCAGTATCATACTATCATCAAGAGTAAATGAATCGTTACTCGTTAGTATGTACTATGTATGGCTACTAGTTCCAGTGCTCTAATCACAGTGATCACTGAGCAGGCAGCAGCTAACTCTGTGTATGAGGAAGGATTTGCAGCTGCATTAAATTCAAAAAATTACTGGAATTAAGGAAGCACGCTGCACACACATAATTGAGAAGAAAAAATGTGAAAGAAACTATGGTGATACATGAGTGTTAATTGGCTATGGTTTGTACTCTCACACGGATACAGTCCTGGTAAAGATATTGTGTGTTAGTAGTGGATGAGGTGAGAGAGGAATGAGAGATGAATTGTGGAATACTATGATTTTGTCCATAGTAACTCTGACAAACTTATCGTTCGTATCAATTGTTTGTGTCATCTTGTAGTGTTCCTTGTCCTCCAGCCAGTTGAGGAGCTCAATGATGATGGTACCAGTGAATGGCCACTGGAGGTGGTCATCGTGCTGACCTTTCATGATGAAAGTGAAGATCGACAAGTGGCTGCCCTCACCACTACCATAACCATTTGCACACACTGAGAAGCAAAATGTATAACCCTGTGGCCTGGTGGTGAATGGTGGACTGTAGTATTGGTTGTTGAACTGCTTGCGTTTGGAATACTCTGATATGGTGAACTGAGCCCCAGACTGGGTGCTGATGAGGGGGTCCTGCCATGCTGGGGTCAGGTGGAGGAGAGGTGTGGAGTATAGACTATTGCACTAACTCTTAGTTTGAGGTAGTCGTCGCACAAGTATTCTGTGTTAGTGGTGGACGCCAGGTCAGTGAGAGATATGAATTGAGGTTTGCCATAACTAGTAGCAGTCTCTTGATCAGTGACACGAGTAGAGATGCCATCAGGATCCTTGAATTTGTTAAAGAAAATTGTCTTTGAGCAGTGATTCTTGTCTTCTCTCCAGTTCAGTAGCTCTACTCTGATGAGTCCTTCAAATGGCCATTCTAACTCGTTATCATATTCTCCTCTCATAAGTTGAGCATAATTATACTGAAAGGTGAGAACCTCTGCCTTTACCATGACCATTGGAACACATCGAGATGAAATGCATAGCCTCTGTTGTGTGTATAAAATGCTGAACTGTGCCACTCTTCATCAGCTTTTTTCTTATCACTAAAATTGCTGATGATGAACTCCATTGGTGCTTGGTTATAGAGGAATGGTGGTGATATTGTAGCGCTAGCTGCAGGAGGAATAGAGGTCTCCTGATTGAGATGTAGACGTTGCACTTGCTTCACCACGAGTCGAAGGTGCTGGCGCATAGCTGTGTCTTCGTGCTTCTCCATCTTATTTCGAGGCAGCTTCACAGTGCAGCCGGCACTGGTAAAGGGACAAGAGATTACTTGTAGAGGACACTCATCAGTATGCGTTTGAAGTTGCTTTCTCTTTAGCCCCACCTTCTTGCAGTTGTTAGGACAGGTCACGGGAACCTGAAGGCAGATCGGGAAATGCTTTGCTGTGACGATATCATATGAACTACAGTAGGAGCAGTATTGGCAGCTCATCTGACGCTTAGTACAGTATCTCTCCTTGTGATCTCTTATGGCACCAGTCCGTATTCTCTCACCACAACCAAAGGAGCAAGGTAGGAGGATGTAGTCACACTTCCTCTTGTCGAGATCAAGATGGCTCTGGAGGTCCCTCATCTCTCCTGTCCACTTACAGCCTTCTCTATGGTGCTGGCAGCGAACCCTGAGGTCATTGATCTCTCGCTGGAAGAATTTATCAAGGCGTGCGTTGGCTAGAACCTCACTCTTGCGACACACTGGGCATTCTTCATTACCACCTGCGAGGAGCCGTGCCCGGCATTGTTCGCAAACATGATGACCACAGCTAGTCTGGTATGGATCTGTTAGTAGCTCAAAGCAAATGGGACAGAAGCGACTCTTAGGGGGATCGGTGACAAACTGGTAGTCTGCCATTTGCATTACGTAGGTATCGAGCAAACAGAGAACAAAATCATCTAAAGTTGTGATAAGCGCTTGGTATCAGTTACTTTATCTATAGAATATTGTATAGTATTGATAGAGTAACTAACTGGTAGTCACTAGTTAAGGGCTTATCGAAATGTGACTTCTAACCGCTTCTGACAATGTAGTTTTCGTGCAGCCCGCCTTTCTAAATAACGCCGGTCATATGCATTCCTCAAGCAGTGTCGGTGAGCGTTATTTCAAGAAAGCGGGAAATGTGAAAATAGAACGAGTTAAAGTTCTGCTCGGGCCTATAACTACCGATACACCGGTACCGATATATGGACCCCAATGAACCGACCTACTGTCTGTGTCATCAAGTATCATGTGGTGAAATGATTGGTTGCGATAACAATGACTGTCCAATCGAATGGTTCCACTTCCAATGTGTTGGACTATCATCGACCAAAGGGGAAGTGGTACTGTCCGAGATGTAGCCAAGAGAAAAATAAGAAAATAATCTGACAGTAGCTACACAATATTAATCTAACACTAGATCAATGCGGTATTCTATATCTATGCGTATGCAGCAGGCTCAGCTAACTCTGTGCATGAGAAAGGATTTGCAGCTGCATTAAATTCAAAAAAAATTAATGCAATTGTAATGTAAGATAAACAATGCACTGTTCAGGGCTGCACAGCAGCAAAAGACTGACTCTTAGCAAAAAGTACAGAGCATGATATACAGGGTTACTCATGACGTACAAAACAATACAGTTCATGTTCACATACAGTCAACAACATGAGACAGTACTAGTCTTGCTGGCGCTACACAATTAAGAAAGCACACACATCTTCGAGAAGTACACAATTTTTATAATAAAGAAAAAATTTGTGAAAGTAACTACAGTGTGTATGGTGATTCATGATGAGTGTTAATTGGCAATGGCTTGTACTCTCACACAAATGCAGTCCTGGTAAAGATATTGTGTGTTAGTAGTGGATGAGGTGAGAGTAGATTTAGAGATGAACTGTGGAATACTATGATTTTGTCCATACTTTCCTTCAGTAACTCTGACAAACTTATCGTTCGTATCAATTGTTTGTGTCCTCTTATAGTGTTCCTTGTCCTCCAGCCAGTTGAGGAGCTCAATCATAATGGTACCAGTGAAAGGCCACTGGAGGCGGTCATCGTGCTGACCTTTCATGATGAAAGTGAAGATCGACAAGTGGCTGCCCTCACCACTACCATAACCATTAGCATACACTGCGAAGCAAAATGTATAACCCTGTGGGCTGGTGGTGAATGGTGAACTGTAGTATCGGTTGTTGAATTGGCTGCGTTTAGAATACTCTGATATGGTGAACTGAGCCCCAGACTGGGTGCTGATGAGGGGGTCCTGCCATGCTGGGGTCAGGTGGAGGAGAGGTGTGGAGTAGACTACAGCATTAACTCTTAGTTTGAGGTAGTCATCACACAAGTATTCTGTGGATGCCAGGTCAGTGAGGGATATGAATTGAGGTTTGCCATAACTAGTTGCAGTCTCTTGATCAGTGACACGAGTGGAGATGCCATCAGGATCCTTGTATTTGTTAAAGAAAATTGTTTTTGAGCGGTGATTCTTGTCTTCTCTCCAGTTCAGTAGCTCTACTCTGATGCCTCCTTCAAATGGCCATTCTAACTCATTATCATATTCTCCTCTCATAAGTTGAGCATATACTGAAAGGTGAGAACCTCTGCCTTTACCATAACCATTGGTACACACCTCGAGACGAAACTTGTAGCCTCTGTTGTGTGTATAAAATGGTGAACTGTACCACTCGTCATCAGCTTTTTTCTTCTCACTAAAATTGCTGATGATGAACTCCATCGGTGCTTGGTTATAGAGGAATGGTGGTGATATTGCAGCTGCAGGAGGAGTAGAGGTCTCCTGATTGAGATGTAGCTTCATCATCACTAGTCGAAGGTGCTCACATACAGCAGTGGATTCATGCTTCTCCATCTCATTTCGACGCAGCTTCACAGTGCAGCCGGCACTGGTAAAGGGACAAGAGATTTCTTGTAAAGGACACTCATGGATATGTGCTTGAAGTTTCTCTCTCTTGAGTCCCTTCTTCTTGCAGTTGTTAGGACAGGTCACGGGAACCTGAAGGCAGATCGGGAGATGCTTTGCTGTGACGATATCATATGAACTACAGTAGGAGCAGTATTGGCAGCTCATCTGACGTTTAGTACAGTATCTCTCCTTGTGATCTCTCATGGCACCGCTCCGTATTCTCTCACTACAACCAAAGGAGCAAGGCAGATCGAAGATGTAGTCACACTTCCTCTTGTCAGGATCAAGATGGCTCTGGAGGTCTCTCACCTCTCCTGTCCACTTACAGCCTTCCCTGTGGTGCTGGCAGCGAACCCTTAGGTCATTGATCTCCCGCTGGAAGAATTTATCGAGATGTGCGTTGGCTAGAGCCTCACTCTTGCGACACACTGGGCATTCTTCATTACCGCCTGCGAGGAGCCGTGCCCGGCATTGTTCACATACATGATGACCACAGCCAGTCTGGTATGGATCTGTTAGTAGCTCAAAGCAAATGGGACAGAAGCGACACTTAGGGGGCTCGGTGACAAACTGGTATTCTTCCATAACGTAGCAATAACCAGAGAACAAAAGACTAATCCGTAGAAGCCCCCGGTATCAGTACTCTATCTATAGAATACAATATTCATTGACGAGCGGCAATGATAATTGTGGATAGAATAACTCACTGGTACGGACAATGTAGTTTTCTTACAGCCCGCCTTTTCTAAATAACGCCCGTCTTGCGTCAGTGTCGGCGATGAGCGTTATTTCAAGAAAGCGGGAAATGTGAAAATAAAACAAGTTTCAGTTCTGCTCGGACCTAACTACCAACGTAACAAACATGAAAATGTAGCTCGGAGCCTTAAACGAGCGAACAGTACAATAAGGTACAATGGCTGACTAAAACACAGACAGATTCTAGAAGTTTCTGTTATGCATACCAGGAAGCACGTGACTTTGGTGCGCACTATTCAGAACGCGTGTTTCCCACACACGCCGTTTGTCGTTTCTCTCCCTTACAGTTCGTCCCTGTGGCTTTGGTTGGTCGGCTCTTAAGCGCCGGAGGCTGGGACGACTAGAACAAGACAAAAGAGAGCAAATCAGTGTGTTGAAGTTCTAAAGCTCGATCGCTTTTCTCAGTTCCTCGTGTGTGATCTGTGACCAACATGTCCACTGAATCTGGCGGGTGTGTGCGCCTGCTTTCTATCCCTCTGAGAGAAGGCGATGACAAGGACAAGATTCGGAGACGCGTCGTGAAGAAGCTGAAACAGTTAGAACAGCATATTTCTACCGGTTCATCGTCTGATTTGACAATCCGTGTCCTGGAGAGCCTCAAAGCTGACAGTGTCTCGGTTGTCGTCGCTAACTCACGTTATCTCGTCTTCCTTTTGAAGGATGGTCGTGTTTGTCGGATGAAATGTCACTCCCGCACTGAGGCATCCCAGCAGAAAGCGACCGAAGAGCTGTTGAAGAAGAAGGCTAAGGATACGCCATTTCAGTTGCTGTCTGATGCAGAATATGCCCGCCAGCTTCAAGTGGAGTTTGACAGAGAACGGTTGTTAGGCGGTGTCCATGCTCACCACTCTCCTTTGCGTAGTGAGGACATCTCTCCGTATATCCATGTCCCCTCATCAGATCAGTCTTGGGAAGCTAGCATTGATCCCTTCATCCCCTCCGCTCTCCTTCCTCCTCCCTACACCTTTCCTTACGAGTCCAATGAAGATGCACCATCCACTGCAGAGTCGCCTGTATCCATTCCTCATCCTCCCGATCGGACTCGTTCTCAGTCTCGATCGGTCAGGTTCCTGTTACCAGATGGTGGTACACGAGAGGGCGGAGCAAGAGGGAATAGTGGGTGGAAACAGAAAGAGGAAGCCTGGCCGGAAATGGGTGGACTCCAATGGCTTGTAATGAAGAAGGTAAGAAAAAATTATGAATCTCGGCGAACTTGAATTTTTCATGTGTTAAAAGTTGTTCAAATTGAGAATTATAGACATTTCACTTACCTTAGCATGCTTATTAATTTTTAATTCTGGGTTGATATTGGTTATGTGGTCGGGCCTAAATTAATTTACTAAAGACTGTGTTAAATAGTCGAACGTCATGAGTTGTTGATTTGGTCTATGAGCTGTGAATAGTCAAATGACCACCATCATAAGACATGCTAACAGCATTTCTGTGGTATGGACAGATTTCAAACTCTTTAGTACAGAGGGGAAAGGTTAGGATATGGTTGTAAACAAACAACATTTCTCTGCAGGGCGCCTTATGTCGGCTTTGTGGTGATTTATGGGCCGTGCTTGAGCACATCCAAGTATAGTGTCACCTTCATGCACTAATGTGTTCAGTCTCTGTTGTCTTTATTCACACGATGGAGGATGATCAGAGACTGAACACATTAGTGCATGAAGGTGACACTCTACACTTTTTGCCTCAGAAACCTACACATACAGTAGCAAACATGTATTTCACAATCTGTGCTATCAGTTATGTTTTTTTTCTTGAAGTTGATGTAGGCTACTTGTAAATTCTAGAAAAATGTCCTTAATGTGAGATGATGTAATATTACACCTAAATAGTGACGGATCGAATGAGAGATGGAAGGATCTGATCACCATTGTTGTATCTCTTGTTTCTCTCCTCAGAGCCCTGAGCGGTCCTCTTCGTCCAGTGATACTCTCTTCTCCATGGTAGCCGTCACTCACTCTGAGGTGCTGCTGGTTAGCACTGGCTCTGGGCAGCTATACTCTTGGGCATGTGAAGAGGGTGTGGTCTCAGCTAAGCCACACCCACTGGTAGCAGAGCTGGGTTTGAAAGGAGAAAGAATCACTCTGTTGACTTCTAGTGAAATAAGGGTCTCCGTGGTAACAGAATCGGGCAAGGTGGCAACTTTCTACGATCCCTTGTTGAGAAGTGAGACATCGTTTTTATGTTTTAAATATCTGTTTACACATGTCATGACCCTCTGTGAGGCAGCTAGACACTGCTTAGTGCACAGGTGTCCTGGCTCTACCAGTGACCCTCTGTGAGGCAGCTAGACACTGCTTAGTGCACAGGTGTCCTGGCTCTACCAGTGACCCTCTGTGAGGCAGCTAGACATTGCTTAGTGCACAGGTGTCCTGGCTCTACCAGTGACCCTCAGTGAGGCAGCTAGACTCTGCTTAGTGCACAGGTGTCCTGGCTCTACCAGTGACCCTCAGTGAGGCAGCTAGACTCTGCTTAGTGCACAGTTGTCCTGGCTCTACCAGTGACTCTCTGGGAGGCAGCTAGATACTGCTTAGTGCACAGATGTCCTGGCTATACCATGGACCCTTTGCAGGGCGACAGCTAGACACTTTCATGTGTGTCTATGATTATTGTTTTAGTGATTTTCTTCCCCCCCTCTCTCTCTCTCTCTCTCTCTCTCTCTCTCTCTCTCTCTCTCTCTCTCTCTCTCTCTGTGTATAGCTTGCTCTGAAAATGGTTCTCCTCCCCTGATGTCCTCTCTATCTCATCCCGCTACTCTGTTTCCTTCACTCTCCAATGACCACACCCACTCTATCGTCGTGTCGGACTTCATGACGACTGTCACTCTGAAATCAGGACGAGTCTTCTGGTGGTGAGTACGACACAACTAACAACAATATCCTTGACAGAGAGATAGATTGTAGCAATAATGACAGCACAGTACAGTCTTCTTGCAATGCTGAAGTGGAGTGCATAGAATGTCACCTTCATGCACTAATGTGTTCAGTCTCTGTTGTCTTTTTTTACATGTTGAAGGATGATCAGAGACTGAACACATTAGTGCATGAAGGAGATGCCTGTGCTTGCAATGTCTATTTTCACTCGAGATTCAAATATTCACAGTTATTAGCTCTCCAGAGCCTCAGACATGTAAATGGTAGAATGTCTGAATATCTCATGGTAGCATTATTTACAAATTAGCACCTCAAATTTAACCCTTAGTAATCTAATGCAAGTTGTGCTAGAGGCATAAGAATGTTTCCGTACTACTAGTTTCATGTTGTTTCCTTGTACCTACCTCCAGGGGCCTGTGTCCTCAAGGAAAGACCTCCTCCTCTTCGTCCTCCGCGACCACTTCTGGTACTCGCTCTAACGCCAGTAGCTCTCTCAGAGGCATCAGTGATGGCTGCTTAGTGCGGCTTAAGAACGGTCCTCCCTGCGGCCCGGGGGCACTCGTTCTCTCCTGCTCCAAAATTCACGGACCTCGTGTCGGTAAAACAGTCAATATTATCGAGCACAGTAGCCTGGACCCACGAACCACAATACTTGTCAAAGTTCTTCGGCAAGACTTGAAAAGTAGCAAAGGTACCCAACTCAGCTCGAACCTACCCAGCATGCACAGTGTTCCCCAGTTCCTCGACACGTCTCGTCTCTACGA
This sequence comes from Haliclona indistincta, assembly GCA_964017065.1. Taxonomy (NCBI): domain Eukaryota; kingdom Metazoa; phylum Porifera; class Demospongiae; order Haplosclerida; family Chalinidae; genus Haliclona; species Haliclona indistincta. The sequence goes on along the minus strand of OZ024788.1, from coordinate 1,634,032 downwards.
AGGTCTGGAGGTATGGAAGCTTTCGGACGTGGTGTTTCTGGATGATTCTCCTGCTGTGCTCGGCCGAGTGGTTGCTATCGACAACAATCAAGCTGTAGTGGATATTGCTTACTCGCACAAGAGCGGGGACGCCAGTGGATCAACTGCTCAGAGCTCACTGAAGGTCTTTAGATTGTCAGAATTGGAACCATGCGGGGTCGACGTGCCTCTTGCACCTTCTGCCTCTCGCGAGGGTACGTCTGTTTCTCCTCCGCCCACTCCTCATCGCGGAGTGAGCAGGCACGTCGCCGGCATAATCCAGCACCATCCTGTCTGCCTGGTTGACCCCGCCTCTAACCACTCCCCTCTATTTTATGACGACAGTGCCTCTTTATCTGGTCATACAGTCTTGCACGGGTTCAAACCCTTAGCTGTTCACCCAACCAACCACGGGCCTCTCCTTCTAGTAGAGCGAACGTGCGATGGGAAAGCTTTCCTCGTCTCCTCTTCACACCAACACTCGGGCCTACTACAGACCTCCTCTTTCATCGCTGTCAGCGGACATGGACAGCGTCTCCCTTGCTCCACAGTAGAGGACGAGGGATGCAATGCTCTCGAAGCAGGACTGACCAGAAACGACGATTTGTGGAACATCTTGAAACCGCTTGACAAGCCTGTCCCTGCCCATCCCACGGAGCCCCCTCAGAGGAGAAAGATAGGCTCAAAAAAGAGAAAACGAAAAATGGAAGCTCCGCCATCTTCTCCCACTCCTCAGACAGTTTCCTGTCGTTCAGCATCGTTTGTTGATCTCCATCATTCCGATGTCGTACTGCTGCAAGACGTACATGGGATCCCGACTCCCATACTGCCCGGTTTCAGTCTGAAGACGCCCAGCCTGCCCTCGGTTGGTGCTAAGGACCCTGACAAGCATTCTCCTCCTTTCGTCCTCTCACAACCTTATGTTAATCTGGTCTCTCGTCTTCATGATCAGGACAGCAAAGGAAAGAAGTCTCTACTGATCGTAGCAGGTAAGCAGAGCATGCAATACTTGTGGTGTATGTACATTGTAGCACTATGAAACTTATATTTTGACTGTTCATCAAAAATTGCAATCATGAAAACTCATTGGCATTATTTTTGTTTGCACAATTTAATAATTTTTTTGCGTGTACTCTAAAATGACCAATTTTCAAAAATTGGAAAAAAGTAAAATAACTTGTGTAACTTTTGAGCATTTTTTTGTTTGCTCAATTTAAATTTTTGTTTATGTACTCTAAAATGAAAAATTTTACAACATTTTGTTATTTCATTCTCTAGTTCCTCGTTCCGTGTCTCTGTTGCCAGCTGTTGTCAATGGATCAGCTGGTCAAGTACACCAAGCGCTGGTCTCCATAGCAAGTTCTCTCTCTTCTGCCAAGACTAACACAACGTCCAAGTCGTCACCAGATCTTGTAAGCAGCTCCGAGGATGCTTCGACCGCTAAGAGGATGCACCTGGACTCAACAGAGTGTGAGAAAGAAGACGGTTTGTCTGAGAATGAGGACGTGGATATGATTGGAGATGTGAGCGGGAAAACAGACGAAGAGGTAAAGACAGAATCGATTGCTTCGTCCAAGGTCAAGTCTCAGCCTGATTCCAATGCTAGTCCCAGTATAGGAAACAGTCTGAGTGTGCACGTGCTCCTAGAACATTCAGTGTACAACAACAATGTGCTTCACCTGTGCGGAGGAGCAGCGGGAGAGATGAATAAAGGAGCACTAGGTGATGACAATGATGATAAGAAGACAGCATCGAACAAGTTCAAACCTTTCTGTGGTAAGATTTAGACATGCTTGTTACATGCAAGTCATGTGCTTGTTGCAGGCACAGTACATGCAAGTCACATGCTTGTTACATGCAAGTCATGTGCTTGGTACATGCAAGTCACATGCTTGTTACAAGCAAGTCATGTGCTTGTTACATGCAAGTCATGTGCTTGTTGCAGGCACAGTACATGCAAGTCACATGCTTGTTACATGCAAGTCATGTGCTTGGTACATGCAAGTCACATGCTTGTTACAAGCAAGTCACATGCTTGTTACATGCAAGTCACATGCTTGTTACATGCAAGTCACATGCTTGGTACATGCAGGTCACATGCTTAGTACATGCATGTCACGTGCTAGTTACATGCACGTCACATGCTTGGTACACGCAAGTCACATGCTTGCTACACACAAGTCACATGCTTGCTACAAGCAAGTCATGTGCTTGTTACAAGCAAGTCACATGCTTGCTACAAGCAAGTCACATGCTTGTTACAAGCAAGTCACATGCTTGTTACAAGCAAGTCACATGCTTGTTACAAGCATGTGACATGCGTGCTATAGGCTAGTGCATTTTACAATTATTTTTTCTCTCTTTAGTTCCTCACTTGGGTTCCAATGTGAATCGGCTAGCCTACCAAAGCCTCACTGCTAATCCTGACCACCAGTCGCTCAGTTTCGAGGAGCTAAGGTTGAACGATGTCTCTCGTACAGCTCGAGCAGCCAGGACAACAGCATCAGCTACAGCAGGCACGGAGGAGGATGAAGTAGACTTGATGGGTAATAGCCGTCTAGGCGTGCTGGATCATATACTCAGCTGTGAGCCTGTCAATGAAGTAGCCATGAAACTGGTGAGATAGACATTATAACACTCACTCACTTGCGCACTCAATGACTCACTCTCTCACTCACGCACTCACTCACTCACACACTCACTCACGCACTCACTCACTCACTCACTCACTCACTCACACACTCACTCACTCACTCACACACTCACTCACACACTCACTCACTCACACACTCACTCACACACTCACTCACTCACTCACACACTCACTCACTCACTCACTCTCTCACTCACACACTCACTCACTCACACACTCTCTCACTCACTCACTCACTCACTCACTCACTCTCTCACTCACACACTCACTCACTCACACACTCTCTCACTCACACACTCACTCACTCACACACTCTCTCACTCACTCACTCACTCACTCACTCACACACTCACTCACTCATTGACTCAATTAGCAAAATCCACGAGTCACATTGCAAGCCATTGTCGTGCTAAGCCTGTTCATACCTTTACCGAGTTTCAGAAGTGAGCGATGGTCTCTGCAGCTCATTGGACAGACAGAATGAACGAACGAACGAATGACAAACCAAGTACCGTAACCCTCGCACATGCGCCGAGGGTTAATGACTGACTGACTGACTCACTCACTCACTCACTTACACATCAGAACTCACTCATTCATTCTTTCCCCTCTTCTCTCTCTCTCTCTCTCTCTCTCTCTCTCTCTCTCTCTCTCTCTCTCTCTCTCTCTCTCTCTTTCTCTCTCTCTCTCTCCAGCTCTGTCAGAAGAACACATTCGGTGAGACACCGTTCATGACTGCCATTGCCAATCAGAACTACTCCATCGCCTCTCGCATCCTCTCACATGTCACACAGACCCCACCCAAACTCGACAGCCTGCTCGTACCCACGATCCTAGCTAAGAATCGTGTCGGCATGACTCCAATCCAAATGCTCTTCGCTAGTCTGACATCTCATTATGATATTCATAGTATGCGGCTCTTCGTTACAAATATCCCTGTCGGCTTCACAGCCCAGCAGTTGCTCCAGCTGTTCAAGGACTATTATCCCTCCGTGTACCGAGCTGAGATTATTCGAGATTCGGACGAGAACGGCCAAAGTCCAGCAGAGTCTAGTGATTCGGATTCTTCTGGTAATGATGAGGCAGCTACTGGAGCTGAGACGTTGTTTGGGGGTGTGGTCGAGAGAGCACGGCGACGTGTACGAACTAGGCGCCGCAGACGAGCTCAGAATGGAGTCCTGGAGAGCGGACTGCCTCAAAAGGGAGTGGTGTTCTTCAGCAACGTGCAGCAGCTACGAGCGGCGTATTGTGAAATGCAAGACTATCGTGTCTTCTCAAACTACTCCGGCTCAAGAGGCACTTTCGGACAAGCTCACTCGGTCTGCTTCCTAACCATCAAGATGGAGTTAGAGGATAGCGACACTGATAATGATGCTGATGATGGTATCCCAGCTATACTGGACATGGGGCCTGCGATCATGTCTCGAATAAACACACGTAGGAACCGGCTCCTGAGAATGTCCAGGAATGGGGCTCAGTCCAGAATCAGCCAACCAAGAAAGGTAGATAATGAGAGTGCATTATATTATTTTGTTTTTCTGCGTTAATTTTTTTTAACTCAGAATTTAAAATTTTGAACCAGTACTGTATACACTCGTGTACATAATACGATTGCAAATTTGTAGGGTTCTGTAGCTACAAAAAAAAATTTTTAATTAATTCTTGTTACCGTTTTTCTTTTTTTTTTCTTATTCCAGGGATCCAAGCCGTTCCATCCAGCCTCCTTGCTTCTCTTTGATCTCCTGTCCCACTCCAGTGTCTCCTCCATGGTTGACAGCTATGGTGAGACTGTCCTCTGCTCTCTCGTCCACAACCCTCGCTGCCTGCAAACCCTTCGAGAACCCATTCTTGGCAACAGCCCCTCATCCACTCCCTCCTTTCGTTCCTCTCCTCTCGTTCCTCCTCCCCCTCCTCCCCAACCTTCAACCCTGTCCGCTCTCCCCAGCACTATCTATTCCGATATCCTCTCTCTCAGTAACTCCATCAACCTCGGCAACGCTCTCATCATGACCGAGGGGCCGCTTATTCTCGAGGACACCATGGATGACTGGGGTAGAGATCACATCATATCGGACCATCCTCTCGGAATACATGTGCCTGTATCACAGATTCCCTCGTTTTGGCGTCCGTTCTTCTCTGAGGCTACTACCATCACGCCGCCGGCTCCTGTAACAGCAACTACCCACTCGCAGCCGCAAGCTAGCAGCACTTCCTTTTTCTCGTCTTCTTCGTCGACCACCACTGCTTCTTCGACCCCAGAGGCTCCGCCTACTTTACGATTCGGCGCTCCTGAGCCTCAGTCTGTCATCAGACGGGCCCCGCCCCTCGGAATAATGGGCTCCACTTCTCGCAAATCCTCTGATCCCAAACAAGCAACCGATGCGTTGACAGCGAGTGCTGAAATCATCAGCCATGTCACCACTTCCAATGATTCCTCTCTTGGTACAGACGATGTATCGATGTCTGAAGCTCCGCCCACCAGGGACGACAAACTTACGTGCACCTGTGGTGCAAGCGCTGCGTTAGCCTCAACTACTATCGGTAAATCTATGCTACTATCTGTCTTCACCAGCTGGCCGTGTATCGTGACCACCATACTAGGATTCTGCCCTCCATTTCTCTCTCCCTCTGGTTCAATCGGAAAGCTTTCTTCCGTTCAAATTCTAGACGACTTTGTCATCAGCCTCTTCCTCAATTGTGACAAATCACTCGTCTCTTCTCTTGTCTCTACAATCATCGCTCACATGAACAAGTCTTTAGAAGCCAACGCTGACCTCTCTCAAGTTGACCTTCAGGGTGACCTCCGTGGGCTAACAGAGTCGAACGTAGCGCTGTACGTTGGAATGAGATTCTTGAAGAGTGTTGTGAGGATCATGTCACTGGAACATAGTCGTGTGAAGAACATGTCCGTTGAGCTGCCTTCCCAAGGAAGAGAGAGAAGGGGAACGCCGCAAGGAGAGAACAGCAAAGAGCTGTTGGATAACATCAGGTTAGTAGGGATGAATGAATACACTCGTGCTTTGGGAAATTTTCATTCAGTTGCAGTGGAACCCCTCTTAGAGAACACCCCTCATCCCTCTATAATGGACACTTACTGAATCCCAAATATAACCCACATAATGTATAATATACCTGACACCCTCTCTATGATTTTTGTTGGTCCCAATGGTGTCCGCCTTAGAGAGGTTCCACTGTACTTCTCTACATTGTGCAATTTCTGTGATTTTCTTTTTTTTTTGTGAAAAAATTATGCTCTGTACAAGGATGAGTGAGTTGGGCAAAAAGCAGTAAAACGTTGGTTTTTTTTACGCCGGACTAAAAATTGATGTACAATTTTTACCGCCCCTTTTCTTTTCTTTTTCTCTCACAGAGTCACTCTCACTTCGTTCTCCTGGCTGGCTGTCGAGGCGCTGGCTCAGGCTGCAGAGACCTCGAGCTTGCCCGTCAGAATGGGTGTCTCTAAACCATTCGGAGCTAGCTCAGTCACAGTGGAGTACCAATCACGCTTGTCCAGTACGACCAGACTGCACACTCGCACACCACCAAGAACACACCCTCTTTCTCGTCAGCTCCATGTTCGCTCAGCTCTGTGGAACTCTGACTCATCCACCAAGACCCCTGTTCCCAGCCCACCCCTCACAGGGCTCAGGCTGGTCCCGAGACAACGAGACTTCCCAGAAGCATCGAAAGACGAGGACACCTCGCTACAAGATGATGGAGAGTTTGGGATGGATTTGTCTGACTCAGATCTCCCGATCTCTGATGCTGGGAACGATAGCTTTGACGGTGTCCAGATGAACCGACATCGTCCAAACGTGTATCTACCTCAAGCTTATTCACCCGAAGAGATCCTCATTGATTTTGCTAGTAGTTCTGACGAGGAAGATTTGTTTGCTGATCCAGCTCTGCTTGGGCGTGGCGCTGGTCGACATGGAAACGCTGATGGGGATGAGGATAGTAATTTTGGCGAAATTTATCCATATGCGTGGGCACTGGATGGTAGAAGGATTGGAGAGAATATGCCTCTAGCAAGACCTGCTTCACCATCCAGCAGCTTCATGGTAAGTGTTGTATCACACTGCTTAGTACACAGGTGTCCTGGGTCTACCAGTGACCCTCTGTGAGGCAGCTAGACACTGCTTAGTGCACAGGTGTCCTGGCTCTACCAGTGACCCTCTGTGAGGTAGCTAGACACTGCTTAGTGCGCAGGTGTCCTGGCTCTACCAGTGACCCTCTGTGACATTGCTTAGCTAAATCATGCCCTCTGCATTATAATTATGATTGTCTTTCCTCTCCTATAGTTCGGCATGTCTAGTGAAACCCCCACTCCTCTCTGCTCTATACCTAGCATCAGGTTTGGTGCTGGGTTCCTGGCTCGAACCTATGCTCGCATTGTCAAAGATCTCGTTGACATCGCCCAGTCTCTGTCAGATCAGAATCAGCTAAGCCAGGTGACCACACACACTCCACTATACATGATATATTCACTCCATCGATTTCTTCTTTCCAGCCGCTTCTCAACTTGTCTTCAGAAACTTGTCAACAGCTAGCTCACACTGCCGTGACAACCCTAGAGAGGACCTGGCAGTGGGTGGAGACTGTGGTGGACGTTGCCGAGGGACAGCTAGAGAAGGGACAATTCTATGACACGCAGGTACCACGATTATGAGAGGGTTAAAACTAACTTTGACCTTGGGTGCTTCATAATTCCCTCCCTCTCTTTCTCCCATCTCTCCCTCTCCCACCCACCCTCCCTCTCTCTCTCTCTCTCTCCCTCCCTCTCTCTCTCTCTCTCTCTCTCTCTTCCTCTCTCTCTCTCCCCCCTCTCTCTCCCCCCTCTCTCTCCCTCCCTCCTCTCTCTCCCTCTCTCCATCTCTCTCTCTCTCTCTCCATCCCTCCCTCTCTCTCCCTCTCTCTCTCTCTCCCCCCTCTCTCTCCCCCCTCTCTCTCCCTCCCTCCTCTCTCTCTCTCTCTCTCTCTCTCTCTCCCTCTCTCCATCTCTCTCCATCCCTCCCTCTCTCTCCCTCTCTCTCCCACCCTCCCCCTCTCTCTCAGCGCTATGTTGCTCTGTTACGAGGCAGTGCGTACTCCACTAACCACTCTGCCGTGATTCAGCGTATTCTCTCTCGTAATGCCTCTCGTAGCTTCATTGGCTCCACTCCAGGGGAGTACATCACCTACCTCATGAGGAGTATGAGTGGGGAGGATGAGGGATGCTTGCCTGTGATTGACCTCTATGGGTAAGTGCTGTCTGACCTTTGAGATGGGAAAGAGTGTTTACCTATAGAGATAAGAAATTTATCCGGAAATTTTCTCTTGCTTTGTGCTGTCAAATTAATAGACTACTGTGTAGGGGCGGTATTTTGCACAAAAAAATCCACGTAATTTTATATTTCGCAATTTTGCTCAGTACACATTAATAAATTTTGGGATGTTTATGGACTTGTAAAGAACACAAACATTTCCTTTTGACAGCTACAGTACATGTATTATAGTGTTGTTTCCCAGCTGCATAAACTGCTGTTCATAAACTGTATAGTCAATTGAAGACAGGTCTTTCCCTTTTGGGATCACGGCTAGTTTCTTGTACTGGGATCTTGAACTTCCTCTGCTCCGTCCACATCTTATAAATAATGTACATGATGTACAGGATTACTGGTACGGCAATGAAGAGCACTAAATATCTGGGGAAAAAACTTATTGAAATTAGTGTCACAGGGAAGTGACATGACTTATAATGCGTTTACACTAACAACTTCAGAACTGTGCCAGACTGGGGTAGTTTTATTGTTAAAGGTTGATAGTAGTACAACAACTGGCACTTCCCAAGTACTAGTTACTCTACTAATATCAAACTTTGAAAATAAAATAAACTAGTCTGGCTGGTTCTAAAGTTGAAACATCTACATTGTATCCTTCTACATTGTATCTACACTGTAGAAGGATTCCATCTACATTCCATCTACATTGTATTGTATTGTTTATCTACATTGTATTGTCTATTGATGGGAAGTGAACTCCTTTCACTTTCACAACTGTGAATGCTGATTTATGGAAGATGTTATGGCTATTTGTGAATGCTCTATTCACAGCTGTGTTGTAAGGGGCACACATCATAAGAGTTAGCTAGCAACAATTGCTTGTATCTGGACAACATGTACACACATTTATGGAGGAACTTGCATCTACATTGTTGACTTGTTTGTTAATTTTATATAATAATGGATATTCTTATTCTCTTAATAATGGTTCATCGAGAGCAATATCAAACTCAGTTAGCATCAGCAACTCTAAGCATACAAATACTTGTCACATATAATCATCCTTAGAGTACATCTAGGTATAATATTATGGTAACAAGAACTGTAGATATTATGTTTCTATAATATCCACATAAATAAATTAATAAGTTGTCAGTATCTAGTTAAAAGGCTTGACTGGGCAGTGCAGGTTAAGAGCAAGCAAACCACTTACATGTACCTCATTTGAGCGCTTGTTGATACTTGCCGCTCGCTACATAATTGATGAAGACTCTGAAAAGTTATATCTGTTACTCTACGTACCTAGTGATGACTTAGAAATTCGGCACAGGTATGGTAGAGAAGTAGCAGAACTGCTCACAGCTGCACACAACTGATCGCTTCTGCTCAACTGATCAACCGATCGCAGCCACGCAACTGATCAACTGATCGCAGCCACGCGACTGATCATAGTATTGTAGATGACGTAGATGGGTTGGGTTCACGTGATGCATTATCATGTATGTAGCTAGGGCTCCAATGTTAGAGATTTTAGACCACAAGTCAGATCTGTATGGGTTCCTGGCTAACAGCATGCGGATTGCAATGTACTGTACAGTACAGAACAGCAATGAATAGGGTTAGGTCAACTTGTGTGATTTTTATTTGCTTAAATGCACCAAAATACATGGTAAGGTCGCATAATTATGTTGTGCAAATGCATAACAGAGAAAGGTTTGTCTACAGAACTGGTTCAATGTGCTTTGTTTCAAGATCAGGATTGAAGTGCATTTGGTTACTGCATGTCTGCACTGGTCACCACCATTAGATTGACTTGCTGACCTCGATTGTGTCATGTGATGTAAGCTGGTTTTGTCACACACCAGGCAACCAGGCAAGTTGCCTGGCGCAACACACACCAGTCAACACACACCAGGCAACCAGGCAAGTTGTTTGTGCAACACACATCAGGCAACCAGGCAAGTTGTTTGTGCAACACACACCAGGCAACCAGGCAAGTTGTTTGGTGCAACACACACCAGGCAACCAGGCAAGTTGTTTGGTGCAGCACACACCAGGCAAGTGTTTGTTGCCTGGTGTGTGTTAGTACACCTACACATACAAACTAGAATGAGCTGTAACCACTGCTTTTGCATCTATTTTTAGAGAAAAAAAATGCAAAATTTTGAAAATGCAGGATTTTCACTGTGTTTTGTGCTGTCAAAAGAGACTACCATAGGGCTGGAATTTTGCACAAACATCTCACATAGTAAAAATTTTATAGCACAGATCACGATTTTGACAAACTCAGTACAAAAATTGTATTGAATACTAATACCAGCTGTACAGTGATGTATACTTGTTGTGTTGTGGTGTTTATTAGTTGTCTTTCTTTCTCTCAGTTATGAACATGTGGTCTATATTCTGGATAGCCTCATCTATACACTAACCAACTGGCCCAAGACAGCCACACCCACCCTTCCATCTCCCCTGCCCACAACCTCCGACAACCCTGTATCGGCGACACTCAACTTCTCAGAGGAGACTGACGATGCTGTAATGGCTGACGATGAAGATGAGACGCCAGCAGCTCAAGACGCTCGAGAAAAGCAGAAGTCTGCTCGGTTCTTTGAGAGAAGTGAATCCATCACAATAGCAGAGGATGAAGTACAGAAATCAAACGAACTATTCTTCGGCACGCCTGGTAGTCCTGGGGGTCAGCCTAGTGGACCGCTACAAGAGGCGTTCCCACTCGCTAAGCAGCCTCATCTGCTCCGATCTAACGCCAAGAAGGAACAGCTGTTCAGTAACCCTCGACAACCACTGCTTGAAGTGGGCGGAGACAAGGCAGGAGAGTCCTCAGAGAGCCTAGAGGAGAGGCGTGGTCTGCCAGTATCATACAACCATTTGCAACAACAGTAAGAATAATCAGCTGTTAGCTCAATAAATCTCTCTCTCTCTCTCTCTCTCTCTCCTCCCAGTCGTCAGCAGGAGTCCATCATGTTGTCCTGGCCGGTGGAGAAGGCCCTCCAGCGCTGGAACACAGTGATCGGTGTGTTTGCCCACATCTTCCTGGCTGAGGGCCCGGGCAGCGAGAGATCTAACTTCCTCAACGCACGAGCAGGATTCGCTAGCAGAATGTCTAGATTCAGACACCAGGTTAGAAAGACCTTTTTCATGGTTTCAAAGAGTTATGAATGGGAGTGGGTGGGTGAGTGAGTGAGTGAGTGAGTGAGTGAGTGAGTGAGTGAGTGAGTGAGTGAGTGAGTGAGGGAGGCAAGTAGCTACACGCTGATTTTTGTACATCTTTATTCTCTTAGATATCTCAGTTGTTTGATTCTAACCAGTCCATGAGAGGTGACTGGGCATCTGTATCCAACACTCTCTCCATCAGAGTGCGCAGAGACAGACTACTAGAGGACTCACTGGACTACCTTAGCAACGTGAGTCATGTGACCACAATACATTAGTCACGTGACTAAAAAATAAGCAAGTACTGATCATGTGACTGTAGTATGGAATCATGTGACTACAAAGCACTGATCATGTGACTGTAGTATCGAATCATGTGACTATAAAGCACTGATCATGTGACTGTAGTATGGAATCATGTGACTACAAAGCACTGATCATGTGATCTTTTTTTTTCTTGTGCAGTTGTCAAGGTTCCATTACAGTCAGATCAGAGTAAAGTTTGAGGGAGAAGATGGTTCTGGTCCGGGTGTCAACAGAGGGTTCTTTGCCTCTCTTGCCAACGCACTCAAGAACACAGACCCAGTAAGCACAATAAGAGATAGGAGTGTGGTTCTGTATACGCTGTGCTGTGTGTAAGGAACGATGCATGTCTCTTGATCATAAAATGAGTCTGACTTGACTTGGGATCTAAAACCAGAATATCAATTTAGCTCACGAGAAGCTCAGAGTCTCTGCTAAGCGTTAAACTGAATAGCAGATGTAACTGTTGTTCAAAAGCGTACTATTGCATTCTCTGTGTTAGTGACCGTGTGGTTTTCTCTTGTCTAGACCAAGCATCCCTGTAACAAGCTAGGTATTTTGTTCTACCAGCCAGGCAAGGAACCTGAACAGAGCGGCCTATATGCTCCTCTACCCTTCAAGTATCCCTCGTCTAATTCTGCTACCAAGAACAATGCTCTACGTGCTCAGAGGCTCAACATGTATAAAGCTGTTGGGCGGTTCCTGGGCTTGTGTTTCTGGTTCAGACACACTATACCATTCACAGTATGTAGACATGTCGCCAAGTTCCTCATTGGAAGGTGGGTACATGATACCAAATATATTCTAACTATTCTAATTATCTGCTACCTTGAAATTACTGAGTATGCTTCTGCAAAAGCTGTCACTTATCTCTCTCTCTCTCTCTCTCTCTCTCTCTCTCTCTCTCTCTCACACACACACACACACTCACTCACTCACTCTCTCACTCTCTCACTCAATTTTTGCATACCATATATGCAACACACGCTCTATTTGACAGGTTGTTTAATTTTTTCTTCTCTCACTATCACAGGGAGTTGGCTTGGCACGATCTTGCATTCTTCAATGCAGAGTTGTACGAAGGATTCCGCAGAATGATGTTGGATGCTGAGCTAGGGAGGAAGAACAAGGATGAGTTCCAACAAGTCTACTGCTGTTACTTTGAGGTAAGAGGGCGGGAGAGGGGAGAGAGAGAGAGAGAGAGGGAGGGAGAGAGAGATAGGAGAGAAGGAGATGGAGAGAGAGAGGGGAGAGAGAGAGGAGAGAGGGGTGGTGGAGAAGGGGAGGGAGAGAGAGAGAGAGACGATTGTATGTCATTTCTCTACTCCAGGCTCCTCTGAGTGGGCAGACATCAGAACCAGTGTTTGTTGATCTTGTACACGATGGCTCCAAGATCCCAGTCACACCTGATCGTGTCCAGGAATACGTCAGGTGAGCAGATTGCTGTGAGACTCCAGTTTGACCACTTTTATTATGTGTGTTGCTGTAGGCTGTACTCCATGTTCGTAATGGTTGAGGGTGTTAAAGATGAACTCAAGGCAATGAGAGATGGTCTCACCAGCATCATTCCACCCGAGATACTGGAGGGACTAACAGCAGAGGTACATTATTTCTCTCCTTACCTTCCTCCCTCTATCCCTCCTTCCCTCTCTCTCTCTCTCTCTCTCTCTCTCTCTCTCTCTCTCTCTCTCTCTCTCTCTCTCTCTCTCTCTCTCTCTCTCTCTCTCTCTCTCTCTCTCTCTCTCTCTCTCTCTCTCTCTCTCTCTCTCTCTCTCTCTCTCTCTCTCTCTCTCTCTCTCTCTCTCTCTCTCTCTCTCCCTATCTCTCTCTCTCTCTCTCTCTCTCTCTCTCCTCTCCCCTCCCTCTCCATCCCTCTCCCTCTCTTTCTTTATTATTTACTCATCTCTCTCTCCTCTCAGGACTTCCAGCTCCTGCTAGCTGGTGACTCAGCCAATATCTCTCTCAGCAGACTCAAATCTGTTATAAAATTCAACCACACTCACGGACGACCTTCACACATTTGCGAACGATTTGAAAAGTAATTTCGTGATCGTATTACGATATAATTTGACGTGTGTTTGTCCAATAGGATGTTCTGGCAGGTAGTGGGTCACATGAGCAACGCACAGAGACAGCAGCTGCTGTACTTTGCTACGGGGAGCGCTGCATTGCCTGCCTCCTCAGACAATGAACCTTGTAAGAATGACTCGCCTCCGTCTCCCTCCTGCATGCTGTAATGGCAATGATACACTCTTATCTCTCTCTCCCCCTTCTCTCTCTCCCTCCCCCCCTCTCTCTCTCCCTCCCTCTCTCTCTCTCCCTCCCTCTCTCTCTCTCCCCCTCCCCTCCCTCCCTCTCTCTTAGCCATCTCCATCACCATCGATGTCATTGGAGGCTCTAACTCCGATTCCCTACCAGTAGCTTCCACCTGCAGCCAGCGTATGTCTATTCCTCTCTATCCCTCTTACCATACACTCAAGAAGAAGCTCTTACAGGCTGTCCAGTGTCAGGCGTACGGCCTTGGCTGACCTCGCTCGTTCACTCAACTTTAGACATTAATTTCTCTTTTGTCTTTCTTTTGTATAATATAATACCTTCTCTTTGGTATAATAATATTATATTGCCTAATTTTTCTTTGCCGTCACGGCACTACATGTATCATGCATGTGATAAATTATTCGATTATTCAAGAACTCAGACTAATCTCACGTAATAATTATTTGTTAGTTGTTTGATAGTCTATGAAGGTGGACAGGTTTGAGTGAGTGCATACCAATTAATTTTGAATTCATCTGGTTACATAACATTGAAGGACATTGCATTTATTCATGGCTCATCAAACCATAATTATTTCCTTATGCAATCGTCAATATGCCCCATTGGACGGCGTTGGGCATTTTCTACGTCACAAGTTTATCTATACACAGCGATAATTATCATATTTACTGCAGTTGTGAATATCATTAGCATTGCAGCCCTAATGCCTTCAACTTGTGGTGTAGAAAATGCCCAACGCCGTCCAATGGGCAGTTGCAAACTGTTAACTCTTGGTTGTTCTCAAGTAAGTGACTTGCTGTAACCTGGATTAGCTACACATGTATAAATAAATAATAAATTTGTGAATAATGTTAATAATGATTGTTTTTGTCATCATTTGCATAATTTATTATTTCACCTTGTCCTTGAAAACAAGCCTGCCAACAAACCTGCCGATGAGCTTCTTAAAATTCCTCCTCATCCTGCTGACGAGCTTCTTCCTCATATTCATCCCGCTGACGAGCTTCTTCCTCCTCATCCTGCTGACGAGCTTCTTCCTCATATTCATCCCGCTGACGAGCTTCTTCCTCCCATTCATCCCGCTGACGAGCTTCTTCCTCCCATTCATCTCGCTGACGAGCTTCTTCCTCCCATTCCTCCTCATCCTGCTGATGAGTTTCTTCTTCCTCCCATTCTTCCTCATCCTGCTGATGAGCTTCTTCTTCCTCCCATCCCTCCTCAGCTTGCCTATGCTTTTCAAAATCTTGATCATCTTCATTTAATTGACAAGCATTTAGTTGCTTTTCTGCTTGAAAAGCCCTCTCTGCTGCTTGTCTTGCTTTTTTTTCTGCTTGACGAGCTTTTTCCTCTGCTTGAAGAATCCTTTCCTCAGTCAGACGAGTATTATCTTTATGAGCTTTTTCTCTTACCTCTTCATATTGAGCTTGTTTTAAATTATGTGCTTCCATTGCTTGAATTGTTGCTTCCAATGTTGTAATTCTCTTTTCTTCTAACTCTCGAAAATATTCAACAGACACATTTGGCATGTTACCAGATTCACTATGATGATCCGCGCTATGACTATGACTGTTTTCTTCATCAAGTACTTGTCGCCATGAAACAGAACGCACACTGTCAGTGATAGTAGACATTGCTGAATCTCTGCTCGTTTCTAAATCTTTCTGCCATGCTTGTTCTGAAGAACCCGTGCCTGAAATGCGGTGGACGCCAGCAGCAGTGATATCGCGGTCTGTTGAGTCATTGGCGTGGTATTCCAACATCGTCTTCAAATGCATTTTTGAATCAATTTGAGAAACAGCTTTAGTAAACCCAAAAAACGTAGACTTCGTCACATCAGTGTTCTCCAGTCTGATGCTAATTGCTGAAAGTGTGGTATCAATATCGCTCTTCATTCTCACCTCGCCAGATATCAATCCTTTGGAATACAGAATACTGTTAAGGGACTTAACCTCGAGCTGCAATCCGGCTCTTAGTTTGTCGAAACATTTCTGAAAGGCATTTTTCAGCCTCAGTGTATCCTCGGCTTCGCAGCTAGCCGCCATATAGCTTGTTACCGTCTTCCTCTGACAACAATAAGTCCTAACAAGTACCAGCTGAGCGAATTGTCAGGTGATCTCGTTCCAGTTGGGCGTTGGGTATTTTCAAAGTCACAAGTTTGCCTATCGATGATTAATAATTTATTTTTTTTAATTAATTTTATAGCAGTTGTGAATATTATTAGGATTGCCGCACAGGGTATTAAATAATATTCATGTATTGTCAGCTCCTTATACAATTTCAATTATGTGAATAATTAGCAGATTGATTAGTGAGTGCAAAAGAAATTATGTATAAACAATTATTATTCATTATTCTGTACAATTAAAATTGCAAATTAGTGCGGCATCATGCAAGCTCAGAGTTTGATTGTATCAAAATAATTAATTTTATTGCATACTCTACTTTGTCCTATGGTTTAGATTTTGCGAAGCACACTTGCTTGTTACCGAGATCGAATTTTGTGTAGTACTCACGAAGAAACACATCTCCAAGGATCCATCCTCCCTGGACAGGAATTTTAATGGGAGATATTCCACTCAAGCAGACCGGCAGAAATTTAAACATTGGCTGAGAAGATCAGACAAAGCAAAATAATCAATTAAAATGTAGTACTTGTAACTGGTCGTAAATACCTCCAATACATACTCCTCTCCTGACAGAACGAATTTTTTTCCAGCAATGTTGAATTCTATCTTGGGTAGAGAACTTCTTAAAAAGCACGGGAACACATACTGTGTGATAGATACATGATCCTCTTCCTCTCATACATGTACACATCCACTCACAATGGGTAGGAATGGGACCTTGAAGGCTCCTAGCTGCTCGAGCAGAGGTTTCACTTCATCCGGAGGCCCTGCTATCAGTGATGTACCAGTATCCACGATACCTTGACAACCATCACGACATGGAGAAGTGCCCTTCTTGTCTATGCTTATTCCATCAATCTTAATCTGCCAGTAGCCTTCTTTTGTGACAGGAGTGCAGGTGAATTCACCTGTGTAGTGAGCAGGGTTGTCTCCTCCAAGAGTTAGCAGACCTCCATTGTTCTTTGACATCATTCTGCAGTAAAAAAGACACTTTTTAGTTTTTGAAGTATGGAAAGGCCTTGCACCTCATCAAATTGTTCTTTAACAAGGTTACATGCATGGTTCTTTTGATTTGCATACTGGACTAGCTCTGACAAAAACTATACAGTCTCCCTAGCATTGCGTAAAATAAAACTTTTCAGATATACACAAACTTGCGCTTTCATAATTTGTACCAAATGCACTACAAATGCTTGAGATAAAATGAACTCAGAATGTAAGTGCTTCCATTGATTTTATGGGGATGTTAATATACTTACTTGCTCAAGTAAAAAGAAAACTCAGGTTTATCCACTTTCTTCTCTTGCACCATTCTATAGAACACTGGTGGTAGCTTGCCTACTGATATCTGGTCGAAACCCATCCCTAAGATGCCGTCAAATTTGACAAATGGAAGAGGAAATGCTTCTGAGAAGACCAGTCCAGTGGGAACCTTTGTAACACTGATTCCTGCTACCTATGGGAAAGCTAGCCATTATTACACTTCACAACAGATGATGAATTATTGCTACTGTACACTATAGTACAGTGTGCATAGCAACGCTGGACACTTGCCAGGATACAAGCATGGAAGTGTTTTGAAATGGTGGAAGTCAAAGTGAGAGAGAGAGAGAGAGAGAGAGAGAGAGAGAGAGAGAGAGAGAGAGAGAGAGAGAGAGAGAGAGAATGTGAGGTACAGTGTTAGTTAGGCATACCGATACTGTTTCATTGCTGATAGTCCCTTTCACACTCCCTGTTCCATAAACAAGCTTAAACTCTTTTCCTAGTGGAACATCAGACGAGGATTTATCTGCGTCAAATCGGTTATGTATTGCTGCAAATAGACAGACAAGGAACAGAGCATTCGCCATACATCTCTGCCAGTGCACTTACAACCACAGTTGCTACAGTTTCTGATGGGGACCCACAAGTTAGAAGATCCTGTGTCAAACAGCACTGAGAATGACTGTGGTGGAGTACCAATACCGATTTCACCAAAATATTGAGCCTACAAAGAACACTAAATATTTGGTATCTTACATGCTACGATCAGTTATTTACGTTTGCAAAGTTGGATAAGTGCTCGTTAGCAATGCTCTGAAATGCTGCAGTCTTTGGCGAGTGTGGTAGTTGTCGCAACGTGTGAGTACCAGTTGAGACAGGCCGCAAGGGAATACTGCAAGATCGATGGTTATGAAAAACATGGTGCATCAGTATCTTACTTGATTATGGTAGCCGATGATTCGGCGGCTAGTAGAAGCAACAAGATTAAATCGGTGGTTACCACCATTTTTGCCCGTTTACGAGGGATGCGAGCGAGCGAGTGAGGTTGCGAGTGCTAGAAGTCACGTGTAGACCCAAACCTTTCCACGAGGCAACATGAAATTTGTTCTTGATACATGGATAAGTCCAAGGTAATGAACCCTGGAGTACTGATGTGATATCTCACAGCAAGATGCATCAGCTGTTGTAGCTTGCTTGGGGTTGCACAGAAAACTAAACTGTCGATCATAACAATGAAATTATTATTTTATCTTATCGGTATCGTAATTATTATTGCATTAACTTTTGTGCAATTGATTTTAAGTAAACTTGCTGCAATTTTACATGCACATGTATAATCGTCTATGGCTTAGATCTTGCAAAGCACACTCGTTTGTTGCCGAGATCGAATTTTGTGTAGTACGCACGAAGGAACACATCCCCGAGAACCCATCCTCCCTTCATGGGTGCCTCCATGGGAGCAATCCCACTCAGGCAGAGAGGTTGAAATTCAAACTTTGGCTGTAGACAAAAAGCAAAGAAATAGAGCACGTTATACTGAGTACATTATGTGAAGATTACCTTCAATACATACTCCTCTCCTGATAGAATCAAATTTTTTCCACCAATGTTAAATTCTATCTTGGGTAGAGAACTTCTTAAAGAACATGGAAACACATACTGTGTGAAAGATACATGATCCATTTCCTTTCATACATGTACACATCCACTTACGTTACCCGAGAATGTAAAAAATGCCCCAAGTTTCTTGAGCAGGAATATTACTTGATCACGAGGCCCTCCTAGTAGTGATGTCCCAGTATCCACGATCGCTTGGCATCCATCACGGCAAAGGGAATCACCTATCCCATCGATGCTAATCTGCCAGAAGCCTTCTTTTGTGACAGGAGTGCAGGTGAATTCACCTGTGTAGTGAGCTGGGTTGTCTCCTCCAAGAGTTAACAGACCTCCATTGTTTTTAGACGCCGTTCTGCAGTAAAATGATTACTAAGTCAAATTCCACATTACTTCAGAAAGAAGGCCTAAGCTATAATAGACAAATCCAGATTCATTTTGATTGCAAATGCATTGCTTCTTTTCGTGCTATGTGCTGTACTGCACACATAAGAAATAAGTACGAGTAGAGTCCCCATTCATTGTGCTTAAAGAAATATTTTTACATATAATAGTAGCTCATTTGGGTAAGCAAATGTATCAAAATTTATGCATAATTATGTGAGTTGAACCTATAGAATATTAATGTTTTAGTTGAAAGGGGATACTCACTTGCTCAAGTAGAATGAAAACTCAGGTTTATCCACTTTCTCCTCCTGCACCATTCTATAAAATACTGGTGTTAGTCTGGCTAATGATAACTGCTGGAAACCCATCCCTAAGATGCCATCAAATTTGGTAATCGGAAGCGGGAATGCCTCAGAGTAGACAAGTCCAGTGGGTACCTCTGTAGTACTGATTCCGGCTACCTAGTACAGTTAAAAAAAATAGCTATACCCATTGCTAATATAAAGTACAATCTATGCTACACAAGGTTGTGATGTGGTGCTATGTGTAGCAATGCTGGATACTTCCAATGCGCTACACAATACTGGCATGGAAGTGTTATGAAATGGGGGAAGTGAAAAAGAGGGGTACTGATTTGGTGAGACATACCAACACTGTTTCATTACTGATGGTCCCCTTCACACTCCCTGATCCATATTCTATCTCGAAAGCTATTCCAAGAGGAGCATCAGATGAGGACTTATCAGCGTCATACCGGTTATGTATCGCTGCAAACAGGTAGATGATCAAAAGTGTATCACCTTTACATCTCTAGCTAATAAACTTACGACCACAGTTGCTACAGTCACTGTTGGGGACCCACAAGTTGGAAGATCCTGTGTCAAACAGCACTGAGAATGGCTGTGGTGGGGTACCAATACCGATTTCTCCATAATATTGAACCTACAGAGAGCACAAGTGTTGTATGTCTGGCTGCATTACTCGACGTCAACAATCTCGCCGAGTTCTTACGTTTGCAAAGTTGGATAGACGCTCGTTTGCTAAGCTCTGAAGCGCAGCAGTCTGCCATGATGGCTGTAATTGTCGCAACGTGTGAGTACCAGTCGCGACAGGCTTTAAGGGAATACTGCAAGATTGATAGTTATCAAGAAAAGTGCATCAGTATCTTACTTGATTGTGGCAGCGGATGATTCGGTGGATGATAATAACAGCAACAAAATTGGAACGGTGGCTACCGACATTTTGCCCGTATGCATGTGATGCGCGCGAGCGAGTGATCGAGGTTGCGAGTGGTGGTGCACAATAATAGAGTACACATCAGTAAAAAAGAAACAAAATTGATTAATTTATAGTAATGATTTCTATGGTCTTGATTTAGCAAAACACACTTGTTTTCCACCAAAGTCAAACTTTGCATAATATACTCTAATAAACACTTGTCCGAGAATCCAGTCCGTCATGCCTCGTCCTCCTGGTATAATACTGCTTAGACAAACAGTCTGTTCTGGATGAGTTGGCTGTGTCAAGTGAAATAAATTTTAATCGAACGCATACAGTAAAAGCTATGCTAACCTTCTGCACGTACTCTGTTCCAGAAAGAGGATATTCTTTGCCTGAAATTTTGAAGACGATCGAAGGAAGAGATTCTCGTTTTGAGCAAGGGAATATGTACTGCTTTGCATGCATCTATAATAATATAATTTGACACTTAGAAACTTTATTAACATTATGAAATAATGACATCTTGATTGATGTTTCACTCACATAGTTGGTGATATTCGGTGCATAGGTTCCGCCGAGTGTCTTGTGCAGTAGCTCCACTTGATCAGGAGGAGAAACCAAATAAGAGCAACCACTATCAATTGAAGCTTCACAGCCGCCATGACAAAATGGACCACTGTCACAGTCATCATACTCAATACTCATTCCCTCCATCTTGACTTTCCAGATTCCTTCTTTGTGTTCGTTTATCGAAGTACAGGTCAGCTTGCCAGTGTAATGAGCAGGGTCTACCCCACCTAAGGTGACCACACTACCATGAAGATTCCTGCAGAAAGTCGCCATGTTTTTTACAAGCTGCATGCGAATAGCATCACTTGCCTGCTCAAGTAGATTGAGAATACTGGTTCATCTACCAACTTCTGCTCTACCATTCTCTGGAAGAGACCAACTACTCCATCAGGAGTGGTTGGATTTGAACCGAGTCCTAATATCCCATCAAATCCTAGAGTTGTCAATGGACTGGTCTCGGTAGAAACCAGACCAAACTCAACATTATTGACAGCAAGTCCTGCAACCTGCAATAAAAAAAAGAAATAAAAGCAAAGCTGTCCTTCAATACCTACACATTATGACTACCATATCTATTATCAAATGCATGATGCAATGTCTCATGCAAATTGATTATTCTAGCACACTTTTACTAGCTTACTTAATAATTGCACCGTTTTGGCAGGAATACAGAGTGTGAAATACCACCCCATTGAGCAAATGACATGATTGCTTTACCGTGATAGTGTCACTGCTGTAGGTTCCTCTTGCTCTGCCTGCTGGACCATAGTTAATTTTGAACTCTAGATCAAGCGGCTTCATGGTGGATGAATCGGCAGCAATGAATCTGTTGTGTAATGCTGTACACATAAGCAGTGACTGTTTTCATGAACGCATGCATGCTTCAAACTCACTGCAGCTTTTGCATTCACTGCTGGGCACCCACAGATCTGATGATCCGGTGTCGAACACAACGGTGAAGTTCTGAGGTGGTGTACCGATTCCTATCACACCATAGTACTGCAACTATAGATGAACACAGACAGTTCTTAGCCGTAGTAAATTAAAGGGAGCACAATACACTTGCATTAGCAAAGTCCCGTATTAGTCGTTGAGTCGGTCCCGGGGCTCTCGAGATCGCGGACACCTCGGGGAGATGACGACTCGTGGAATACACTGGTATGCTGAGGAGTGAGGATGAAAAGCGGAATATGGATTTTGGGGGTCCAGTGCGTGTGTTCGACGTACCTGATAGTGGCAGCAGAGATCCCGCGAACCAGCAGTAATAACACGAGTGCAGCAGACATTTTGAACACACGTGATTCGAGTTCAGTACCGTAATCTCGAGTCATGTTGCGCGCGAACATTAAACTATGCATTGTAACTCTGCTAGATAATAGACACGATTCAAAGGTTCAAAGGTCATTATTGCAGAGACCCAGAGGGTATAAGCATGATAACACAGTGCACTGAATAAATTACGAATTAAAATTAAACAGAGTTAAGGAGATCAATAAATTGAGGATACATTCCATGTCAAGATTTGTGGAGTTAACGGTCACTGGGTGTTGAGAGCAAAGATGGGATAGCCATGATGAGTCCACAGCATTGCTGCACAGATTACAGCAAAATTAAGTTGGATTATGTAGGCGGAGCTAAATGAAATATAATTTTTGCAATTTTTCAGTTCCTCTAGGGCAGTGATCAAGTGACCTATCCCAGAGTTTACGTCAGATTGCATTAATCAGGATGAAGAAGGTCAGCCTTACTTGTGGTAGAGCATCATCAGGTGAATGTAAACACTCATTAACCTGCACTGCTGTATCAGAGAAACATTGACCGGGTCATCAGCGATAGTGGCGGAAACAAACACTCTTGAACTGATTGATTCATTGTCTCAGTCCAAGGAGTAGCTTGGCTAGATATTTGATCTTGTGTAATACTGTACACTATTGAAGGCAATGAGAGGCATATCCTGATCAATGTGCCAGAGAACCCATTTACGTAGTTTCAAAATTCTCCTCCCAATCTCCAATTGAAAACTCTCCAATATAGCTGGATGGTGGAGGAGTTCAGCAACTATATCTCGCAACAGGATGGGCCGGGAACAGACAAGATTCAAAACTACTGACGGCAGACAGCGGAATGAGATTTCCCTGGATACATGTTGATCCACTTTGTACTAGACTGCACAATGTGAGCTCCATGAGCTGAGAAAGCAGCTGATAGGTGGTGCGACCACCAAGCACCCAGGCATTTTGCTGCTGGTAAAGTGATGATGGTAAGTGAGATGGGACATAGCAACATCCTCAGATTGGTTGTACTGTAACCTTCACAGCAATGCAAGCGTGAGTGTTACAGTACTTAATTGCTCTGTCATTCGTTTATTTCCTTTGGACCAACGTTTTTCAATCTGCAGTTGTAGTCGGACGTGGCCTGATCAAAATCATTCTGGATATAGTCAGGGGACACTAGTATAAGTTGTACACGTCGCAACTATAGTTGCGAACCAATCAGATTGTAGCAACACTAAACGTAATGGCGGTTTTTTTTTTGGATAAACACAAAATAGTGACAAGCACTAATGCAAATGTGTAACCATTACCTAATTATAATACCTAGATAATTGTAGCTTAAAAGATGATACAGAAGAAGAAGAAATAATACTTGCAGGTAAAGAATTCCAGATTGAAATAATACGAGGAAAAAAAAGAAACTTAGTATTAGCAAATGGACGTACATACTGAGTAGAAGTACGAGTAGAACTATATTTTACAACCAGATCACTACCTGTGGGCTAATAATTAAAATATTGATTAACTTGTAGAAATAGATTAGACACAGCATCTGACGCCTGACAGCAAGACGTGGTACATGACAAGTCAGCAAACAATCTTCATATGAAGCATCCCAACTCTTCGTGCAGACTTTCAGAGCAAACTTTGTACTCCTTCAAAATTGCGAATATGTTTTTGCAAATAAGGGTTCCACACGGGAACAGCATACTCAAGATGTGGTCGAACGATTCCCAAGTATAAATTTAAAAGAGCATCAGGAGAAGCCCTTTTGTAAAATTTTCGATAAAGCAATCCAACAAGACGTCTTGCCTTACTTGATATTCGATCAATATGCATAGACCAAGAGAGGTTGTCAGTAAGTGTTTACGCTTATTATGGTCTTTTTCTCTTGCTCATCTTATTGTTTACACTGTCTGTTCTCACTTCCCACTCGCTCACTCTCATTGTTGTAATTTGTACGTATTGTGAATAATAATTAGTTTTGTGGCAATAACAACATGGCCGCAACCAAGGGAAACTGAATCCAGCCAATCCTGGGCTGTCGTGGCGCTTACAGTAAGAATAACGCCAAGATAATTATAACTGGTTACCCTTTCTATGGGCTCGCCAAGCAAGAGCATTGGCTCCACAAGTTGAGCCCTAGACTTTAGCCTAGATACAGTCATGTATTTACACTTCAGTTTGCATCTCAGACGTGGCTGTAGAAAAGGCAGCAGTGCATGGATGCCGTGCAACAGTTGGGGTACAGCTCTATCAAGGATGAACAACTAAAGCTGGGTTGTAGCCGGAGTAGGCATTGTGATAGAGCGCATGTGTACACCCACGCACAATATTACTGCATGGTGCGGGATTGGTCAGGCCACGCCTGACTACATTGAACTGTCGTCAGGAGATTACTCAATGGAGTCGCTGCTACGATCAGGTTGAGCTCTTTCGGCGCCCTTGAATATGCAGAGTAACGAAGGCGCCCCTGTGTTGTACGACAGTTGGGGGTTTGTGACACTAGAAACTTTGGAGGCCTGTAAAAAGAGAACAAAGAAATGGAAACCCGCTCTTTTAGAGTTTGCGGTGCAAGTTAACGAAGTCATGAAGCGTTACCCGGCACCGAACCCACAGACCAAGCTACGGCCGTTGTGGTACCTAACGGACGGTACGCTACTAGGAGCGTTTAGGTCAGGGGAAGTGATTGAGCATGACTACGATTTCGACTATGCCTTGAGCTTTGTGACGGAGGATGGTCGTGTCGCGGGACTGGAACAAAGTGGACGAGAGCTAGAGAAAGTAGGCAAGCACCTCGTCGATTCGCTGGACAAAAAGTACACAGTTTCAGTAGTGGTGGAAGATGAATATACTTTCAAAATCGAGCTGTGGCAGGAATCATCGGGAGTTCATTGGAACAAGAAAGGCCAACGGTGGTACAATGTACATATGGACTTACAATTGATGTACTCAACAGATCAAGAGAAGCTTAAGATTGCATACTTTCGAAATCATTTAAATGATTGCGTCGATATAGATCTAACGGATGTTCTCCCTCTCTCTGAAATCATGCTTGAGTCAAAGATGTGGCCTTGTCCAAAAAATTCAAAAGAATATTTGACAGCTATGTATGGCTACTTAGGAAGCCCAGCAAAATACAATCCCGAAACAAGAAAGTACGAACCAATGTAACGTGTAGATAAGAAAAAGACACTTTTAAGATTGATTTTATTGATTTTATTAGTACTCTGGCACCACCATGAATAATAATAATTGTTATTTTTAACTGTGACCAAAATGACCAATCAGTTTCCAAATAGTGCATGTTCATAATAGTACATTTTCTAGCTTCCTGTGCACGTTAGCTGTTGATTTTTAACACTCCTGTATCGCCATAGCAACCAGCTTGCATATCTGATGTGATTGTACGTGAGGAGCCCTGCTACAAACCACATCAAAGCATGGAAATTGAATCAAGTCTTGCTTGATATCAATTCATTGTGCCCACCACAAACCCACAATAAAACTTTGCCTTATACACTAGTGCATGCCTGTTAATAATTACACATAATTATCACATATTCACAAGGTTCTATATCACAAGTTTACACAACACTGTAGAGACGACCAGATAAACTTATAAAAATGCCCATGTGCACTGGGACAATGGCAGGGCAAGACTTCCCCATTGATTTTAACCACGCAAGGTAATGCTTGTATGGTTGAATTTTCACTAAGACACTATTATTTCCCACTTGGAGAAAAAAGACGTACTCCTTGGTATGCAACTACATTACAATCCACCGAGTTTCTTGTGCAATTAATCTTGGAGAAACAACATCAGATAAGGGCATCTACTATCAACTGAGGCTTCAACTGGCCACCATACAGAATAGCTAGACTACAGTCACTGTCATCATTCTCAATACACTCATTCCCTCCACGTTGACTTGCAAGCATTGATCTCGCAACTTGAACTAGCTAGCTCAGTGTAATGCATGCATGGAGAGGCTGTGGGATTTTGCTCTTGAATGAAGTGTCAGGGGCTTAGAGTAATTTACAGCCTATAGGTCTAAACAAGAAGTGAGCAGGAACAAATGAAAAGATAACATACATGTAGTGTTAAACACTAATTATGATGTGCTAATGTTTATCTGAGAAGGTACGTGTGAAGCGGGGTGAATTCACTTTAGCGTACTGTTGTCCACTGTCACCTCAGTAGGGCAAGATGTGGATCCTTGCATCGGCAAGTCATTCCCCAAGAATCTTGCCCAATAGGTCTGTATTGACCTATGCATAATATTCATCATCGTAACCTTAGCTTTCATCTTTGTAACCACTAACCATAGTTTACTTACATGTATACTTTCAATTTTGTAACCACAGTTCACACACCCTTACCATGTGCTGAATCATCTACATTCTCTATTACCACATGTTTTCTCACTCTTTATAAAATAATTAGCACCACATAGTTCTCAGTAGATATGTCATTGATCGTAACTATCAACGTCTCTACACGTCAGTCATTGGGAACATGCAAAGAGTCTCCTTAGCTACTGCCATGCACTGTCAACTGCAGCCATCTGGTGCAGTCCTCATCAGCTTTGTAACTGTCTCACTATACAACATTACATTTCTATTATTCCTGTGTCTTAATAACTAACTGCAAGTTACTTCCTCTGCATTGATGGCGGTGTTTGCTACTATGGTGCTAGCACTGCCAACTCTGCTATCGATAGCCGTGTACATCATCTCTGCCGCCAATATCAGGTACTATACAACACAATACTGTAACATCATTCTGGTAACTAGGCAAGAACATAAACTACACAAGAGCATGGCTTCAGATAAGACAATACAATTGTTTTCCCAGTATTCCACTAGTGCCTGGACAGATTGGACACCAAATAAATAGTGACAAGAAGGCAATCAGCAATCAATACATGTACAAATACTCTTAGCAAGACTGCATGTTTATATAAAAAGTAGCTAATTATCACTTTGTTATACACCAGTTGAAACATTATGCAGGCAGCATGGGAATCGGTACTCCACCTCAGAACTTCACTGTTCTGTTCGACACTGGATCATCAGATCTGTGGGTGCCCATCAGTGAATGTAAAAACTGTGGCAGTGAGTTCATTTTGCATGATCATGAAGTTTCATTATCATCGTGTGTGTGTCAGCATTGCACAACAGATTCAGTGCAGTCAATTCTTCCACTGCCCATGGACTGCTAGTTGATTTGGGGTTCAACATTAGCTATGGAAAGTATGGCAACCTAGGCGTTGCCAGCGGTAACTTTACCAGTGATACTGTAACTGTAAGCAATCATAGCTGGAAATTATGAATCAGTAACTGTTTGACTTTTTTTTGACAGGTTGCTGGAATTCCTGTCGCTGATGTTCAGTTTGGATTAATCACTAATGAGATCAATCCACTGCCCTCTGTCTCATTTGATGGAATACTTGGACTCAGTTCGAATCCTTCCACACCAAGTGGAGTGGTTAGTCTCTTCCAGAGAATGGTAGAGCAGAAGATAGTGGATGAACCAGTGTTCTCATTTTACTTGAGCAGGTGAGTACGTGATACTGGTCAGTATTATAGTAGCTATACTGGATGCTTCTCTACATGCAGTAATGCTGATAAGCAAGAACTCACAATTGGTGGTGCAGATCCTGCTCATTACACTGGTAATTTTTTATGTGTGCCTGTTACCAAAAACAAGATTGGACTCTGGCTGGTTAAAATGGACGGAGTGAGCATTGGGAATGAAAGTGATGGTCTATTTTGTTGCAATGGTTGCGAGGTCTCAGTTGATAGTTGCTGTTCATATGTTATCATTGGTCCACCTAATGAAGCAGAGATACTGCACGAGAGACTTGGAGGAACATGCACTTGCACCGAATGTCACTGACATTGTAAGTGTACAGAGAGAACGATAATAAATTGTAACTGTACATGCTGTGTACGTAGATGCAAGTCAAGCGGTATGCCTTCCCTTGCTCCAAGAGGGAATCTCTTCCCACAATCATTTTCAAATTGCTGGCAAAAAAATTAAATTATGTAAGAACGAAGACAATTAACGATTTCTTTCAATAGCCGGCTCATCCAGATCAAACTGTTTGTCTGAGTGGTATTGTACACGATACTCTCACAATTAGGAGCAGTTGGATACTTGGACAACCATTCTTGAAAGTGTATTATACACAGTTTGACTTTGATAACAAGAAAGTGTGCTTCGCTAAATCAAGACCATAAAAAAACAAGAATTAACCGCTAATAGGTTCATCATGAACTCTTGGTTAATGTACTTATCAAGTTTTGAGAAATGAGGTGAAAATGATAGGAGGCTTGGCCTATGGTAATTTATGTGTTCAGACTAGATAAACTAGAAACTTTCATTGAATAAATATCAGTGAGTGATGCTTCTTCACCTGCATGATGCTATGCCACTGCCTGTCAGTGTGTGTCTCCTTTGTTGGGTTTGGTCCCAGAGTTGGGTGTCTGTGGTGCTCCAGCACATGAAAAATTAATGGCCGCTGAAATTAAGCATAGTACATGTAACTAGGAAAGCATCTTCCAGCAGAGAGAAAAGTTTATCAGTATAATTATTATAGCCTTTGAGTCTGAGAGAGTAAGGGAGGGCGGGGTAATTCCGCTCATTCCAAGTTCGAGCAGCTGATGCCTGCAAACAAGCAAGCGAACGGCAGCAGCAAAGTGCTGAATAAATAGCTACACTATATAGCTATACTGAACTGCTGAAGCAAGCGCATGAGCTTGCTTTCTTTTGATAAAAAATTAATATCTATTCATCACGGTAGACGAAAAACTACAAAAAAACTTCCTAAAACTTACTTAGCTCAATCATGCTTTATACTCATAGCCTCGTGTAAGCATAGAATGGATTATTAACAGTCAATTATACTATTAAAACAGTTTGGGATGCTCAGACACTCCAGATCTCTGACTGCAAGCGGCTTTGGAGCGCACTCACGAGGAAGGAATTTTTAAGAGGTGTGGCTTGCTGAAATGACGACAGGAAATGAATGTTTTGAAAAGTATGCTGAGCGAGGAGGAAGAATGGCTCTGTGACTTCTGTCAGCGACAAGATTGTTACTCACAACAACTGGAACTCGGTTTTCTATGACTCATCACTTATTCATCCATGTTTATTCAGCATTCTGATTTCATGTTAATATTCCACGAATAATTGGCTGCTGACTCACATGATTGCGCACGAATACTGTCAGACATTATTGGGAAATAGTATAGAACCTTTCTTTCACGGCTAGAAACCGTTTCCCCTAGCAATTCCTCTTCACAATAGAAAAAACGTGGTGGGCGGAATTACCCCGAAAAAATAATTTTGGAATTTTCTCAGTAATTAGGAAAGTCAAGCTGCTGTTATTATTAGCGGTGATAGTGACTTGCTCTAGTTGCAACCACTAAGACTAGAGTACTTAGATTGACCTACAAGATCCTGCTATTGGTTGCTGGAAAGATTGTTCTCTGCTGGAGTAAAGCAGCTCTAAAGTTGGAAACACGGAAGTGTGGGCGGAATTACCCCGCCCTCCCTTACATGACATTATCACAACAGTAGGCATAATAATATCAATCAAGACTTGATTCGCTTTGATGTGGTTTGTGGCAGGGCTACTGTGTACAATCACATCAGACATGCAAGCTAGTTGCTATGGTGATACAGGAGTGTTAAAATCAACAGCTAGAGTGCACAGAAAGCTAGAAAATGCATGTATATAAAATTATGAACAGGCACTATTTGGAAACTGATTGCATGCATGGTCATTTACTGTCATTTAAAAATAATAATAATATTATTATTCATTCATCATTCATTATTCTCTGTTTTTAATGACAATACAAGAATAAGAAGTGAACATAGGACAAGCGAGTAAAGTATCAACAGTTTAAATAATTGGTCACAGTTAAAAACAACAATAATTATTATTATTATTCATGGTGGTGCCAGAGTACTAATAAAATCAATAAAATCAATCTTAAAAGTGTCTTTTTCTTATCTACACGTTACATTGGTTCGTACTTTCTTGTTTCGGGATTGTATCTTGCTGGGCTTCCTAAGTAGCCGTACACAGCTGTCAAATACTCTTTTGAATTTTTTGGACAAGGCCACATCTTTGACTCAAGCATGATCTCAGAGAGAGGGAGAACATCCGTTAGATCTATATCGACGCAATCATTTAAATGATCTCGAAAGTATGCAATCTCAAGCTTCTCTTGATCTGCTGAGAACATCAATTGCATGTCCATATGTACGTTGTACCACCGTCCTTTATTGTTCCAATGAACTCCTGATGATTCCTGCCACAGCTCGATTTTGAAAGCATATTCCTCTTCCATCCTGACTGAAACTGAGTACATTTTGTCCAGCGAATCGACGAGATGCTTGGCTACTTTCTCTAGCTCTCGTCTACTTTGTTCCAGTCCCGCGACACGACCATCCTCCGTCACAAAGCTCAAGGCATAGTCGAAATCGTAGTCATGCTCAATCACTTCCCCTGACCTGAACGCTCCTAGTAACGTACCGTCCGTTAGGTACCACAACGGCCGTAGCTTGGTCTGTGGGTTCGGTGCCGGGTAACGCTTCATGACTTCATTAACTTGCACCGCAAACTCTACAAGAGCGGGTTTCCATTTCTTTGTTCTCTCTTTACAGGCCTCCAAAGTTTCTGGTGTCACAAGCCCCCAACTGTCGAACAACACAGGGGCGTCTTCGTTACTCTGCATATTCAAGGGCGCCGAAATAGAGCTCAACCTGATCGTAGCGGCGAACTGCCTGTGACATCATGCATATCAGTGGCGTAGGCTGCCGAGTAGCCATGGGATACAGTTGTTTGCGAAGATCTTGCATAACGGAAGCGAAAGCGGAAGTGTGACGCTGGCCAATCAAATTCACTTTTCGTCACGTGCTTCACGCTTACGTGCGTTTGATTGGTCAACGTCATACTTCCGCTTTCGCTTCTGTTGTTATGAAAGATCTTCGCAAACAACTGTATTATCTGTATAGCGTCATGTCAATTTTGACAAACCACGCTCCTTTCCGGTCAAATTTTAAATTATTATTTTGGAGCGTTCGAGCCACGTTGTTAAACAATCTGGTTCATAGTGGAGTCACAGATACTGTCAATCAGCCGATAAGATCAGTGTGCTACTGAAAACACCATCTCACCTCCTTTTTGTATGTTCTCTGTCCAATCTAACATTAATTTAATCACCTCCTGTCTCTCCACTCACCTTCTTTATGTTAATTCAAGCAAAACTAAGTACATGATTGTCACTCGCAAACCATCACCTTTCCTCACCTCACTCCCTTCTCTTTTTCTTAATAATAACCATTTAGAGTGTGTGTATTCCTACAAATACTTAGGTGTACTTCTATGCTCTAACCTCTCCTGGTCTCTTCACATTAAGTCTGCCTGTTCTATAATCCAGAAAAGTTTTAGGTATCAATTTTCGCCGTTTTTATCACTTCTCATCCTCAAAAACTCTTCTCTGTCTATACCGTGCTCTTGTTCTTCCCCACTTATGCTACTGTTCCTCTGTCTGGTCTCCTCCTGTTTCTTCTGGTGATTCTCGCTCCATTGAAAAAGTTCAATTCTTCGCCCTCGAACTCTTGTCTAAAACTGGTCTTCTAATTATTCCTCTCTTCTCAATTCCACTAACTTACCTACCCTCTCCTCTTGCTGCACTCAGGTTTTACTTACTTTCAAATTTCTTAACGATCTTCACTATTATTTTTCCTCCTTCTATCTTCTCTTTTGTCAATCTTTCTTCTAGACCCTCCTGCCACTTTGACCCGCTCAGCATTTCTGTTCCCTTTCTCGTTCATCTGCCTCTTTCCACTCTTTTGTTCCTTCTGCCTCCCGCCTCTGGAACTCTCTTCTTCACTCTACCAAAGCTCTTTCTACTCTTTATTACTTTAGAAAACAAATTAAACTTACTATAGCCTATAACTCTTGTCTTTGTGTTTGCTTGTTTTTGTTTTTTTCTTTTCCTTAAAGTTTTCTGTTCTGTTCCTTACTTCTCACATGTACATTACCACTCACTTTTCTTTTTATTACTGATACTCTTAATAATTATTAGCCCTGTGCTATTGAGTATTTTTTTGTAGAAAAAAAGAAGTGGCTGGGCGTTAGTCTCACTAGTACTGTATACATGGTAGCCCAAGAGGTTGCTCCACCTGGTGGGGCACAGGCTCATGATCACTTAGGCCCGTGACCCGTAGATACCACCGCTGCATCATAATCAAACGCTTCCGCATTCACAAACACGTACACTTATACCAAGGCACAGTTCATTTCACACGGAATTTTCTTTCTACTTATACTGTGGCTTGCTGCTGCTGTTAAAGACATAATCTCATCCATGTTGCTATAGCTGCATGCAATGTTATGGCTGCTGGAGCACATTAGTTTTATTTACTAGAGCTATTCAGGTCAATGTTCTGACTGTAATAGAGCTTTCACCGAGAAGCTGCTTGCAGAACACTAAATATGGACAATCCAGGACCAAGCATTGTAAGAAATCTTTATGAAAATTAATGATATTAATTTATGTATCTTTGTTCTTCATTGGATTCATACAGTGCCATCCTAAGACTCACATTCTGCTGTCAGGACAGCAGAATGTGAAAGGTCCTTCTCAGCTCTAAAACATATTAAAACATACCTGCGGTCAACCTGACTGAACAACTATTAACAGATTTAGCTATAGTTATTCTCTCTATTGAAAAGGAACTAGCTAATGATATTTATTTTTAGATGATGTAGTGATGTAGTAGACTTATTTGCAGCTAGAGACAAGAACAGTAGAATTGTACTAAAGTGATTTTGTAAAAAATGTTTTATTAATAACTATTATCATGAATAATACTGAGTGCCCAGGCAACACCACTGTATCAGCTACTAATCTGTCCTCAAGACCAGCACAATCAATCACCTTCCTTTTATACATCAGCCCCAAGTACAGTCGAGTACTCCCGAACTGCCTTCTCTGACAGTGGCGCCATCAACCCACTGGCTAGTGCACTAAAAGTCAATCTCACCACTTGAACCAGGCAGCTCAAATGCTGATGCTATGTTTTACCAGTTATTATTAATACTACGTAACCGTAACCGGTTGCGTAGTATTAATAATCTCTGGTTTTACTGATCTTTGGTTTTACTGATGCATAATATCACCTACATTTCTCGATTTTTTTCTCCACATAACCAGTAGACTTGGCAATGATATGTTCACTTTGCTCCTCCCTCTCCTCCTTTCTTCCTTCCTCTCTCAGATACTATCAGGTCTTGCTACATGGCATTCTGAATGCTCTGGCTCAGTTCCCTCTCAATGCTGGTGACATGTTAGATGAAGAACCACTTTATGTCAACGCAAAGCAATACCACGGAATCTTGAAGAGAAGGCAAGCCAAGGCAAAGCTGCATGGAGGCAGAGAACAATAACTAAAGCCAGACAGGTAAAACTGTAATGCATTACTATATTCAGTGATTTTCAGGCTTGCAACGCTCTGCCACTGACTAATTCTTGTGCATGACAGATGTGTTGTTGCAAAACTATATTTTCATCATAGAATAATGATCTGTCCTCTGCCATCAATCTCTCTTGTTTACATTGCATCCAACACACAGATGCATGTAAAAATGTGTTTTATTTGTTATATCTCTATCTGTCTTCTCTTTCATCCGTGCTTTTTGTAGAAATACTTGCATGAGTCTCGTCATGAGCACGCTATTAAGCGATTGCTTGGGTTCAGCGGCCATTTTTTCATGAGCTGGAGCACCACAGACACGCACCTCTGGGACCAAACCCAACAAAGGAGACACACACACTAACAGGCAGTGACATAGCATCATGCAGGTGATGAAGCATCAGTCACTGATATTATTCAAAGGAAGTTTCTAGTTTATCTAGTCTGAACACATAATTTACCATAGGCCAAGCCTCCTATCATTTTCACCTCATTTCTCAAAATGTTGTAAAAGTTACATTAATTATGCTTTCTGCTACAAATATTTGGACATTAATGCGCTGCTTATTGTATTATAGCCTTGATAAGTACACGAAACTATTAGCAGTTAATTCTTGTTTTCTATGGTCTTGATTTAGCGAAGCACACTTTCTTGTTACCAAAGTCAAACTGTGTGTAATAAACTTTCAAGAATGGTTGTCCAAGTATCCAACTGCTCCTAATTGTGAGAGTATCGTGTACAATACCACTCAGACAAACAGTTTGATCGGGATGAGCCGGCTATTGAAAGAAATCAATAGAGTAAAAATTATAGACTTCATTCTCACTTTTTGTACATACTCCACTCCAGTAAAAGGATAATTTTTGCCAGCAATTTTGAAGATGACAGTGGGAAGAGATTCCCTCTTGGAGCAAGGGAAGGCATACCGCTTGACTTGCATCTACATATATAGCATGTACAGTTGCAATTTGTTATCTTTCTCTCTGTATACTTACAATGTCAGTGACATTCGGTGCAAGTGTTCCTCCAAGTCTCTCGTGCAGTAGCTCTACTTCATTAGGTGGACCAATGATAACGTATGAACAGCCACTATCAACTGAGACCTCGCAACCATTGCGACAAAATTGACCGTCAGTTTCGTTTCCAATGCTCACTCCGTCCATTTTAACCAGCCAGAGTCCATTCTTGTTTTTGGTAACTGGCACACATGAAAAATTACCAGTGTAATGAGCATGATCTGCCCCACCAATTGTGAGTTCTTGCTCATCAGCATTACTGCATGTAGAGAAGCATCCAGTATACTGACCAGTATCACGTACTCACCTGCTCAAGTAAAATGAGAACACTGGTTCATCCACTATCTTCTGCTCTACCATTCTCTGGAAGAGACTAACCACTCCCCTTGGTGTGGAAGGATTCGAACCGAGTCCAAGTATTCCATCAAATGGGACAGAAGGCAGTGGTTTGGTCTCATTAGTGATTAAACCAAACCGAACATCAGTGACAGGAATTCCAGCAACCTGCCAAGTCAAACAGTTACTGACTCATAATTTCCAGCTATGATTGCTTACAGTTACAGTATCACTGGTAAAGTTACCGCTAGCAATGCCTAGGTTGCCATTCTTTCCATAGCTGATGTTGAACCCCAAATCAACTAGCAGTCCATGGGCAGTGGAAGAATTGACTGCACTGAATCTGTTGTGCAATGCTGACACACACACGATGATAATGAAACTTGATGATCATGCAAAATGAACTCACTGCCACAGTTTTTACATTCACTGCTGGGCACCCACAGATCTGATGATCCAGTGTCGAACAGAACAGTGAAGTTCTGAGGTGGAGTACCGATTCCTATGCTGCCTGCATAATGTTTCAACTGCAGCGGAACAATCCAGTAACAGAGCATAAGCTACTTATAAACAGTCTTGCTCTTACATGTATTGATTGCTGATTGCCTTCTTTGTCACTATTCACTTGGTCTCCAATCTGTCCAGGCACTAGTGGAATACTGGGAAAACAATTGTATTGTCTTATCTATGGTTTTATGAAGCCATATGCTCTTGAGTAGTCTATGTTTTTGCCTAGTTACCAGAATGATGTTACGGTAGTTGTGTTGTATAGTACCTGATCTTGGCAGCAGAGATGATGTACACGGCTATCGATAGCAGAGCCGACAGTGCTAGCACCATAGTAGCAAACACCGCCATACTAGCAAAGGAAGTGACTTACAGTTAGTCATTGATTACAGCAAGTCAAAAGGAATAATAGAAATTTATTATTGTATAGTGAGACAGTTATAATTACAAAGCTATAAACTATGATGAAGGCTGCATTCACCGCTTAACAGTAGCTAAGAAGACTCTTTGCATGTTCCCAATGTCTAGCATGTTCCCAATATCTTTAGGGCAATGACTTGCCGATGAAAACATCAAGGGTCCACATCTTGCCCATCAGCTGAGGTGACAGTGGAAAACATTGCAGTAAAGTGGGCGATAGTGTCTCTATAACCTATGGTACTCCACCAAATCATCTGTAGACATAATATTATGTTGCTGGTAGTTCAGAATGTGATGTAGAGGACCACAATTTTCCTTGTACTGAACACTATACATGTGACACAGCCACTGTTCCTTCATATGCAGGCGGTGACTACTACAGTGAATCTAGTGATTCAACTATGAACACTGCGGCTGATCCCCTACAGAATGGTATGCTGTGTGGAGGGGATGAAGGACCATGTTGTACGAGCACTAGCTAGCTTGCCATGGCTCACGAGCAGGAACATGCTAAACCCCACTGTTGATGATGACAGGTGTGCTTGGATGAACTAAATGGCAATGAATATATCGTCTTGAAATCGATCTGCATGTGAAGTGAACCCATGGTTACATGTTGCTGTAAACTCTCATTGTGGTTATTTGTCGAATCATTATGCAGTGCATGTGGTATGCAATCTTTGTAACTTTCTTGTCCTATTATAAAAAATAGTCATGTGTGAGCAAGCGATTACATTTGAAATACATAATACATTGTACATGATCTTGCAACTTATTGTTTATGGTCTTGATTTAGCGAAGCATACTTTCTTGTTACCATAGTCAAACTGTGTGTAGTAGACTCTCAAGAACGGTTGTCCAAATATCCAACTGCTCTTGATGTTAAGAGTATCATGTACAACACTACTCAGACAAACAGTCTGGTCTGGATGAGTCGGCTGTATAAAATAAAAATTAAATGCACAGTAAAAATGTTTGAAATTATTCTCACTCTTTGTACGTACTCCATTCCGGAAAGAGGATAATCCTTGCCAGCAATTTTGAAGACAATCTTGGGAAGAGATTCTCGTGCAGAGCAAGGAAAGACATACTGCTGCAGATGCATCTTACGAATACAGCAAAACGGTTTTAAATTGTTAATAATGTCTCCACTCACATAGTTGGTGATATTCGGTGCATAGGTTCCACCTAGTTTCTTGTGCAGTAGCTCCACTTCATTAGGTGGACCAATGATCACATACGAACAGCCACTATCAACTGAGACCTCACAACCATTACGACAAAATAGGCTGTCAGTTTCATTCCCAACGTTTACTCCATCCACTTTGATTAACCAGAGTCCATTCTTACGGTTAATAACCGGTGCACATGAAAAATTACCGGTATAGTGAGCAGAGTTTGCCCCACCAAATGTAAACACGCCTCCTCCATTAACAGCACTGCAAAAGACATCACGAATTAAAACATAGCAGTGTTGAACATCACTCACCTGCTCAAATAGAATGAAAACACAGGTTTATTCACCGCATTTTGCTCTATCATTCTTTGAAAGAAACCAACTACTCCCCTTGGAGTGGTAGGATTCGAACCAAATCCTAGAATTCCATCATACTTGACTGTTGTCAGTGGACCAGTCTCAGTGGACACTAAACCAAATTCGACATCGGTAACAGCAATTCTCGCAACCTTTGAAAGAATGGAACTGACACATAGCTTCCTACTAGGAACCTATTTTTGCTTACAGTGACGGAATCACTGATGAAACTTCCTTTAGCACTTCCAACTGATCCATAGCTAACATTAAACTCTTTGAAACCTTGCGGTCCATGAGCAGTTGAAGAATTGGCTACACTGAATCTATTGTGGAAAGCTGACACAGAAGCATCTGATAAAATGTGCAATAAAACACCCACTGCAGTTTTTGCAGTCACTGCTGGGCACCCACAAATCTGATGATCCGGTGTCGAACACAACAGTGAAGTTCTGAGGTGGGGTACCAATCCCTATCACACCATAGTACTCTAACTTTAAATCAAAGAGCATTACAACCATTACTGATGGTTAAAATAGCATAAAATACACTTACATTAGCAAAGTCTCTTGTCAATGGC
The DNA here is from genome assembly GCA_964017065.1 of Haliclona indistincta. Classification (NCBI taxonomy): domain Eukaryota; kingdom Metazoa; phylum Porifera; class Demospongiae; order Haplosclerida; family Chalinidae; genus Haliclona; species Haliclona indistincta. The sequence goes on along the minus strand of OZ024788.1, from coordinate 1,596,003 downwards.
TGAGAAGAACTTGAGATTTCTCCGTTAGTGGAAGTTGGACTCGAATACAGAGGAATGCTGAGAACGACACGAACGATTGCTTCAGTTCTTTGTCGTGGTACATACAGTACACTGTGTACCTGATAGTAGTAGCAGAGACACTGCAGACTAGTAGAACTGAAGCGAGTGCAGCAGAAGCGGACGTCATTGTCAACACTCGCGAGTTATTCTCGAGACTCAAAAATAATTGCGCGCGAGCGAGTACGTATTCGTGCCGCTTCTGTCAGAGCACTGCACTACAGTTGCAAACGCCACCATTATTATCGAAAGGAAGCGACTTGCAATTAGACTTTGATTATAACAAGTCAATAGAAAATACACAATAAAAGGGGATATACTGACATAATGTAGTGTGAAAGTTACAAAGCTACAAACTACAAAGACTGCACTATAGCGCTGCAGTTCACTTGGCAGTAGCGAAGGAGACGGTCTTGTTTCCCACGTCGAAAGTGGTATAGTATTTTCCGATGAAAACATCACCAAGTATCCACATCTTGCCCAGCTGAGGAGGTAGCGCAATGCCCATGAATCCACTGAGACACTCGGATTGTCCAGCGACAGTTTCCTGGAGAAGTACAGTATAACACAGTATAGAGCCTGGTGTAGTTACCTTTATAACATAGTCTTCTCCTGTAAGTGTGAAGTCATTGCCGGCAATAGTGAAGGTGATTGGAGGAAGAGAGCTGATCTTACTGCAGTCAACAGTGTACTGCAGAAATTAATACATATATTGTCCAATACAACACTAGTAAAGACTAAATACATTAGTGCATGATGGAGACACTTTGCTTTTCACTTCAGCATTACAAGGAGGTGAACTTTGTATAAGAGCTGTGCTATTCATGTGAGCACTTTTGGTTTTGTATCTCACCTCATTGGCTGCCAAGGGAGTAGCGCCAATCTGTTTGTTGAGGGCATTGACTTGATCTGTTGGTCCAGCGATGAGTGACGTGCCTGTGTCAACAATAGCAGGGCACCCACCAGAGCAGTACGATGATGCCTTTCCATTGATCTTGATGCTAGAGAGAGAACACATGGAGAGGGAGAGAGAGAGAGAGAGAGAGAGAGAGAGAGAGAGAGAGAGAGAGAGAGAGAGAGAGAGAGAGAGAGAGAGAGAGAGAGAGAGAGAGAGAGAGAGAGAGAGGGAGGGAGAGAAAGAGGGAGAGAGAGAGAGAGAGGGAGGGAGAGAGGGAGGGAGAGAGGGAGGGAGGGAGGGAGGGGAGGGAGAGAGAGAGGGAGAGAGAAAGAGAGGGAGGGAGGGAGGGGGAGGGAGAGAGAGAGGGAGAGAGAGGGAGGGAGAGAGGGAGGGTAGGGAGGGAGGGAGAGAGGGAGGGAGAGAGATAAAACTTGTGCGAGAGAGACACGAGACTCTGCTTACCCGTCCATATTTATTTTCCAGTAAGTTGTGTCACTCAGTTTAACAGGAACTTCATTGCCATTATAGTGGTTAGGATCTTTTCCACCAAGATACAGCTCTCCACCACTAGAGCCATTTAAATTCCTATAGTCACACCAAAAAATAATAGTCAGTGTTCAGCAACCATCTAGTTTACCTGTCGAGCCAGAAGCTGAACATTGGCTGATCAACCAGTTTTTCTTGAATCATCAGATCGAAAACAGTCGGAGCGTTGTCCACTGAAATGGTATTCCATCCCATTCCAAGAATACCATCAAACTTAGCGACAATGAATGTGAGACCAGGTTGATGAACAGCCTCGGCAAATTCCACTCCTGTCACTGCAATTCCAGCAATCTAGAATAACATATGAAGGCTAGTACCTGTATAGTATCATTAATGAGTAGACGAATCACAGTTGAAAGCACAATACGGGAATTGCCGTGCGAGAGGTGTGGTTGAAATGGTGTGTCAAGACACAATACTCCGCAAGCTGACAGTGCTTTTACTGGTTAGTAGCATGAAAAGCCAGCCTCTATCACTAGATTTTTGTACCCGGTCGACTATCCTCAAGGTTGACCAAAGGTCAGTCTCCACCCACCGTGCTATAGCTCCACCCACCGGGCTATAGCTTCCCTGCCCGGGCTAAATTTCCCACCAATATAGAAATAGGCGACACCCTTGATACGCCCATTACAAGTGAGTTTCTAGCACTCTAAGGCAGTAATTACTACCCTCAAAGCTATTAGCAGAAGCCAGTTTAAATTAAATGCATTACCTGAGTAAACAAGTGTGTGTATGTGTGTGTGTGTGTAGTACTAGTAGACGTTTTACCGTCACAGTATCGATACTCATGAAGCCGGTCAAACTACCACTGCCATATTGGATACTGAATTTAGTTCCATTAGCTTTGTAAGTGCTCGATTTAGTGCTGTCGTATTTGTTGTGTATCTCTGTTGAAGATAAAGAATACAAGAATAAACAGGAATATACAAGAATATACAGGAATAATCAGGAGTTTACTCACTGCAAGCGATGTCTAGCAATGCACATTTCTTGCTAGGAACCCAGAGATTTGAAGAGCCAGTGTCAAAAATGACCTCAAAGGGTTGAGGAGGAGTCCCAATACTAATCTTGCCATAGTACTGCGCCTGGAGGAGGAGCCAGCGATGAATAGCGAATAATGGTTGAAACAACAATTTTGAATCAAGTCCAACAACCTCAATGCTGACATATAAACCAGAACAAACAACTATAGAAATGTGACCTGCAACCACAATACAGATGAATATTGGTCAAAAGGCACCTACATGTAGTCCCTGGCTTTCATTGAGAGGTTATTGCCGTGTGCTAGTTACACAGATTTTGCAAAAAAGATCACTAAAAATTAAAATTAATTAACTGTTCTTTGGGAATGATGCAATGCAAAGAATCATGTGACGATTTGTGTGTGATGCAATACGTGAACCAGGGCAGTGGCTTGGGAGATCAGGATCAGCATGACAGACGCAATAATCTGTACATGACGCAATACTCTAGACTTTTCAAAGAGAGGTTCGCTGATATTTCAGGACAAAATCACAAAATCAAAAACAAAGAGTCACAAAAACTAAATAGAAGTTTCTTGAACAAGACTAGGTGGAAACTACATCATAAAATCATACAGACTACAAGACTACAGTAGCTTGTACATGAGGAAATGTCAAAAGCACTGACGTCGCCTTGTTTACGACTATAGTCTACTATAGTACTCACGTTCATATAATCGGTGAGGGGTTCTGGAGCATCGCCAAGGCCAATCACAGATTTCCCGCCATACTTTACCATCAGATGCTGTCGCAGCGCGTCTCTCCTCAGCAACCACTGGCGCCAAGTGCGTGCAGGCTCTGGCTTGGTGCGGTAGAGTGGAATCCTGTAACCATGACAAGAAAACGTACAGCAGCTGAAACGAAATGACCAATTTTTTTACCGAATGTTGGCACAAGCAAGGCCGATCATCAGAAGGCAAAGCAGTGAAAAGGCTGTGATCTTCATGTTGGTCGGTCCTTCGGGTAAGCTGAGACAGCAGGAAATGTCACAAGACGCGTGAGGAGCTCTGCCAAGACTTTTATACTGCAGCGCACGTGGAGTAATCACGTGACTTGATTGTCACCTCTCGGCTCTCTGTTGCTAACTTGCTAAAACAGTACACAATGCTTGAGATCTCTGTATGATGTTATCAACAACCTTTCTCTATAAGTAATACTTTAAAACAGCTGTGAACAGCATCACATGACAAGAGTTGCTGTATTAAGCAGCAATGTCAACAAGAATCGAGACAAAAATGCAAAACACGCCCACGTGGTTATTAAGCTATAATACGGTAGTGTTCTATTTTAACGAAAGTACAGAGATATTGAAAACAGTCGACGTGGATTCGAATCTCGTTGACAATGGGTAAGCAAAGAATCATACTGGCTGAGTTTATGCATCTTCTTCGTCCACAGGAGGGTTCTTCTCTCAGTTATTTTCAAGTCTGTGGGGCTCCAAGGAGACACGGATTCTCATTCTGGGTTTGGATGGGGCAGGCAAGACTACCATCTTGTACAGGTGAGTCGATTTGTGTAGTCTAGGCAGTTGCCAGTCTGTCTCATGATGGCGTTATTATCTCTTTAGATTACAAGTAGGGGAGGTAGTGACTACTATACCAAGTAAGCAGAGAGAGAGAGAGAGAGAGAGTGTGTGTGTGTGTGTGTGTGTGTGTGTGTGTGTGTGTGTGTGTGTGTGTGTGTGTGTGTGAAAAAAAGCTTGTCCTTGATGTGTTTAATAATCAATCATTATGACTTTCTTCGTTTTCCATTCTTCCTCAGCTATCGGATTCAATGTTGAGACAGTAACCTATAAGAATCTAAAATTCCAAGTCTGGGACCTCGGTGGACAAACCAGTATAAGGTACATCACAAGGAGACACATGTAACAAGAGCTGTGTATGATTATAGAGATTGACAATCTGTAAATATAGCGACTGTAAAATTGCTGAGTTTTCATTTCACAATAATTTTCGTATTTCATAGAGTAGTGAGATACCATTGCAGTTGTTATAGATGCTTGGCAGTTTTCGTCATTATTTTCACATCTCTCTCCTTCATCTCTCTCTCTCCCCTCCCTCCCTCCCTCCCTCTCTCTCTCTCCCCTCCTCTCTCTCTCTCTCTCTGTCTCTCTCTCTCTCCTCCTTCCTCTCTCTCTCTCTCTCTCTCTCTCTCTCTCTCTCTCTCTCTCTCTCTGTCTCTCTCTGTTTCTCTCTCTCTCTCTCTCTCTCTCTCTCTCTCTCTCTCTCTCTCTCTGTCTCTCTGTCTCTCTGTCTCTCTGTCTCTCTGTCTCTCTCTCTGTCTCTCTCTCTGTCTCTCTCTCTGTCTCTCTCTGTTTCTCTCTCTTCTCTCTCTCCCTCTCTTCAGACCATACTGGAGATGCTACTATGCTAACACCGACGCCATCATCTATGTAGTCGACAGTGCTGATCGTGATCGTCTCTCAATCTCCAAATCAGAGCTAGTCAGCATGTTGGAGGTGAGTGAGGAGTGGTTCAACAACTAGAAGACATTAGCAAACATACCCTACTCTTACAGCGCGTTTACACTTGTGGAACCGTTCTGGTCCGGTCTTTGGGATTGATCTGGGAACGGTTTTGTACCCCGTTTATGCTATCCAGATTCCAGAGCCAACTGAATCACAAGCATGCCTCTAGCATCACGTGATTTAACCACACCCCTTGTACTGGGTGTGGCTGTTAACGCCCAATTGCAATCATGGAGCCGGAGCTGGCAATATGTACTATGATTCAGTATTTCTTGTTGATAAATCAGCCTCTCGTATCTCTGGTATCTCATCAAGACGCCTGTCATTTCTGAGGCGCCGCAGCTCATGAAGAAAGAGGCGAAAACACCCATTTTAGTACGCTAAAACGCATACTTGGGATCGCTTCTGTTTACACTATAAAAGATAACCGTTCTGGATTGGTCTGGACCTACACTTGTATGTCGAACCGATCCTAGCGAAACGGATCGCTTTGGAACGGTTTTGCATCAAGGCTTAGAACGGTTCTGGAACCGTTCTAAGCTCAAGTGTAAACGGGCTGTTAAAGTATGTACATGTATCAGAAGATTTTTTGCCAGGTGATTTTTCCTTTGCCTTTTTGCACGACACACGTTGAGGCTAGGGTATAAATCTTTCTCAAAACTAGTAGTGGAAAGCCCCTTTCTTTTTGAAACTCTGTCTGTGCACTAAACAATGGAGTAAAAAATTTTTCCATTATCTGCATTAATGTACTAAATAATTACAATGTTTTGTTCGAGCTGATCATGCAACTGGTCTTAAATTGTAGTAGTAGTTTCAGTAGAATTTTTTCTTGTGCTTGGCTAAGATGCTTGCTCTATTCTACAGGAAGAAGAGCTGAAGAAAGCAATTCTTCTCGTGTTCGCTAACAAGCAAGTATGAGAATGAGAGCGTTACTACAGGAGCAGCTGTATGTATGCACTTCATGCCTTTCTGTAGGATATACAAGGAGCCATGAGTCCGTCAGAGATATCAACAGCGCTCGGTCTCTCAGCACTAAAGAATAGAACGTGGGCTATTTTTAAAACATCAGCTGTCAAAGGAGAAGGTCTTGAAGAGGCAATGGAATGGTGAGAATAAAAATGATCCCTAGTGCTCACTCAACTATCTCCCTCCCTCCCTCTCTCTCTCCCTTCCTCTCTCCCTTCCCCTCCCTCCCTTTCTCTCTCTCTCTCATCCTCCCTTCCTCTCTCCAACCTCCCTCTCTTTCTCCCACCATCCCTCTCCCTTCCTCTCTCCCTTTCCCTCCCTTCCTCTCTCTCTCTCATCCTCCCTTCCTCTCTCCAACCTCCCTCTCTCCCCCAACATCCCTCTCTCTCCCAACATCCCTCTACCTTCCTCTCTCTCTCTCTCTTCCTCTCCCTCCCTCCCTCCCTCCCTCTCTCTCTCTCTCTCCCACCTCCCTCCCTCTCTCTCCCACCACCCTCTCTTCCTCTCACCATCTTTCTCTCTCAGGCTAACTAACACACTCAAAGGCAACTCATCATAGCTAAAGGGACAATCTTATTATCCATCCCCAGTAATAATATTAACAATAAATATTATTAATTTACCGCTTTTTCCTGTAAAATAAAGTATTCATTGATCTTTTATGAGCTGGTTCAAAGCTGGGTTTGTGCTTATTCACGTTGCTAGCCTCCCTCCAGCCGAGCCGGACAACGCCCACTTTGTGTACAACTTTACTCGCAAATGGCGTCTTCTCCTGCTCGCTACAATTTTATCGATCCTCCTTCGGCCGATTGCTTCTGCGTTGCGTGCAGTGGGCTACTGATCGACCCGCTCCAGACGGAATGCGGGCATCACATCTGCCGATCCTGCTGCGAGAAGCTCCACAGCCGCGGGGAAGATGCCTGCCCAATTTGTCACGAAGGAACAGGTCTGCGTGACACAAGGCCCGATCGATACTTCCAGCGACACATCACTAGCCTTAAGGTCTACTGCGAGCATCGCTCGCGGGGATGCAGGTGGGAAGGAGAATTGCGTGGGTTGCAGGAGCACCTCGACCCGGCTAGGCGGAGCTGCGGTTTCGTCATCGTGCGCTGCTCCTATGGTTGCAGGGACTTGGTGCGCAGTGGAGCTATGAAGGAACACAAACTGAATCGCTGCCGCAAGAGACCGTTTACTTGTGAGTTCTGTGGCTACCACGCTGCCCACGATATGGTGACAGAGAAGCACCACCCAGTGTGCCTCGAGGCGCCTGTAAATTGCGCAAATGGTTGCAAGACGGAAGGTATCAAACGAGGTCAGCTGCAGCGACACATGGACGAGGAGTGCCCTTTGAAACCAATCGACTGCGAGTACGCTAGTGTTGGCTGCGAGATCAGACTTCCGCGCGAAAAGATGCGCGCGCATCTACGAGTTGCAGTTGAAAGTCATCTCAGCCTAGTGATGAAAGAGCTGCAGAGAATGCGCGTCAAACTAGGAGAAAAGCCAGCTAATGATGAAGCAGCAAGAAAAGAAACTCCACCCTCTCCGTCTCTCCTCTACAACTTAACACCTGTCCAGTTCTCTATGACAAATTTCTCCGAACACAAGAAAGCCGATGACACTTGGTTTAGTCCTCCATTTTACTCTCATGTCAATGGGTACAAGATGTGCCTCGAAGTCGTTGCTAACGGTGACAGCGAGAGTAGTGAGGGGTCCCACATGTCCGTCTATGTCCGACTGATGAAGGGTCCGAACGACAGCAACCTGGAATGGCCGTTCAAGGAGGACGTTGTGCTAGAGCTGCTTAACTGGAAGGAAAATTCTGATCACGTTGAGAAGATAGTTCATTTTAGTGAGGCCGTAGCAACTCAGTCTCCCAGTGCCCAGCGAGTGATGTCAGGAGAACAGTCGACCACTAAAGGATGGGGGCACAACTCCTTCATAGCTCACTCCGCACTGCCGTACGATCCAGCCGCTAACACCGAGTACCTCCAGGATGACTGCTTGCAGTTGAGAGTGAAATCTGTAATAGTCTATTCCACCATTCCTCCTCCTCTACCCGCATGGTTGAAAAAGACAGCCTCCTTGTCGGTCTTTACTGTTACCGAGTTCTCCAAGCGCAAGCAGTATGACAGTATCTATTACAGTCCACCATTCACCTCTGACCAGGGATACAGGATGTGTCTTCTAGTGGATGCTAACGGCCATGGTAGTGGTAGAGGCACACATATCTCAGTGTACGTCTACCTCATGAAGGGTGAGCAAGACGACAACCTCGAATGGCCGTTCCGAGGCAAGGTCTTTGTGGAGCTTCTTAACTGGAAGGACGACAAGAGTCACCGTGATTGGACTGCAGACTTCAGCAAGGCAAGTGCAAAAGCATCCGGCCGCGTGACAGAGGAGGGGCTGGCGCCTGCTGGACAAGGAACACCAAAATACACACCAACCTCCTCTCTGGGGTTTGACAAGATGATGAACACACAGTTCCTGCAGGATGACTGCCTGCTGTTCCGAGTAGCTAAAGTAGTCACTTGACAATAAGCGATAAGTACTTGTAACCACAAAGACAACTTGTTTATTCATAAAAATTAATTTTAATTAACGAGCTCTTTAATAACTAGCCTTGCACGTGGTCGTACTATAAAACCGCTCACGTTGAGAAAGCTCTAGCATTTTCTCCGCAGCAGCAACTTCTAACCCGAGTCTACCTATCTTTCATCATGAAGGTTACTAGCCTGGTCGTGCTGATAGCTCTCATGGTCCCAGCTCTGGGATTCGTCAAGTAAGTGCACTCGTCTCAGAGCCACCATTTTTGATCTCTGCAGACTGTGATAGCGTCCTCTACCTCTCTTTTCATTTTGCTTCAGGGTAAAGCTGGAACGTCGTACTGTGCTGCGTGACAGCCGTACCATGCTCGCCATGCTGATGGCTAAGTACAACCCAGAACTACCAGTGTCTCCTATTCTAGAAGATTCTGCTGAGCCTCTCACGGACTACCTTGATGTGAGTAAGAGCTGTTTTGAAAACTGAGCATTTTTAAGATTATTTCAACTGAAAGCATGGATCCAAATTGAAAGCATGTGTTGACACAATACTGTTATCTTGATTGATGAAAGTTTATGTTTCAATCATGTAACCAGTTTTCTCGTGTTTACAATGAGCCCACATACCTTACTATCGTAACATACCATGTTCTAAGGTAATCTCTTTCTTGCAATGCTGTGCAGAGTGTCACCATCATGCACTAATGTGTTCAGTCTCTGATTATCCTCCATCGTGTGAATAAAGACAACAGTGACTGAACACATTAGTGCATGAAGATGACACTCTGCACTTTCACTTCAGAATCAGGCTGATGCAATTGTCACCTGAACAATCACATGGCTTGCTTGTGAACTCGTGAATATAATTATCCTTTCCACAGGCACAATATTATGGTCCCGTCAGCATTGGGACTCCACCTCAGACATTTCAAGTATGCTTTGACACAGGTTCCTCCAACCTCTGGGTGCCTAGCAAGAAATGTGACGCGTCAGACCAGGCTTGTCGTAAGTTTTATCACCTCTCGTTCAGCAAAGATTCTTCTGCTCTATAGAAACACACAAGAAATATGATTCTACTGCATCAAGCACATACGTTGCTAATGGAAAACAGTTTTCTATCAGGTATGGATCAGGGTCCCTCACTGGATTCTTGAGTCAGGACAAAGTATCGGTGAGTATGAGCGTGTCAATTTTTCTCGGTTTTACAGTTTGGTTTCATCAGGTATCAAACCTCACAGCACAGAGGCAGGTATTCGGTGAAGCTGTGCAGCAACCTGGTACTGCTTTTGTAGCTGCGAAATTCGATGGATTGCTCGGAATGGCTTGGCCGTCGATTTCAGTAGACAACGTCACTCCATTCTTCCAACAATTGGTAGCTGAGAGCGCTGTCAATTCAAGTGTTTTTGGATTCTATCTGGACAGGTTTGCTGAACTAAAATTTCTATTTTTAACATGGAGTAGTTTCGTCGATGCTGAAGTGAAAAGCATACGTAGTTTCATCTTCATGCACTAATGTGTTCAGTCTCTGTAGTCACTGTTGTCTTTATTCACACGATGGAGGATGATCAGAGACTGAACACATTAGTGCATGAAGGTGACACACGCTTTTATCTTCAGCATTGTGAGAAGCCTCTATAGTAACATGCTTGGTTAATGTCAAGAGCATGGGGGACACCTGCTAATTTTGATATTCCCAAATGTGGTTTATTTAGTTGACCTTGGAGGTTAAAGTCGATTTAGTGACGCACTTGTGACCTGCCCATTACTTGTGTGTGGTCAAAATGGTATTTTTTTTATCATTCCATAGAGATGAGCAAGGTCGAGTTGGTGGTGAACTAGCCCTTGGTGGGACTGACCCCTCTCACTTTAATGGACCTCTCACAAGAGTGATGCTCACTTCAGAAACCTACTGGCAGTTCCAGCTAGATGGGTGAGTGAGTGAGTGAGCGAGCGAGTGAGTGAGTGAGTGAGTGAGCGAGCGAGCGAGTGAGTGAGTGAGTGAGCGAGCGAGCGAGCGAGCGAGTGAGTGAGTGAGTGAGTGAGTGAGTGAGTGAGTGAGTGGGTGGGTAAGTGGGTGGGTGAGTGTGTGAGCGAGTGTAGAATAATGGGTGGATGAGTATACTATGAACTTTCTTTTGTTACTAGGATCAAAGTCAACAATGCTAGCTCGAAAATGTGTGCCGGCGGTTGCCCAGCTGTGGCTGACACTGGTACCTCATTGATTGTGGGTCCTATGGACGAAATCGAGACCTTAGCAAAGTCAGTCGGTGCTCAAGCTGAGGGAGGAGCAGTAAGTGTGACAGGTAGTGTTTAGCTGCAGTGTTAGTGTGTGTTTTCTGCAGTATATTGTGGACTGTTCGAGAATGTCATCTCTTCCCAGCATTGAGTTTATAATCGGTGGAAAATCTTTCGAACTGTCTCCCGAACAGTACATCAACAAAGTAAGAATTTCCTAGCGTCCATAAAAATATCCTACAGTACAATAATAGTACACCACTCTTATAGTTCATCTTATGCAACACCAGACATGAAATTATCGTCTTTTTGTTTCAGATAACACAACAAGGACATACATTCTGTTTGTTCGGGTTCCAGGGTCTGCCAGCCCTCCCCGTGCCTGGAATGTGGATACTGGGAGACGTGTTCATCGGAGTCTACTACACCGAGTTTGACGTGGAGAACAAAAGCCTCGGCTTTGCTCCGGCTGTATTTTAACTGTTAAAAAGTCTTCGACGGGACATACTGTTGTGTGCATGTATAGACTGTATCATAATTTTCTGGTTTGGGTTGGTTCTGAACGCATCACGTGTTTATTTTTATGCTGGTCGGTTTGTTTTTGTTTAATATTGTGCGTGTATGATAACCGACGTTCGAAAATTATCGTATAATCATACATGTAGTAAAGTGTTTGCTGATGTGCATAACGGATTCAATTTCACAACATATAATTATATAAGGTTTGACTTAGTCAGTGTTTCTCGGTGAATTTCATGGCGAGTATGAAGATAGCTTTCGTAATTGTGGTCACAGCAGTTCTTGCTGCGCCTTGCATGTCGTTAATGAGGTAAGATAATGCGCACCAGCCCTGCCCTTTCCCCGCGCTGCAGAGACGCCGACTTTGTCTACATTCTCTTCCATTCAGGGTACCGCTGTATAGCCGCTTGGTGATGCGAAATGCCCTATCTATGCGCGTCACACTAGAAGCTAAGTACAACGGTGGAAAGATCTCGAGCTTCAAAAGTAGGCTGGGAGCCAACTCATCAGAACCCTTGAGTAACCTGCAGGACGTAAGTAAATTCGCTACAGATAACTGATACAGACAATACCGTAGTATGCATTAATGTTTATCCATAGCCGGCTGGCTGTCCATGAGTCCCATGACAGCAAATAAATTATTTTTTGCAGTGCATGCACCACCAAGTTAAACGTAGTGTGAGTTTATTGATCGTATTTGTACTATAGTTGCTGTACTATGGCCCGATTGATATCGGTACTCCAGCTCAAACCTTTCAAGTTGTTTTCGATACTGGTTCATCTAATCTCTGGGTGCCCAGCAAGAGGTGTGATACTCTCACTACAGGTTGTGGTAAGTTTTCACTATGCCTTAGTTAAAGAACTGTCAAAATAAAAATGCATCGCTTTTTCAGTTCTACTGTATACTGATTGGTTGTTGTTTCATAACTGCAGCTGAGCACAATAAATATGACTCGTCAGCCTCCACATCATATGGAGCTAATGGATCATCGTTTTCATATTCTTATGGATCTGGCAGTGCCTCTGGGTTTCTGAGTCAAGACACAGTCTCGGTATAAGAAATTTGCACTTCTTTAAACATCGTTCTTGATACACATGCTTATATAGGTTGGAAATTTGACTACTAAAAATGTGGTTTTTGGAGAAGCCACTGAAATACAATCAAAGGCAAAGTCTGACGGTATCGCTGGAATGGCTTGGCCTGCTATAAGCCAAGGTGTCACTCCACTGTTTCAAGAGATGATTGCTCAAGGAGTCGTGGACAATCCTGTGTTTGGATTCTATTTAAATAGGTATAAAGTGATCATGCATCACTTTATTGCTTTGATTGAGTGGGCAGAAAAACTATTCGTTTTCACCCACTCAAAAGTTTTGACATCATTTTAGCTACTGTACAATATTTCACATTTGTTTTATTTTGAGTGACGATTCATTTCACCTGCACTCAGGAACGAAGGGGCACAAGATGGTGGGGAGCTCACACTAGGAGGAACAAACCCCACCCACTATCAGGCACCATTCCACTATGTTCCATTATCAGACACCAGTTACTGGTCTATTCAAATGAGCGGGTGAGGAATAATCCGTGTCACATGCGATATAATAATACTTTGACTAATAGGATTGCATGAGTAAAATAGTAGAGTACAAAAGTACTGTCGTGAATAAAATTAATGTGCTTAGGTACACAGTTGAATAGCATATACTGGGGTATTATACAGATGATACTAGGTATAGTATACATAGTCATTCATTTGAAGTACTCTAGTGAGATGCGGTTGATGTGTTTGTCTACACAAAGCACAATTGTATAATGTTCACATATGATGTTTGTCCATACACGATTATCTTCTCATGTAGAATCACTGTCAATGGAGTTGTCGATGCATGTAGTGGAGGTTGTACTGCTATTGTTGACACTGGCACTTCATTTCTGGCTGGACCACCATCCGAGATCAGAAACTTAATGAACAGTCTAGAAGCCAGCGAGACCGCACAAGGATTTGTAAGTCAAACCAAGAGTGCATGAAGCTGAGGTTGAATAAACTTTTGGTTGCATGATCAAGGCACATGAGCTCGTGATTATTTTGTTTTTTTTTCTACAGTATACTGTTGACTGCCAACTGGTCCCTGCTATGCCTATAATTGGTTTCAATATCAACAACAAACAGTTTGAACTTACTTATGAACAGTATGTTCTGAAGGTAAACAAAACTCTCACGCATTAGTAGTCATCTGCAACATATTGACTGTATCTTTTCCATCCAGGTATCTGCACAGGGTGAAACTGTCTGTGTCATGGGTTTCATGCCCATATCTCTTCCCAACAATATGTGGATACTGGGAGATGTTTTCATCGGCCCATACTACACTGTGTTTGATGTGGGCAACAAGCAAGTCGGCTTCGCTCCATCACGTTGAGCTATAGCTTCTAGCAGATGTTGGCTGGAACTCATAATAGTTTAGTTTGAACATAACTTCATGCTATAGAGTGTGTACTGTTAATATTCAAATAATTCAGGTTACATTCAAATCATAATGATATACTATAATAAGTGTACAGGGTGAGAAATCAATCTCAGAATGTGGCTGTGAAAACTCTAAAATGAAACAAAAATGACTTCTGATAAAGTCATAATACAGTTATCAACCAGTACTTGCATCAACTTTTCAGTTTACCTTTCGACTTTTAAACTGTTTATTGTTGGAAGCAATAAAGCAGTTAGATTCGTTGCTAGTGCTAGCTAGACTGCATGAGCTAACTATGTAGAGGACCAAGTTATACACGAGAGTAATTTAAAATTCGCGCTACAGTTTTCTCCGTGTTTTTACGTATTATTTCTCCGTTTACAAACTGACGTCACTGCGTCTTAGGTTTATAAAAGTGCACTGCAAAGCCAATATAGCACTACCAGCAGCGCGAATAAGCCCAGTATGGCATCAGTGACTAAGATCATTGTAGTAGCTGCAGTACTGGTGGGAATAATTGTGCCTTGCATGGCAGTGATGAGGTGAGTTAGTGACTGTCTCAAGTCACTCCATTTTGTTGGGTGCAGGATACCACTGCAGCGCCATACTGTGCTGCGTGACAGTAGAACAATGCATGCTATCATGAAGGCAAAGTTCAACCGAGCTGTTGATGGCAAAGAATTTCTTGATGATTCATCATTGCCACTTGCAAAATACATCGATGTATTTGCAATATTACTTTTACTTGTAGCTACTGACAACTTATTCTTAATTCCTGCAGATGGTTTATTATGGTCCTATTGGAATAGGGACTCCTTCGCAGATTTTTCAAGTGGTGTTTGACACTGGCTCGTCCGTTCTGTGGGTACCTAGCAAGAAATGTAACATCACTACTCCTGCATGTAGTATGTTCATTATTTTGATGCTAGCACAATTAATCACGGCATGCTTTACTAACATCATTCCTTTAGAGAACCACAGAAAATATGACTCTAGTGTCTCGGGCACATATGGGGAAGATGGAAAGCCCTTTACACTCGGGTATGGATCAGAAAGTGCTTCAGGTATTCTCAGCAAAGACACAGTCACAGTAAGTATTGAATAAAAATAATTATTTCTTTGACTCACAAATTTAGATGGCAAATTTGACTGTAAAACAAGTGGTATTTGGAGAAGCTTTAGATATACATATATTAAATGATTTTCAAAACCCATCGGATGGCATCCTTGGCATGGCTTGGCCAGGCCTGAACAATGTCAAGGGCATGTCAGTAGTGTTCCAGCAAATGATTGATCAAGGAGTAGTGGATGAACCAGTGTTTGGATTCTATATAAACAGGTGACAATAAATAATAATTTTGCATGTAGTTCAGTTTTTTTCGGCGATTATATTCATATCACATTTTTAGAGACCTGAAGGCACGAACTGGCGGTGAGCTCACACTAGGAGGAACGAATCCCGCCCACTACCAGGCACCATTCTTCTATGTTCCTTTGACGGAGACCACATACTGGCAGTTTGATTTGAGCGGGTGAGAAGTGAAAAAGTATGTAGAAGATGAACAATAATCATGTAACAATGTTTTGGGCAGAGTCACTATAAATGGCAGTACAAGTGGATGTGCTGGGGGATGCTCTGCCATTGCAGACACAGGAACATCTCTGATAATAGGGCATTATGAAGTAATTCATACAATCATGCAAACACTAGAAGTTACTCAAGACACGAAGACAGGCTTTGTGAGGACTATTGTTCTGTATTATGTGTGTTTTACGGAACTATTATGTGCTAGTTCGTTGTTGATTGTGATCGAGTCAGTTCTCTACCAAACATTGGGTTCAAGATCAACAACAAGCTATTTGAGCTCACTCCAGACCAGTATATCATTCGTAATGTAAGCACTAGCAGTGTAAATAAATTACTAGACCTATTCCTTTTTATTGTACGTCACAGTACACTTCGTCTTCTCAACCTGACATGATCTGTGTGGTAGGTTTTGGCTATGGTAGACCTTACTGGCCATGGATTCTGGGAGATGTGTTCCTCGGAGCCTACTACACTGAGTTTGACATGGGCAACAAGCGTCTGGGCTTTGCTCCTTCAAAGCCTTGAACGACATGGCTGTATATAATGTGCACGTAGAACCCGATATTATTATGAGAACAATAAGTATATTTTGTCGGACTATTGTTGTAGGTAGCGGCACTTTGACATGTCATTTTGTATCATAAAGTGAAATGATTTGCATAATCATGATTATTTGTTGGGAATGTAATAACACTGAATGAATCTGATAGTGTATATAATTATTCCAATGTTCACAGATTGGGTAGCTGTTTCAAGTAACTGTTAGCACCTAAAATTGACTACATGTACACCGTGCAGTGCACACAATGTAAATTAATAGTTTTTAACTGCAGTAGGCTGAAATACTTGCAAAATGAGTACCCGGCACAGCGGAGCTTCATCACCATCTTATTGTTAGTGAGTTATAGCTGTGCTTGTGTAGATGTGTTTACCGCTTAATTACTCGCTCCCTGAGCACCTTATAGCATTGTAACATTTGCCTGATGCAACTTTCTAATCACATGGTCTCTGGTACACCTATGAATATAATTAACCTTCTTCTAGTGTTGCATTGCCTAAGATTCTTGATCCATTCAACCTGTTTGAGTGATGTTTTTTTTTTCTGTGAGCATGTGACCCATGCAGCTTATCGGATGGGCTTGCGCAATAATATATTATTATCTCATACACAAACACACTGTCTACTCCCACCATGAACGATCACATGGTGTCTATACCCATCACATGGTGTCTGGTCTGATGCAATTCTCAATTACATGGTGTCTGGCTGCAGAATGGGAGGCACAGAAAATGAGGACAAAACAACATGAATCTTCCTCGTAAATTCAATGATTGACCCAGATTAAAACTGGGGTGTTGTGGTGACACTCCATTTTGTGTGCGTACTTGTTTAAAATCGTCGATGCTGAATTAATTTTTAAACGAGTGTATGTACAAGGTGGAGTGTCACCACAACACCCCATTTTTAACAGTGAAGTCTCATTAAGGTTTGTAATCTAAGGAACCATTCTGCCGGCAGCGAATTACAATTACGAAATCGACTGCAATCATTAGTACAATCGCTATACAACTTATTCATGCGATCAACAAAATATGCTATTTCTAAATGTAAGGCGCAGCAAGACCAGCAACAACAACATTGTATACACTTTCAGTTATAGTATATATAGTCCCATTTCGAATCATTGATCATTTGGCTTTTCATAGTTAGTAACCATATGCATGGATGAGTTTGCGGTCTTCTGCCTTTAAATTTAAAGCATTGCTTCAGCTATTGCTTATACCTGCCATCTAGTGTAATTCAGTCTCCAACAGCCACATGCATGCAAGTTGCACTAATAATGATTATACTTACGTAAGCATGTGCTTGTAGTAAATCAAGTTAACTTTCTTTGTGTATGTTTTCCTTATGCATGTGACCCAGCTTATCGTGACTTTATACCACACTTTACAAACTGTTTTGCTTCAAATAGTCTGCTCAAACAATTACAGATCACATGGTGTCTGGACTGATGCAACTCTCACTCACATGGTGTCTGGACTGATGCAACTCTCACTCACATGGTGTCTGGACTGATGCAACTCTCACTCACATGGTGTCTGGACTGATGCAACTCTCACTCACATGGTGTCTGGACTGATGCAACTCTCACTCACATGGTGTCTGGACTGATGCAACTCTCACTCACATGGTGTCTGGTCTGATGCAACTCTCACTCACATGGTGTCTGGACTGATGCAACTCTCACTCACATGGTGTCTGGACTGATGCAACTCTCACTCACATGGTGTCTGGACTGATGCAACTCTCACTCACATGGTGTCTGGACTGATGCAACTCTCACTCACATGGTGTCTGGACTGATGCAACTCTCACTCACATGGTGTCTGGACTGATGCAACTCTCACTCACATGGTGTCTGGACTGATGCAACTCTCACTCACATGGTGTCTGGACAGATGCAACTCTCACTCACATGGTGTCTGGACTGATGCAACTCTCACTCACATGGTGTCTGGACTGATGCAACTCTCACTCACATGGTGTCTGGACTGATGCAACTCTCACTCACATGGTGTCTGGACTGATGCAACTCTCACTCACATGGTGTCTGGACTGATGCAACTCTCACTCACATGGTGTCTGGACTGATGCAACTCTCACTCACATGGTGTCTGGACTGATGCAACTCTCACTCACATGGAGTCTGGACTGATGCAACTCTCACTCACATGGTGTCTGGACTGATGCAACTCTCACTCACATGGTGTCTGGACTGATGCAACTCTCACTCACATGGTGTCTGGACTGATGCAACTCTCACTCACATGGTGTCTGGACTGATGCAACTCTCACTCACATGGTGTCTGGCTGCAGTTCATGCTTAATTTTATAGCAGGCTTGTGATAAAAAAAATCAACAATGTCATAGTTTTGCATATTATCTAGAGTGCATACTCTCAGGCAGTATTGTCTTCTGCACCGTCAGGGTGAGCTCATAGCTCCGCGATGGCTACTTTAACACTGTGTTGCTGAAATTAAT
The DNA here is from genome assembly GCA_964017065.1 of Haliclona indistincta. Classification (NCBI taxonomy): domain Eukaryota; kingdom Metazoa; phylum Porifera; class Demospongiae; order Haplosclerida; family Chalinidae; genus Haliclona; species Haliclona indistincta. The sequence continues at coordinate 1,577,653 of OZ024788.1, read as the reverse complement.
TGCTATATTCGATGCCTGTTGATAGGCAAGCAATCTGCACTCAGTAACTCTTTCTGCACAAATACCCTTGGCTAAGAAAATACAGCTACTTGTAAAAGTCAGGGAATCATTAATTTGGTCACCCGCCACCAATTAATTAATGTCATCATCCCAGAAGAGTAGAGAACAGCCATTTTGAAATGAAAGTTGTAACCAAAGTGCATGAACCAAGTTCCAAAGATACGTAAGGCACTCCGCTATAATTTTACAGTTTCTTGAAAAAAGATGTTCATAAGTAGAGGTACGGGTGCCGAACAACCAGGCTACACAGGATCCGGTAACATCTTAGCCTGGGACGAGAGTGAACAGGAGTTCAAACAATGAAATTATCAGTCCTGTACTGTATCTACAGTAAATGTGTGTACACGACAAGCCTAATCTATAGCAACCTCTCAAACACCAAGAACTCTGGTCAGAGGACGGTAGTTCTAATCTTTAACCGTTTGAAACAGTAAAGGAAATTCAGATACATGTACATTACATTTCATGACGTTTTGATTGCACCACTTCAGAAATGTATTCATATCCAAAGTAAAATGATGCTGTGAATTGTCAGATGGTTTGTTAAAAAGGCTGTCATTAGCATACAGACTGAGAGAGCAATTCAGTAAGTGAACATGAGCAATATAAATAGAGAGATGAGGATAGAGCCCTGGGGAAAGTCACATGAGAAAGTGGGAGGCACTGCCATTTACAGCGACATGGCTAATTATTGTGATCGGTTTGACAAGTACATGTAATCATTGCAGTAGGTAACCAGTCAGATAACTGTAGATACGATAGGAAGATTGACCTCTCGGTTCACTGAGCCCATAGGCGAGGTCAATTATTAGATTTGTGATGGTTATACTTGAATTAGATTTGTGATAGGTACTTAATGAATACAAAGGGCAGAGTGTGTGCGTGTGCAACAACTTGGGGCGGGGCTGCATTCATGGAAAGGGAACAAAACATTGTTACAGTGAGTCTTTAGAGAATACAGACATAGACACCAAACAAACAGCTACGAGCAGGTGTGATTTTAAAATGACATCTTGCTTCTTTTGATCTCTGCATTTAGTTTCTCCATGAAGCCCTCTGGATCTGGCATGGCTAGCCCGATGTGAAATTCTTCTCCGATCCGGCTTGCTGTGATACCGTCTTGGGTTATCCTCCCTCTGATGTCCAGCACACCATCAGGGCATCCTGCACACGGACAGCACGTACACGGCATCATGTAACGACCGCCATCACTGTAGGCAGATTGTACAGAAACGCTTTGAATGTCCTTGACATAGACGTTGAATAGTTCTTTCCCCGAGTTATCTTTGTAGCGAAATATGTCTTGGTCCACGTAGGCTAGTCCAGAAGTAGGTGGAGCCCGTTGATATGTCGACCCGTTGTAGTATGATATGGGCCTCTGCGGTAGCACGAGCTGTTGAACGGGCGCGTAGACAACCACGGAGGGATCTTCGGGGCGACGATCCATAGGAGCGAGGCAGCAACCCATTTTAGATACTGTGTTGCAGCTAGTAACATGCAATAGAGATGAAGTGCTATAAGGCTGAAGTACAACTAATAATAAGGATTGGTTAATGAATTCCATTAATGCTGATATAATTTCCGGTGTCAACATGGAACCTCTTTGAGGGACAAGCCCTCGGCTTTATCTACCAGCACAAACACACAAATGTTAGCTTTGAAGCATCATAATTATATCAATTGACATAGACACGATTGCTCATTTTGAGTGATTTAACATACAATAGCTACAGTCTATAATCCGGATGCCCTCGGGACACAAATAGTGCCCAATTTGAAGGGTGTCCTGATTTCAAGGATTTCTCAAAATAGTGTTGATGTGGGATCACAAAGGTTCAAAGGTTATTATTGCAAGGACCCAGAGGGTATAAGCATAGTACAGATAATTGTCGGACTATTTCTATTTAGAATTATATGAGATATGAATATAAAACAGAGTTAAGGAAATTCAATCTTAAACAAATCATCACTCTCACTGATGAGTAGTCTGAGTGGTGAGAGCAGTCAGTGGATCACATGCAGTCAGTGGTGCCCTAGCTCATTTGAGGAGTTCACAGAGAGGGTTTCTTTGTTTCATAGTACTGCAGCTTTGCCTATTGTGTCACACTAAGACTATTTTATTTCAATAGTCTGGACCACTTGTTGAAGTAGCTTCAAATTCATTGTGATAAACGTCATGTATAGCTACACTGCAGTGTGCATGGCACTTTTAAATTATAGTTAGTTATAATGCTCGTGGAGATTAATTTTGTACGCAAATTTTCAAATTTCCACAATCAACAAAATGGAGTGCACTATAAAATTTTTACCCACTGCAGTACCATTCTTTGTGTTTCTGATCTCTCAAATGGTGTGAATGTGAAAATCTCTATTCATCTATGTGATATGACATTTCTTCATGTGTAATGTGTAATGTTCATCTTAACAACAATCTTAAAATAATAATTATTAATTTTACTATTTCCCGCTTGTAGACAAGTATGACTCCAGCGCCTCAAGTACTTACGTACCAAATAAAAATCCATATTCGATTCAGTATGGATCAGGAAGTGTTTCTGGTTTCCTGAGCCAGGACACTGTCATGGTGCTGCAACATAAAATAATTTTGTGATTTTTTCTGACTAGTTGGTAGGAAATAGTGTATGAGCATCAGGAATGTTGTTTTGGAGAGGCTGTATACAAGAATGGCCCTAACTTTGAAAAGGATGGTATTCTTGAGATGGCTTGGCTCGACATAGCTGAGCCAGGTATCACAGTTGTGTTCCAGCAAATGATTGATCAAGGAGTAATTTTATCTGAACAGGTACGTATGGTTATAATTATACTACTTCTTGTAATAGTAAAGCGTATAGACCGTAGGGTATCACCTCATTGAAGAGGGTCAAATAAATCACACATTGGTGCAGTCTCTGCTTACTATTGCAATAATACTGTAGTACGTACCTAAGTAAAACAATAAATTACCACTAATAATCTTGAGGTATTGGCAAACAGTGTAATAAGCAAAAGAGAAAAAAAGTGAAATATGGCCAAGCTTGTGAAGATAGAAGAGCGTTATTCACTCCATTGTGTGTCTCGGTTGATGGAATATTGGGCAAAGAAGCAACCAAATTCGTTCAACACCTCGCCGACGAGCTATCCTACAAGTGGAATTCCAACTATAGTTCAATCATCAACTGGGTGCGGACAAGGATTTCATTTGCTATCGTCCGTGCATCAATCCTCTGTCTGAATAAATCATGATCGATCAAGCATAATTATGTTGTTAATGGAAGTGCCATCGGTGTGCTGGAGGTTGCATTGTCATCCTTGGTGGGCGGAGCCACGAGGCAGCGACTCAGGCACTCAGCACAGATATACTTTCCTGTCGGTAGACACAGGAATTGGACAGGAAATATGCTCCCGAATATTGTAGGATAATTGCATGGTGCATGCGTGGGTGCTCGTATAATAAGGAAGCAGATATGATAGTTAATCATTTTAGGCAACATGCAGCTACTCAGTTTGGTCTCACCTTCGCACCTACAGGGTACTACTAGTGTGTTCTAACTGGTACAGCCAAATGATCAGACAAGCACTATTAATTAAAACGTGCTTCAGACTATTCAGGCGCAGTCAAAAAGGCATCAGTGCGGGCGTAGTAATATCAGTTGGTTTATTTTTTTCCATAGTATTTTTCCTCTAAAGAGGTTTTATCTCTGGGTTTTGCCTTGGGTGATGTTAGACCATCATCACCCATTATTACGAAGCTTTTTCTGTTTTGTTTTGGTCTCAGCTCACTGTTACATGTTATTAGAATGTTTGTACAGATGTGTGTGATGGTGGACATCAGTCAGGCTGTGCCGCTGTGGCTGTCTGGAGTGTATGAATGATATTGGGCATCCTGCATAGCAATGACATAGTTATCCACATTGTTGATGAAGGGAGCTATTATATGCATGCTTGGTTAGATCACGATTATAGTTGAGCAGCTCATGACATTGTAGTGGGCAGGTTACCCATGCACGGTGCGTTCCAGATTACTAATGGCGTACATAGTCGTAATCAAGTTTGTTCAGTGTAGGTTGATGTTATTTTATTTATGTATTTTTGTGCTTATTAGGCAATTTGATTTTCAGTTGAGTTCAAGTTGTACTATACATGTGTGTCATGTGTTTGTGGCGTGCACAGCAGGCCTCAACCAATTATGGTGTTGTGGTCATGCAAGCGGGTGTATGCTCGGGAGTCCTGCTCCCTCAACATAAACATGTGTGTTTGTTTAATTTTGATGTTATCATTGAAAGAAACACTTTCACTCTTGCACAAAATATGACAAAGCAAACTATCCCATAATTATATACCGTATAATAAATTATATAAAGTCACAGATAGAGATTATTCTTGTTTTAGTCATCCTTTGTTCAATGATATCTACATCATGGGTTATGGCATCAGTGACTAAGATCATTGTAGTAGCTGCAGTACTGGTGGGAATCATTGTGCCTTGCATGGCAGTGATGAGGTGAGTTAGTGACTGTCTCAAGTCACTCCATTTTGTTGGGTGCAGGATACCACTGCAGCGCCATACTGTGCTGCGTGACAGTAGAACAATGCATGCTATCATGAAGGCAAAGTTCAACCGACCAGCAGCTCACAAAGGATACTCCTCTAAACCATTTCTTGGTGGATCATATGTGCCTCTTGAAAACTACATAGATGTAACTTACAACCATCATCACATGATAACTGCAATTTTTCTCTCATCATAGGCAGAGTACTGCAGTACTATAGGAATAGGTAGTCCTCCACAGTCATTCAAAGTTATGTTTGACACTATAACCTCTGATCTTTGGGTGCCGAGCAAGAAATGTGATCCAAGTACTTCTGGATGCAGTTAGTGCAATGCCTACAATAATTGTCAGTTTTTTTGTTTCAGGCAACCATAGCAAGTATGATTCCAGTGCCTCGAGCACTTATGTGACAAATGGACGTTTGTTTTCAGAGGGAATGGGCTCAGATGTTTCAGGATTTCTAAGTCAAGACATCGTAACGGTAAAACTAGAGGAAACAAGTTCAGTTGCTACATTTTATTGCTGTTCAGGTAGCAAATTTGTCTGTCAAGAATGTGGTATTTGGAGAGGCTACTAAAGTGAACACTGGTGAAGGTGGTGGAGTGAAGATAGATGGCTTCTTTGGTTTGGCTTTGTCAAACCAAGCACAGCCGAACATGTCAGTAGTGGTCCAGCAAATGATTGATCAAGGAGTAGTGGATGAACCAGTGTTTGGATTCTATCTGAACAGGTAACTATCCGGCATGAGTCCCATAATTATCATTATTCATGTGTCTCTGTCATGATATCTTGACAACATACGCAGCAGTGAAAGTTGTGTTCACAAAAATAACAGTACACAGAATCACATCATTTTGTGTGGTAAATAACTATTTTATTCTTATTCACATCCTATATAGTGACCTGACTGCACAAGATGGTGGTGAGCTCACACTAGGAGGAACAAACCCCGCCCACTATCAAGCACCATTCTACAACGTTCCTCTGATAACTGGGAGCCCAATTTGGGCATTTAAAATGAACGGGTTAGAAAATTCTGTCGCTAAGCATCCAATATTTCACTGCACAATACAGACTCACGATTAATGGTAGTTCTAGTGGATCAATGTGTACTGGAGGATGCACAGCTTTTATTGCAACTAGAACATCTTTTATAATAGGACCAAGCAATAACATTACTTTGATCTATCAAAAATTAGGAGCAAATCTATCAAAAGCTGATTTAGTGAGTCACTGTCTATGCAATTTGAATTGTTACTGTGAATTGTTGTATACAGCCCATTGTTGATTGTGAAAAGATCAGTTCTCTGCCAAAAATTGGTTTTAACATCAATGGAAAGATTCTTGAGCTCACTCCTAACCAGTATGTCATCCGCAATGTGAGTGATAAGGGTATTTCTGGGCTTGTACAGCATAAGGCTAGCTGTAGTAAGAGTAGCTATACTGATAGTCAGCTGATAGTGTTCTTTTTTCAATTTTCAGTACCCTCTTGGATCTACTCCAAGTTGCGTGGTTGGTTTCTATAGAGGAGGTTATGAGGAACCCACTTGGACTTTCGGAAATGTTTTTCTCGGAGCCTACTACACTGAGTTTGACATGGGCAACAAGCGTCTGGGCTTTGCTCTCTCAAAGCCTTGAAAGACAATAACATGTGTGTCATGTTGTGTGCAGCATAGCTAGGACCACACAATGAGTTATACATTATTAATACATAGTCACTGTTATTGTTGAATTTACATTTTAATTTGTATATTCTCTTTTTGTCTACATTCATAACAGGTATTATAGTAATTAGAAATAGGATACGGACCCGCTTTATGGACCAACGTCAAAATGGCGGCGTCAAGTATACTTAGCTTGCTTGCGGCGCTCACAGCTCGCTTCTTGCTGATTTCACTTTTCCTTCGCTCTCTACGTCGTGCACATTGAACGATGGTACCTTGGTCTAACTAATCTGAACGATCGCGAGGCTCGAACCAGCTAGCCGGCCTCACTGACTACAATTGGGACATACACACGTATGGTTCTACTAGTTACACAGATGCATGCCCTAGTGCTACATCGCTAGTAGCTATACAAATAGAATGCTCTAGTATAAAGTAATATAGATGATTAATCTAGTGCATTGGTCCATTTGTAAATAAAACTGTCCTCGTTTGGACCAAGTAAAATGTTTTATCACAAACTAAGAGTTTAAAACTGTCTCATTTGTCGCTGAACAGTTATAGTTATAAATATTGGTTAGTTTGGTGATAAATTTGAATATATCAGTGATTATTGACCTGATTGATCAAATGCATTGGTCTAAAACTGGTCACTTTTGGACCAAGAATACACAGTAATACAAGCTCAAAGTCTATGCACATTACAAATATTATGTGAGATTTTCTTGCTAGAAGTTACAGTATTAATATAGTCAATTAATTTTGTTCCATTTGGTAGATCTAATAATTAAAAATAAGATATCATTTTAGATATCATAAAGATATAATGAGATATCATGGAGATAACTAAGATACTTGTGTTTCAGTATTGCTGTTCAATGCATCTGAGCTTGTCTTCCGCTTAGCAACCACATACTAGTAGTACAGTGTGCAAGGGATGGGTCTGAGTAGACCAGTTATACTACATTGAAAGAACCTGATTTGCATTATGCAGTAGATTGATCAAATGCATTGGTCCATCCGTAACTAAAACTGGTCACTTTTGGACCAAGTATGCACAGTAATACAAGCTCAAAGTCTTTATGAAGATATAATGAGATATCATGGAGATAACTAAGATATTTGTATTTGAATATTGTTGTTCAAGGAATCTGAGGTTGTCTTCCGCTTGGCAACCACATACTAGTAGTACAGTGTGCAAGGGATGGGTCTGAGTCGCCCAGTTAAGTTATACTACTACATTGAAAGAACCTGATTTGCATTATGCAGTAGATTGATCAAATGCATTGGTCCATCTGTAACTAAAACTAGTCACTTTTGGACCAAGCATGCACAGTAATACAAGCTCAAAGTCTATGCACATTACAAATTGTGTGATTTTCTTGCTAGAAGTCAAAGTAATAAATTATAGTTAATCAATTTTGTTCCATTTGGTAATAGATGAGATGACAGTGAGAGATATCATAAAATATCATTTTAATAACTAAAGATATTATGAAAATATAATGAGATATCATGGAGATAACTAAGATATTTGTATTTGAATATTGTTGTTCAAGGTATCTGAGGTTGTCTTCCGCTTGGCAACCACATACTAGTAGTACAGTGTGCACGTGATGGGTCTGAGTCGCCCAGTTATAATACTACATTGAAAGAACCTGATTTGCATTATGCAGTAGATTGATCAAATGCATTGGTCCATCCGTAACTGAGTGAGTGACTGAGTGAGTGACTGAGCGAGTGACTGAGTGATTGACAGAGTGAGTGACTGAGTGACTGAGTGAGAGACTCAGTGAGTGAGTGAGTGAGTGAGTGAGTGAGTGAGTGAGTGAGTGAGTGAGTGAGTGAGTGAGTGAGTGAGTGAGTGAGTGAGTGAGTGAGTGAGTGAGTGAGTGAGTGAGTGAGTGAGTGAGTGAGTGAGTGAGTGAGTGAGTGAGTGAGTGAGTGAGTGAGTGAGTGAGTGAGTGAGTGAGTGAGTGAGTGAGTGAGTGAGTGAGTGAGTGAGTGAGTGAGTGAGTGAGTGAGTGAGAGACTCAGTGAGTGAGTGAGTGAGTGAGTGAGTGAGTGAGTGAGTGAGTGAGTGAGTGAGTGAGTGAGTGAGTGAGTGAGTGAGTGAGTGAGTGAGTGAGTGAGTGAGTGAGCGAGCGAGTGAGTGAGAGAGTGACTTGGTCACTTGAGTGAGTGAGTGAGTGAGCGAGTGAGTGAGCGAGTGAGTGAATGACTGAGTGAGTGACCGACTGACTGAGTGACTGACTGACTGAGTGAATGAGTGTCTGAATGGGGTACCGAATGACTAACTGTGTGACTGATTGAGTCACCTGAGTGAGTGAGCTAGTGAGTGAGTGAGTGAGTGACTGAGTGAGTGAGTGAGTGAATGGATGACTGACTTGAGTGACTGAGTGACTAACTGAGTGACTGACTGAGTGACTGAGTGAATATAACTAAGTGACTGAGTGAATAACTAACTGAGTGAGTGACTGAGTGACTAACTGAGTGACTGACTTAGTCACTTGAGTGAGTGAGTGAGTGAGTGAGTGAGTGAGTGAGTGAGTGAGTGAGTGAGTGAGTGAGTGAGTGATCGAGTCAGTGAGTATTTGAGTGAGTGAGTCAGTGAGTCAGTGAGTCAGTGAGTCAGTGAGTCAGTGAGTCAGTGAGTCAGTGAGTGAGTCAGTGAGTGAGTCAGTGAGTGTGTCAGCGAGTGAGTGACTGAGTGACTAACTGAGTGACTGACATACTCACCTGAGTGAATGAGTGAGTGAGTGAGTGAGTGAGTGAGTGAGTGAGTGAGTGAGTGAGTGAGTGAGTGAGTGAGTGAGTGAGTGAGTGAGTGAGTGAGTGAGTGAGTGAGTGAGTGAGTGACTGACTGACTGAATGACTTAGTGAGTGAGTGACGGAATGAGTTACTGAGTGACTGACTGAGTAAGTGACTGAGTGACTAACTGTGTGACTAAAGAGAGTTAGTAGAGACTGGCTGAGAAGCACAATAATATTAGCTTGTTCCTACATCAAGTAACAAGTGTGGGTCCTTATCGAATCAAATATCTATGATTACTGTGGTAATATTAGTGATGGTAACACATCACTAGCATGATTAAAATAGATCTAACATTTCAGAGAGCAAGAATAGAGTTAGTAGAGGCTGTCTGATCAGCACATTAATATCAGCTTCATCCTACATCAAGTAACAAGTGTGGGTCCTTATCGAATCAAATATCTATGATGTCTGTTGTAATATTAGTGATGGTAACACATCACCAGCATGCTTGAAAGACATCTAACTTATCAGAGAGCAAGAATAGAGTTAGTACAGACTGGCTGAGAAGCACAATAATATTACCTTGTTCCTACATTAAGTGACATGTGTGGGTCTTTATCGAATCCAATATCTATGATTGCTGTTGTAATATTAGTGATGGTAACATATCATTGGCATGCTTGAAATACATCTAACTTATCAGAGAGCAAGAATAGAGTTAGTAGAGACTGGCTGAGAAGCACAATAATATTAGCTTGTTCCTACATTAAGTGACATGTGTGGGTCTTTATCGAATCCAATATCTATGATTGCTGTTCTAATATTAGTGATGGTAACACATCAGGCTGGCATGCTTGAAATACATCTAACTTATCAGAGAGCAATAATAGAGTTAGTAGAGACTGGCTGAGAAGTACAATAATATTAGCTTGTTCCTACATTAAGTAACAAGTGTGGGTCCTTATTGAATCTATTATCTATGATGTCTGTTGTAATAATTATTAGTGATGATATCATCGAGATAACCTAGATACCAGTGAGGTTTCATCGAGATAACAAACAGAATATATTTAGTGAGACGATATTGTTGAGACATGAGCAAGATATCAGTGAGATATCATCATGATAACCAAGATATCAGTGAGATCTCATCATGATAACCAAGATATCAGTGTGATATCAGTGTGATATCACCGAGATATCAGTGAGATACTGTCAAGATACTCGGGATATCCGTGAAATATCGTCGAGATAACCGAGACATCAGTGGGATATCATGAAGATAACTGAGATAACAGTGAGATATTGTCCAGATAACGAACATATTTAGCGAGGTATTGTTGAGACATGAGTAAGATATCTGTGAAATGTCATTAAGATAAACAAGGTAACCATTTGCATGGACTGAGTAGACCAGTAATATTGTGTCATGACTACGATGCTCAAGCATTAGTATAATACATTGGTCCATTTGTAATCATAACTGCTCACGTTTGGACCTAGGTAATTCTCCACTACTAACTCAAAATCGATGTGATTACGAATTGTCTCATTTTCGCCACTCAACGGCTTCTTATATTTTAGCTATAATTTTTGGTACATTTAGTTATAATTCGCTGATAATTATTATACAGAACATCAGTTCTTCCTGATCAGTCGGATATTTCTCATGATAACGATAATATCAGTGAGATATCTTCAAGATAACCGAGATATCAGTGAGTTATCATTGAAATAACCTAGATATCAGTGAGATTTTGTCGAGATAACTGACATATTAGTGAAATATTGTCGAGATAACCGAGATATCAATGAGATATTGTCGAGATAACCGAGTTATCATCGAGATAACTGAAATATTAGTGAAATATTATGAAGATAACTGAGATACCAGTGAGATATTGTCGAGATAACGAACACATTTAGTGAGATATTGTTGAGACATGAGTAAGATATCGGTGAGATGTCATTAAGATAAACAAGGTACAAATAATTACGATGCTCAAGTTTTGGATTAATCAAGTGGTCCATTTGTAATCAAAACTGCTCACGTTTGGACCTAGGTATAAATCTCCATTACTAACTCAAAATCTGTGTGATTACGAATTGTCTCATTTTCACCACTCAATGGCTTCTTATATTTTAGCTATAATTTTTGGTACATTTAGTTATAATTCGCTAATAATTATTATACTGTACAACAGTTCTTCCCGATCAGTCGGATATTTCAGAGAAATACACTCATGATAACCAAGATATCAGTGAGATATCATCAAGGTAACCGAGATATCAGTGAGATATCGCTGAAATTACCTAGATATCAGTGAGATATTGTGGAGATAACCGAGTTATCATCGAGATAACTGAGATTTTAATAAAATATTATGAAGATAACTGAGATACCAGTGAGATATTGTCGAGATAACGAACATATTTAGTGAGATATCAAATCTGATGCTGTCAAATGCATACTAAAGAAGAGGTTTGCACTACAGAAGTTCGTATTATTCTCCAAATCAGCAAAAATGTTCTAAACATTAAGTAACTTGTGTGGGTCAAATATCTATGATTGTTCCTGTAATATTAGTGATGGTAACACATCACAAGCATGCTTGAAATACATCTAACTTATCAGAGAGCAAGAATAGAGTTAGTACAGACTGGCTGAGAAGCACAATAATATTACCTTGTTCCTACATTAAGTGACATGTGTGGGTCCTTATCGAATCCAATATCTATGATTGCTGTTCTAATATTAGTGATGGTAACACATCACTGGCATGCTTGAAATACATCTAACTTATCAGAGAGCTAGAATAGAATTAGTAGAGACTGGCTGAGAGGCACAATAATATTACCTTGTTCCTACATTAAGTGACATGTGTGGGTCCTTATCGAATCTATTATCTAAAAGCAATCATAGATATTTGATTCGATAAGGACCCACACATGTTACTTAATGTAGGAACAGGCTAATATTATTGTGCTTCTCAACCAGCCTCTACTAACTCTATTCTTTCTCTCTGATAAGTTAGATCTATTTTAAACATGCTTGTGATGTGTTACCATCACTAATATTACAACAGCAATCATATATATTTGATTCGATAAGGACCCACACATGTTACTTAATGTAGGAACAGGCTAATGTTATTGTGCTTCTCTACTAACTCTATTCTTTCTCTCAGATAAGTTATATCTATTTTAAACATGCTTGTGATGTGTTACCATCACTAATATTACAACAGCAATCATATATATTTGATTCGATAAGGACCCACACATGTTACTTAATGTAGGAACAGGCTAATGTTATTGTGCTTCTCTACTAACTCTATTCTTTCTCTCAGATAAGTTATATCTATTTTAAACATGCTTGTGATGTGTTACCATCACTAATATTACAACAGCAATCATATATATTTGATTCGATAAGGACCCACACATGTTACTTAATGTAGGAACAGGCTAATGTTATTGTGCTTCTCTACTAACTCTATTCTTTCTCTCAGATAAGTTATATCTATTTTAAACATGCTTGTGATGTGTAATTACCATCACTAATATTACAACAGCAATCATATATATTCGATTCGATAAGGACCCACACTTGTTACTTGGTGTAGGAATAAGCTAATGATACTGTGCTTTTCAAGCAGTCTCTACTAAACCAAAATTGATAAAAAAATAAAATCGTTAATTTAATTTGGAGTGGTATGGAGTTGTGTATCTGTATGGGTATAGAGTCTGGTGTTGGTGGTTAGCAGCACCGCCGTGAGAACGGGAGGGCCGGCCGGGATTGGGAATAAGGTTAGCTCTGTTGACCATCATCTGGGGTACATTATACATTATATGGTTAGTAGAGCCTTGGGACCAGTACTGCTCAGTGGGGTTAGAATAATTAGTACCTGAAGAGAAAAGTATTGTTAAAATTGAACATTGATAATTCTTTAAAATTTATAAAAAATTTTCCCCAAAATATAATTATTTGACAAAAGATTACAGCAGCAATGCTCTCGTACCAGGAGGGGATCGTGGAGGTACCATGGTGTACCAGAAGTTTGGATTTTTTAGATCATACATGGCTCGTCTGACTTCCCCTGAACCACCAAGAACCAGGTACACATCTACATCGTAACTCTGCCTGCAAACACAAAGCAATATGTACCAAATTAAAAATACAGTATTTTGACAATTTTGGCTTTTAAATAAGAATCATGTAAGCTATTGATGTGTGATACTAGTCTAGGATTTATTGACCATAAACAAAAAGGGTGGTGATAAAAATCGAGTGCTACATGTTTAGCGGAATTGGAAAATGTCAAGCAATCACATTGCTTCAAGTTCGTATGACGTACTGCACAATTTTGTCACAGGCAACCTTGTTGCTTGGTTATGCGCAACAAAGTTATCATTTTATCAAACCTTTCATTAGCTTTTAGGTTTACAAGGCCTGATAATTCTTGCCCAACATGAACATACAGTGGTTCTTGCAGTAAGCACCTCACCTAGATGAAGGACATAGGTAACTTCAAGCAGCTTACCAGATACAAGATATACCTGGTACCAATGAGTGAGTGGTTGAAAGGGTGCAGTTGATAACCAAATTGTTCTCCTAAATACAGATAAAAGTGGTGCTATGTCAGTGATTATTGTTGAACTCAACTGTGTGCCTATAAAGGCAACATCAAACCAGAATGCTAGCCCATGGATAGTGCCACTGCTGGTTGCTTGGAAATTAACAGGGATCTTAATACTGTGGTCAAGTCAAATTTGATCTCAAATCAATCAAATTTTGTGCTACAGTGTATATCTTATACTTACTAATGAAGATCATTTTCTGAAGCAGTCTTGAAATCTGTTGTGTGGCTAAGAGGTGTAGCCATTAGTATACGAACATCAAATGTGTCCTAGTAGCATAAAGGTCACATCTGGAGAGGTCAAAATTATTGTAAAGTGCTGACCACAATGGGTTGTCTGAAGTATTCTTCAACTGCCTTCTTTTCCAATGATGCAAGATTAATGCCATAGAAATGAGGATTTTTCCTACATTGGTGACAAGAGTTGGACATCATTCAGAGGTCAAAATAACAGTTGGACATCGGTCAATTTTACCACTTTGACCAGTCAAAACAACCATTTTAGTATGCTAGGACACATTGACCAGACAAACTTCAAAATTATTTTGACCTCTGGACATCTTGAACAAAAATCAGGTTCACCACACAAGCAGTTAGTTTGTGCTACACAGAAATTGAAAAACTGTGCTTTTAGATCTGGGAACATAATGCTGCACAAATATGTTGCTGTCATACCAACATAAAAGATAGACATCTCGCTGACCATAATAAGTAAATTTGGAGAAAAATTCCAGGCAGGCTGCATCAACAACTCTTCTCAGCAATAGCCAAAATACAGCACAAAAACAATGCCTGAGCAACTCTAGGAACAAGAAGGTGAGGCACCAACTAACACAGCAAGTTGTGATCAACAACACTGCTACTGCAGTTTTACAGTGGTTGTGTTCTTGCATAGGCATACCAAAAGCGTTAAGCGGATGTAAAACGTTGACCAATCAAATTCACCCTGGTCACATGTATTCAATGATTTGTGTGTTTAATTGGTCAATGTCATCCACTTTTGCAATCGTTATGCAAGCACTTTCAAACAGCTGTACAGGGCTTAAAGAGACACAAGAGAAGCAATCATGTGCACAGTAGAACAGCAATGATACATGTGATCACTTGTTTTTCATATGTTGTAAGATTTCTCCAAACTACTGAAACTTATAAAGCATGTCAAAACTATTTTGCAGTACCTAAAAATAGCCCCGTTTACACGACACCTCCAACCCGGATTGAATCCGGATTGACCTGCATGTAAACGCGATGCTATCCGCCAGTATCCGGATCCAATCCAGATTGCTCAACCCACATCCGGAGGTGGGTTGAATCCGGATTAATTCGGATCGGGTTCACGTGTATGCAGTTGTACGCGATAATGTGAGTTCAAACGCGCTGTTGCTAGTCTTCTCTGGGTGAATTGTAGTTACCATTACACAGCAGAAGGACGGCGATACATGTTTTTTTCTCTAGCTATAGTCTCCTAGCCAAGGCAAGTCTTGTAAAAGGAAAAACCGATTTCTAGACATATTGTAGGCTACCGTGTCGGCCGTGCAGTTGTTTTACCAAAAGTAAGCTTGCTGGTTGACTATTCCGGTCCTTATTATTGCAACAAAGCAAGAGTGGAGTGTATAGCAAGGTTCTCACTTCTGTTATGCATAAAATAGCCCTTCTATTACATCAAAATCACCAGCGTTTTGGCTCGTGTGTAAACGGAAAGTGATCTGGATTGTATCCGGGTTGGACTAATCCGGATTGGGTGTGTGTAAACGGGGCTAATGAGATATTGTGCATGTGCTAAGAAACTGATAGGTATGTGTGATAAACTTTGAATGCAATTACTTATCATAGCTATGGTGGTACTATAAGTGTGTGGTGTCTGACTTTACCAGAAGTTTGCTTTATTGTATTGTTCCATGAAAAGTAGCTCATCAGAGAATGGAGCACAATACAAGATACTTTTAGTTGGGTACATCAGACCTTAAGAATAACAGGGAGGAGAGAGGAATAGGTGAATTTGCTGTTTACCATCTGGCTTCAGCCATTTCTTGGCATGTAGATAAGTCTCTAGCATGCGTTCATTATACAGCATGTAACCCATTGGTTCTGATATTATCACGTCCACATTCTCCAACACATCAATCTACAATACTCAAAATCAACAAATATAGACTGAATTATGCTCCACACCTCTTCGATCTTGCCAGGAAGAACGGTCACCTTGTCAGTCAAACAATTACTGGTGACTAGCTCCATACAGTGAAGTGCCATAGTGCAGGCTTCAACAGCGTACACCTTCCTAGCACCAGCTTGCACAGCAAAGAACGATAAAATCCCTAAACCAGCTTCAACATCAAGAACTACCTGAAATAAAACAAATCTAACACAAGCATAACAACAGTGTGTACAGAAAAATCATGATGTATAGAAAAAATTAAGGTGGCAGGTATGGTTTTTAAAATTCATTTTATTTATCGCTTAATCTGTAAACATTATGCAATGAATATTATTACAGCTAATACCACAGCCTAGGGGGCATGTCTGCACAATCGAAAGTTGACAACCCAAAAGCATTGTGGCCTTTCTTACTCAGTACTTTGAAGCACCACAGTAAGTTCTACAATCCTACATAATATTCATTAACCTATTATGTGTTTTCATATTAATTAATACTTTAAGTGTATAATTAATTATCAATTGCAAAATCCATATGTAGCTTTCCATCAATCATCCCTTTCAGAAAACAAATTACAGCAAGAAAAAATTTCCTTATTAATTTAGCGAGTATGCTGAACAACTTTGCAAACGTACACAAGTTATGGATCTTGCTAAAAGAACAATTCTCCTTTCAATGTACAGTAAGAATGAAAAAATTGCTCATACACAACATCGAAAAAATTAGTATGAAATTACCAAAAGTAGGTGTACTTGCCACCTTAGAGTAATACTCCAACATCCAATGTTGTCAAAATCTTCAACTTTTACTTTTCTAAGTTGGTGCACATCACAAAAAGTTAAGTAATCCAAGTGATTTTGAGGTTATTTTTGTACATACAAGCAGTATTAAGCACAAATTAACTTGTGACACCAATTCCTGAGACACAGTAGTTAGAGGTGGGGTAGTGTATGTAACATGAGAAAACACCTAAATTACCAATACCAAATAACCAAAAATGCTTTCTCACTACCTAGCATAAAGACAGTAATAGTATTGAAGGGCTAGCACACTACTACCCGTAAACAATGAGACCCAGTTGACCAACCTTATCTTTGAAATCAGCTACATTCTGTAACATAGCGCTCTGATATGTAGATGTCCGAACTGAATCCTGTGAATAGATAAAATAACCTTCTGTGCTGTAATTTAAATACGCTCATTCCTTACCTGTAACATATTTTGTTGCTGTGACAAGTAGCTGTAGAACATAAAATATTGAGCTGCCGAAGCGTTGTCCGTTCTCAGCGAGAATACAGACTGCTTGCTTTTAAGGGATGTGATGGAAGGTGCAAGAATAGAATAGAGATACTTCACAAACTCTTCAGTGTCTGGAGAGGTCAGACAATGTTTGCTTAGAAATTCTATGGAGTATGAAGCCAGCTGAAAGTTTTTACAATGGGGAAAAGTGTTGGCTGGTTACCATAAAGTCAATTCTTTACAGAAAAGCAACACTTTCGAAGGAGACAAAAATCTTACAATTATTGTGCAACCCACGCCCACTGGAAAACTAGCTAGCTACTGATCATGATCAAGTACTTTGAACAGGTCAAAGGCTTCTTGACATTCCAACACAGCTATATACCATAACAATCACAGGTCTTTGTGTAGACAGTGGCATTCCTTTGTGTTAGAAGCATGGCAAACAGCTTTGTGACTCATTTTGTGGGTTGGTGGAAGGTTGCCTACTCACCTTTGCTTGAGTTAAATCGTATCACAGTCGACCCTTGCGAGACACGGAGAAACACACAAGTTGACCCAGCTTGGTAAATATGTTGAGCTTTTTTAACATTCACTTTGTGTATTTCATTCCCAGCAGCTGGAAAATAAACACGGCATGCATACACCATTGAAGTGATATACAAGTCAAAATGATATAGTGCATAATAGAATTGTTCATTGTCAAATTGAGTCTTGTTTGGTCCATAAGAGGCAGTGTCAATTGTGGTGACACAGGTTACCAAGGGCCATGTAGCTAATTTAGTGAGTATAATAGGCACAAATCAAAGGAAAAAAGAGGAAACGAGAAATTAATTCAGTTTACAAGCCAAAAACTACAGTAAAACCATACAGACTATCACAAGGCATTATTGTACAGGGGCAAACTGCACATACGCATTATCAGTAAACAAAACAGGGACGCTACATGTACACGCGTAAACCGTGTACTCACCGTCAAAAAAAGATATGGCACAACTGCACAACTCTGCATGAATCTTCTGGGACACTAGCATGTTCACCTTCCCTAGAAACCCCTTCAACAGCTCCCCGCTCTCTCCTACTATCTTGATCTCCACGGACGACATCTCGGCTGCTCCTGAAGGCGCTGCTTTTAATATTCTCTTTTATAATTTTGGAGCTATTATAGTAATTGAAAATAGGATACGGACCCGCTTTATGCCATGGACCAACGTCAAAATGGCGGCATAAAGTACACTTCGCTTGAATCTTGTTACTAGAATACTTGTCAGCATCAGTTTTGTGAATTTGGAGCTTTCAGCTGACTCTAGTAGTCCAAACTCTCTTATGTAGAATGCATTTGACTGGATCTTGTGACTAGAATGCTTGTCAGCATCAGTTTTGTGCATTGGTAAAGCTGTGAATAAAACTGCTCACATTAATTTGGACTAAGTACTTGCTGTTCTACAGTCATTGCAGACATCCCAGTTACAAAAGTTTTTTAATAAAAAAAAGTGAAATTTGAGATTTCGTATACAATTTTCATGATCAGCTACAATAAGCTGAAAATAGATGATGAATGTTTATACTGTGAATAGTTAGTTGGGCGTGGCCCGACCTCTGCGTCCTGCGGGAGGTCGGGTTGCAAACCTGCATTGGACTTGTTCTGGCAGTTATGTAATACCTTGCAAATCTTGTGTAAATGTTTATAATGTGAAGTAGGTGGTCAATACGGAAGCCGAGAGCGACATTCGTGTTCACGTTCACACGTACGCGTTCACGTTCGCAGTTGCGCGTTCACCTTCACACTGACTCGTTGCGTGCTCATGGCTGCCTACATTGTTTATTTCTCGTTACATGAGTTGTCAGCTAATAAAATTAATTTTATTGCTAGACTACTGTAAGAGTAGAGGTAATAAAAAGTAGGAACTGGTAATGGTAATAAGGTAACTTAGAAACAATAAAGTTTGTTGCGCATATGCAAGATCTACAAGCCACACCCACTCGAGCCACACCTGTCGTGTGCAGGCCCAGGCTAGGCTATGGAAATAGTCGTGGTAAAATGCGCAGGCAAAAATTAAAGACTATCATTTCGAGTACAAAGCAGTTAATCATTGTCATAATTTGCTACTTTGTTTGCAATACAGCTATAATAGTATACCATTGCATTGGCAAAATTCAGCCTGGCTGTAAGAAGACGTCGATAAAAATTAATGTTAAAGGTGGGTAGGGCTCGAGTGGGTGTGGCTTAAAACTTGAGTCGACTAGTCCACAGCAAACTTTCTTGTTTCTTTGTTATTATTATCTTGTAGTGTAGTATAGCAATAATGTAACGAGTGTACGTAGCTAATGCCAGCCATTAGCACGCAAAGAGTGCAATACTTTGAAAGTGAACGCGCAACTGCGAACGTGAACACGTACGTGTGAACGTGAACACGAATGTCGCTCTCGGCTTCCGTAGGTCAACCATTTGTTTTCACATTGGCGGGTGTAAATTATTAACAGCTGATTTGTGGTTTAAAACGAAATCATCAGCTATAGCCAAGAACGCATTATCCAGCTGCAGAACGTTGAATTTACAGACTTGCCACGATATTCTCGGGCGCTAGTATTCGGCGATCATCATCTAGAAGCAAACTTGCATGCTCAACGTGATTCTTACCAGGCTCACTGGCAAAACACTTTGAACACTAGCTGAGGAATGTACTGTATTGGCTGTGGTGTAGGCCTTCCCAATTCAAAGGACAGGAGAGCACTAGATAATGCACTAGATTACTAGCTTATTCTAATTATGTGCTCAGCTACTCGGTATACGTGCGGTCGCGTTAAGTAAATCGTGGTTAAAGCACTTGAAGACTGCAATCTGATTGGAGCCGCCAGATTCCTGGCGGCTAGAACAAGTCCAATGCAGGTTTGCAACCCGACCTCCCGCAGGACGCAGAGGTCGGGCCACGCCCAACTAGTGAATAGTCACAAGCATTGCTTGAGCAATAGACCTTGGTAAAGGTGCTGGTTGAATGAACCAATGACGTGGCACTTGTGTCCCTATGAGCAGAGTCCATATGACCAAACTCACTAAAAGGCTCTGGTGAAGTTGAACCAAGAATATCTAATTTAGCATACAGCTGGCTATAGTGCTGGGAATATCCAAGTGGGGTTGTACAGGAGTAAGAGAAGGAGCAGAAGAATCTGGGCGAATAGGTGTAGCTACTGGCGGTGTGTAGTTGGGTGTTCAGTAATGGAGGTTGGTGCAGCTTTGTGATGTGTGGAGGGTGATGGGTCACTAGGTGGGGTCTTCCAAGGAAACTTGAACAGTCTGGCACATTGGAGAAGATTCTTTAGTCTGCATTCCAGCACTTTGAATGCTACTTGTGCTCACTCTAACACAACCTTCTTCAGGACAAGCATCCAATTTTGGAGTAGCTGAGCTTGAAGCATAGCGAGATCTTATTTTTTCAGCAGGATTAGGCACAGTTGTTGCTGGAGGAACTGTCCAGGCAGGTGGAGGAGAACTAACAGCAGCACGTCCACTATCTTGTTTGTGTTTATGAGGGAAGTGCATTACAGGAGGTGGTTGTTGAGTCTCAGCTGCAAAAGGAGACTGCTCCCCTGCTGGTTGAAGGTTTCCTTCTTTTATATTATGCGCTACAAGGAGCACAAGTAAAAGCAAAGAGGCCCTCTCCAGTAGCACACTTACGACTTGCCTCAAAAGAGAACAAATTTCCTTCACAACCATATCGACGAAGGTATTTTAATGGCCACTTCCATTCATCAGTGGTGTGACTATCAGTATATATGAGGTCACTTGTGGTCACCTCCATTACTCCATTGTGTACCTGGACATGTTCATTATTGATATTTCGTACTTTGAACCTATTACTATGTGGAGCTTTTCCAACACAACTGCCCATAACTACAACTGCAAATAAAATGTAAGAATTAGGTAAACAATGAATACTAAGTGTTGATCTAAGTAGAGATGGTCACCCTTCACATTAAAAAATTGTTTAATAAGTTAAGGTGGCGCTTTACCGGAAACAGGAAGTCGCTAATGATATTCACGCTTTTTTGCAACTACTCTTTCTTTTCCACTGTACTATTAGTTACAGAGTTCTTATGAATGTTATATAGTTACACAGTTATCTTCTTCTACTAAATCGACTTTGGTGGTTGTACAATAAACAGTACTCGTAGGATGGACGAGGTTCACTGTCGAGCGATAGAATGCTGCTCTATCGTGACGGCACAAGCTAAACAAGATTTAGTGACATAAAAACGCTTGCCTCGTGGTGCTTCAGGTAGCTATGCATCGTTTTTCTGACTATTATGGCTGGTTCCGTGAGTATCGACCTGTACTGCTAATTGCTTGTAGATATGCAGCAATTGCTCGAAAGATACCGTCTACTGTGTTAATATCGATGCATAGCTACCTGGTCAGATCTCTTAGAGACTCGTTCCAGCCATTGCTGGGTGCTTGCATCGTAGAACAACGGAGCCTTAGGGATCTAACAACAGACCTAATTACTGAACCTTGCCGCCATGATAGCAGCTCCGTATACTATGTTTACGGAGGCGGAACCTTTGTAGATTCTCCGCAACTGCCTGGAAATCATGAATTTCATGCATAAAGTATGAATCTAATCAATTAGCTTCCTGTTTCCGGTAAAGCGCCAACATTACATAAATTGGGCTTCTGTATTGAATGCCAATATATAACTGTAAACAAAAACATAATAATTATTATAGGTATACGACCACTAAAACTAGGCACCAAGGGTGCCGATGCCTCGGTGAAGTGCATAGTACACAGCAACCGTAAAAATTAAAAGAGAATGTAGGGAAGGTAGAGTAGCAATGAAGAAATCTGTCGCTGGCCCCCAATGTAAACCAACAAGATGACATGGAACAGAATGGTAACACAATTGAGACCATGCATACCTACATCAGTGACTGCTGTGCTGCCAGCTGCAGCAACAAATCCTATGTGCAGATTTCTGATGTAGGTATGCACTGTCCATTAGCCAGTCTCAACAGTGCTTGTCAGCTAGAGGACCATAGAAAGGAGTGAAATATTCTGATGTGAGCTGTGTCTCACTGTGTCTGTAACTCTCACAATACTCATTGTGTCTCACAATACTCATTGTGTCACAATATTCACTCAGCCAGTTTGTGCAAACTGTGACACAGCACATGGGCAAACTGAGACACAGAACATGAGACAGTTCCATTACCCACGCAGAGTAGGGCTGAAACGAATACCATATTTTCATAGTCGAATAGTCACAAGCTAAATGATGGAATATTCGAATAGTCTGTATAGTCCAATAAATTGGTTTAGAGTTCAAACCACCTGTCTTTCATTTAGGTATTAGGATAAGTAGGTGTTTTTACATGTGTATAAACAAGTAATTATCTGCTGACCAGTAGGACAGGCATTCAAGTGGCATACAAACAGGACTATAATATGTAATCCTGCCCATTTCGAATAGTCAAACAGCTGTACTAACATTCGAATAGTGTCTAAACGAACGAATATTCGAATAGCAACTGTATTCGTTTCAGCACTAACGCAGAGCGCTACAAAATGCAATAAATTATATTAAGTTTCTGTTGTTCTAGATGCTAATATGCTCTGGATTGTTTGCTTGTAAGTCTTTGCAATTTCGCTTGTACGAAAGGAAGATGGATCCCACCTCCCTATTGAAAAGAACAATAAATCAAATTATAGCATACACCTTCAAAACAATTTTAGCATACCTTCTTCAATCAGAGTTTTTATGAATTGATTTTCATCAAGGTTTAGTGTGGTTTTGCCTTTTTCGGGTAATCGAATATTGTGATATTCGGCTGGGTCAATTTTATCAAGTATTTGAACTATCATAATTCCTAGTTGCTTCCAGTCTAACTGTTCGATAAGCCAACCTGTTTCTGCCTTATACATTTGACCATGATATTTGTTTTCTAAGCTGGCAGATGTTCCTGTCATGCAAACACGGTCGAAGTCTATAAGCACAGGTTTCGAATCTCTAAAACATATGTTTGGGAGTCGAACGTCCAGATGAGCATATCCATAACCATGCAATTGTTGAAGAGCGGCAGCAATTTCTTCTACCAATTCAGCCAAGCAAGTACAAGCCTCACTCGCAGACAGTGGTTCATTTAATAGATCAAAAACAAGAAAAGTAGTGTTATAAACACGCTTACGTTTGGGGGCTGAGAGCAAGAAATGACTGGAACTGGCTGGGTCTTCCTCGATCGTTCTTTGAAACAAATCAAAAGTCAGTGTTAAGTAAGGGGAATACTTGTAAATTTTGTTTTCCAATGGTGATTGAACAATTATGCTAAACCTCGATTCAACCTGAACGGCAGATTTGTGGAAGTTCTGCATATCTTCTTCTGACAACGGACAAAAATAAACAAAGTGTTCAGGAACACTACATGTATTTAACTTGCTTTGAATTCTTTTAAATTCAGCAGTTATTTCACTACTAACACTCTCCATTTCAATATCAGCAAAGACTACGACGAACCGAAACATTTTCCAAGAAACTGTGGACTTAACAGCACAACGAGGACTATTTGGTCTCTCTTTACTTCCTTCGCTAGGGAATGTAAACCCTGACAGTTCACAAATATCAAGATTTACATGACGTAATAGACGCAATAAGGCTATTACATTGGCGACGTTTTTACAAACAGAATTTTCGAATGGCGACGATTGCACTTCCATGTCCACAATTGGCAAGGTGTAACCGTCAATATCTAGACACACACAGGTGTCTGGGCGAAAGGTCGATGAACACCCAAATGAATGTATTTTTTTCATTACTTCGATTTCCTTGTCAACATACACCCAAACATTAGCAGTAGAATGAGCACGCTTCAAACACTCACAAACAAACTTTCCGAGTCTAAAATCTCCACTTAGCGGTTTATCTCTGTGAACAAGAAAACTGTATTGCTTTTTCTCATTCACTCTTAAGGATTGTACAGTGAACGCTTCTTGACTTAATCCAACAGTAGAAAAGGCACCAGAAATTTCAACAAGGTTATGATGGAAGATTTCAGAAAAAGGTTTTAACTCAGAAGACGCTCGTTCTTTGGAGGGAGTTGACTCTGACTCTATAATAAAAAAAGTATAATTGTATAAATAGGACTTGACTGCCTGTCTAAGGCACAATTCATCAATCTATCTAAATACCTTTTC
This sequence comes from Haliclona indistincta, assembly GCA_964017065.1. Lineage (NCBI taxonomy): Eukaryota > Metazoa > Porifera > Demospongiae > Haplosclerida > Chalinidae > Haliclona > Haliclona indistincta. The sequence continues at coordinate 1,553,401 of OZ024788.1, read as the reverse complement.
TACATTTTAGAACCGCTGCTTCACTTCTTGAGCGAGCCTTACTTCGAGTGATCATAGTGAAATTGCTTGAAGTGGCCATACTTAAAAATCACATGAGCACAGACAGCAAACTGAGGGTAAAATTTAAGATAAGATAAAAATATAGGGTAGCTGTGGGTAATCCTCTTATGGTTATTATCTATGCAAGAACATACTTAGTCCTAGTACATCCCCGGCCAAAATTTTTCGTTGCTAGGGCAGTTCAAAATTTCGTGTGTGACAACTAAGTGTCCTTGGCTGAAACAGCCAAGGACACTTAACCCTAACCCTATGATAGCGGCGCTGCTTCATCGATTTCCATGCAGGAATGCACCACTATTATAAAAGGAACTCACAGTGGAGAGGACACCAGTGGGGAGCAAGCAAGCAGCACAAAAGCCAGGAGCACACAATGGCCAGGAGCCCGCAGAGCCTGTGTGACAATGACTGAGAAACAGTAGGTAATTGCAAGTGTACCAGTAGGTTTAGTCACAGCAGTAAGAAAGGCGTGAAACACTACATGTACATGTAACACACATGAACAAGCTGATGCTAAACTGTATGACATTCTAGCAGCTGATGGAGAGGCAGTAAAGACTAGACTAACTTGCACAACATATTATTCACATCACATCATCCAGTGAGAAATACAAGAGCTTGGTGCACAATAGTAGTCTACACACTGACCAAGTCACTATCACACAACTGCTATATAGACACATCAAAGTACAGGGTTTTTCAGGTCACTTGTCGAGAGGAAAACGACAATTCAATGAGGCCACGCCCACTTATCCAGCACCACAGAAAGTTGCCGAAAAGAAACGCTCGTAGTATTGTGCGCGCTGCTTTTGCTGAGCGAAGCTTGACCTTTGTATTCAAAGCATACACTATACTTGGTGATTTAACAGCAAGACACTCTACATTTTTGCACCTTACTGCATAATACAAGCGTTTTTAGCGACTTTCTGTGATGCTGGATAAGTGGGCGTGGCCTCGTTGAATTGTCGACGTTTTCACTGCGACAAGTGACCTGAAAAACCCTGTACATACTAATATGTGTGAAGTAATGGTTAATGTATGGGTGTGTTCGCGCTACGGGAAATATCCCGAAGCGCGAACACGCCCATACATTGACACATTTATTACTCTGGAAGTCATAAGATCAAAGGCGTTAACCTACAGTTTAGCAACTGCTGACGTCATCCTCTGACCGCTTGGCGCTCAATATGGATTCGTTGGCTAGGCGCTGCTGCTCAGCTCGCCTGTTTCTGGTGTTGCTGCCTTGTCTCGATGGTGAATAATGCTGTTTGTGTTACTGTTATGGCTCAGGCTACTTGGTGTAACGTTTTGCTGACAGTAAGTCCCACATGTTCTTGGCGTGCCCCTTTGAATCACGTCTTTGTGTAGTTGGGGAAGCTTTAATCAACACTCGTGGGTACTGGGAGAGGGACAGTCATTTAGAAAGCAATGAATAAAGATCCTGGCATCAAAGTATGATCAAGGAACCCACTTTCCAGTAGAATTCAACAACGATCTTCCAAGCATAATGTTGACATGTTGTTTTTATGTGTTAGCTGAACTTTTTTGTTACATTGACCATTGTAAGAGAAATTTTGTGTTCTTTGTGACAGCATGCATCTTGTGTCGCACGTGATTGACCTGTTATAGAACATGATCGGTGTGTTATAGAATGTGATCGACCTGTTATAGAACGTGATCGACCAACTGTCACCAGTGATGTATACACTAATACTAACCAAGTAGCCATCTTCTACATGTATCTAAAACACAATTAGGAACAGGGCACAGCTAACAATGGGCATAATAATACACACGAACGTCTCCCACGAAGGAGGTGGGTGGAGGACCTACAGTAGCAAATTGCTATTTTGGGAACAATCCCGTGACTCTGTAATCCCGCCGTGCGGTATAGACTATTTTTTACAGTGCTCGTGCGTCTTTGCTCGTGGCTTGCGTCGTTTCTGTCTGCTGTTGCTATAATCTAAATCAGTTAGACAACGCATCCAATTGGATCTACGCGATTTAGAAGCCCTCACGCCGTTACCATAGCATCTTCGCTATGCTCAGATGCTATATAGCAACGGCGCTCGAGATCCTAAATCGCGTAGATCCTCGGATACAGGATCATAGCCTCGGTAAACATCAGTAAGTCCCTACTTAGTAATTGCTTATGCTAGTAATGGACAAACAAAGTGTGAAATGAGTCTTAGGTGGTAGTAGCAATACATTGTATTTTATACATGGTGGCACTCACAATAAGGTGAGGGAGCAGCTGCGAGGCGAGGAGCAGCAGTGGAGGAGCGCAGTGGCGAGCAGCAGCAGTGAAATGAGTCTGAGAGAGAGAACACAAGAAGTAGCAGCAAGCAAACAAGGGACGAGACAGCTGCTAAACACAATACCTTAGACCATAGCAAGAGGAAAATAAGTGAAATTCTGCAATTTGATTGGTTAATTACTGGTGTTCTAAATCAAGTAGAACACCTGCAAATCCACTTAGAACACCAGTAAATTCACTTAGAACACCACTAATTAACTACGTCATTAATAACCACAACAAAATGGCGTCGTCGAAAAACGCATGCAAGTTACACTGCTGTCCAAAAACGCGCCGTCACTTGACTTTGGCGACTTCTCTGGGCTCTCTACTACCTTGAGCGCCACCTTGAAAACCAAAATAGACGCCCTCGCGCTACGCGCTCGGGACGTCTATACATCGGTTTCCGCGGTGCTCTAAATCACATAAAAACTGAGAAACCAGCGTCTAACCTATATATAGACACAAACTTTCAAGGGAGAAATATTTAAATTTTCAAGAGATTTAATTTTCAAGGTTGTTCATCCTCTCAAAAATTTGAACTCCACGAAAATTTGTTCTTAGCTTTATACATAGAAAGGAATTGGTCGTCTAAGGACGTGTAGTGCCCATGACCCTCTGCATGTATCTATCTTCATTCAGGACAAAGTATAAGTGTATTGTGTTATCAAAGGAGATTTAAGCAAAGCCTGAATTCCTTTTGTTGTTTTGCAATAGTGAATTGAAAGATATGACGGACACAGTTCTATGTGATGGTTAAGTGTGTAAGTGTCTATAAAGACAGCAGTAAGCTAACAAGGCATGAAACATACAACACATGGTGAACAGGTCCACACTGCACACATAGACAATTCAAGAATAAGCTGATGGAGAGGCACTAAAGAGTAGACTAACTTGCGGGTGTCTGTATTCGCTGGAATGGACTACTGGAATGGAATAGTGGAATGGAATACAAAACCACACCCAAATGTCCAAACGCCCGCCCACAAGATGGCGTCGTCCGTTGTGAACAAACAGTTTTTCTATCGTAGCTTAGAAAAAGATTTGATCCACGTACTTACACTTCGTACTTAGCTTCTCCATGCTTAAGCGCTTCTAGTGAGACCCAAAGTATTGCTTCTACACGGCTGGAAGATAGTAAATCGAAGCAACTTCCCGCTCTTGCACGATCGTCGCGAAACTGCGATACTACTAGCTTCTCGCAACAGTAGGTTTGTATCAGTGCTTGGTAGCCTTAGCCATGGGAAGCTTACCTGAGAGTGCTTTATGGTATAAATACCATATACCTGTAGCTTGCAACTTTCGGGCAATACGAGATTTAAATCACAGCAGAAACCGATGGTCACAGGTGTAGTACAGACGTCCCTAGCCATCTGCAGTTGCTAGAAGCCACTAGTATTGCTGTTTCTATCATCGAGCGACGATCATGCAAGAGCGGGAAGTTTGAATTCGTAAGTTAGTGACGACGCTTCGATTTACTATCTTCCAGCTGTGTAGAAGCGCTACTTTGGGTCTCACTATAAGCGCTTAAGAATGGAGAAGCTAACTACGAAGTATAAGTGCGTGAATCAAATCTTTTTCTAAGCTACGATAGAAAAACTGTTTGTTCACAATGGAAGACGCCATCTTGTGGGCGGAGCAAAGTTGGGCTTTTGGTCATTTTGGGTGTGGTTTTGTATTCCAGTATTCCATTCCACTATTCCATTCCAGTAGTCCATTCCAGTGAATACAGACACCCCTAACTTGCAAAACATAATTATTCACAGCACATCAAAACCAATTAGAGGAACCAACTCATTGTCACTACTAAAATTGACCAGTAACCACAGATTCCAATCACCTGATTCTATGAGTAACCGAAAATACATGTACACACATGTGGGCACAAGTACATGCAATGTACTAAGAGAAATAGCAGTACGGAAGGCATGAAACAACACACAATGAACATGCATGTGAGCCGATGCATACGATAAACTGCTGATAGAGCATAAAGGGTAGACTAACTTGCACAACACATTCACATCACACCACCCAGTGGGAAATACACAAGCATAATACACCGATGATATACAGTACAAATGTATGACTGTTTACAGGACCATACTAGAGTGGTAGCAGATACAACACTGATACTACATGTAATTGATTACAATTCTCGATACCAAAATTAATGCTTGAAGATACATATTATATGAAGCTCTTATACCATTACATCTTTTGATACATGATCAGGATATGCATGTACGAGAAGAGGAATGCGACATGGACACTAACAACACAACAGGTAACTGAGGCTTGAAACGCTAGGATTAATGTACACACAATAAAATAATATAGACCAGTAGCAGCTTCAGGTGAAGGTCAACTAACCAGCTTCGGAAGACACAATAGTAGGAGGCCAGACTTGGGGTCAAATACTTAGTATTTAGACGAACGCAACCAGCAAAGCTACGCAGCTGTGCAGCATACAAAGAGCGCTACACAGTCCTCAAAAGTGTCGATACATTCTCCATAAGCGCCATATAAATTCGTGTATTATTTTTAGCGCTTACGTAACTCATTCTTCCCCCAGAGTTAGCCCTGCCTACCTAGAAGTCAATTTACAAGCTATTAATGCTAATTAAATTCCTTGGGCACTTAGTGGGAATGGCCTATTCCAAGCACATTATACACTAACATGGTGGTCTGAATATGGAACAAACAAAAATAAATGTGCAACTAATCATGTACTTTGACAATTTGTGCACAGATGCTAAGCATTATTTTTCGCTAACACGTTATTGCTAGAGAAGATTGATTACAATTATCAAAACCAAATGCTTGAAAATACGAAGTTGCATGCCCTTGACACTACATCATTGATACACGATTAGAAGAGTAACACCAATCAATGTGACATAGACACTAACAACACCTTAACACACGGCAGGTAACTGAGGTCTCAAATGCTATCATTATTGCACTAACTGTCATGGAAAGCGTCAAAAGTGACAGGGTTGAAAGAGGGAGGAAATTTACAAACCACACACATGTGCGTATAACAACACAGTAGCAACACAATAAGATGAACAGATACTGGTAACAAGCTAGAAAGTAAAAACATTGGCTCAATATACCAGCAACAAGCTTGAACAACAATAGTTCAATATACACAAGGCAGCAATAGTAGCATTCTGCTGAACAAAGAGGACTAGCTAGCTTAGGGAAGACAAAGTATCAGGCGTAAGTGGGAGGCACCCTCAAATGTCTAATACATACACATGCACAACAATACATACCAGCAGAGAGGCACAGCAGGACAAAGGACAGAGCAGCAGGACAGCGATGGAGGACAGCCTGGAGAACTAAGAAAAGAAAATCTGTTTATGTCATTACTAAGGAAAACTAGATTGGGAGAAGAACACAACTAAACTATCATTAAAGCATGATAGATTTCTTCGTACAAACTCACTGACCTAGGCTATACATGTAACTACACTGTACATACTGTATGTTAATGCTCAGTATTTTACACCAACAACGACACAATACGTGGGAGTGGGGAAGGACATAATATATACGCAAACATGGTGGTCCGAATATGGGACAAACAAAATGTGCAACTAATCATATAAATACTTCAACAATTTGCGTACAGATGCTAAGCATAAAATTATTTTCTCAGTAACACACATGAACAGGCTGATGCTAAACTGTATGACATGGACATCGATGTAGCTAGCTGGTATCAAACTGTGCACAACAAAGTCTCCCCCCAATCTAAAACACAAACACACAGTTCCTAAGCACATAGTTACATCAAGGTACAGGTACAGGCAACCAGTGAAATAGGTGTCAATAGTAGCAATTTTGCTAGCTTAGGGTGGCAGAAGAGAGGGGCACTGAGTGAAGCAAAATGTCCGCAAACTACATGGTGTACTTATTACACAATAAAAACATTTTCAACAAAAATGAACTAAGACTTGGAGTTGATGATTTCAGAAAAAAGTATGAAAACAAGATTAGAAAAGGAGTGTAACAATATAAGGTGACGGTTACCAGTTGTGCCCACGCAAATCATTGGAATGATGAATATCATTATTGTTTCATAATCTAGTCATATTCTGCCGTTCGCCTCCGTAGATGTAGGTGTGGTGTTTGATCCTAAAAACTTGTAGCCTCCGCCCCAGGCCCCACCCTCTAATTAATAATTAATTACCGAATGAGGGCCTGGTAACACTCGCCACAAAAACTGTCGCAGCTATCCCACAAAAACGTGGGGTCGCGAGCTGGTTGCAGCGCGCGAAGATTATCGCGGACTTTTCTTGACGTACAACAGCGCGTTTTCGAACGCTGGCAGTGTAAACTCGCGTGCGTTTTTCAACGTCGCCATGTTTTTTGTGGTTATTAACAACGTGGTTAATTAAGAGGTGTCTAAGTAAACGCAGGTGTTCTAAGTAGGTGTCTATGGCAAATAGACACCTCTAATGGACCAATCAAATTGCAGAATTTCATTGAACTACGGTCTAATAAGGTGCATTACAGTAACAACACAAGCTCAATATACAGTCTACAAGATACATTACAATGTATCAACAAGCTATGTGTGATATCGTGCCCAGGACTAGTGCATTCGATAGGTGATCAAGTTAATACTAACAGAAGACTTTTAATTCACAATCATACAGCTATTTATAGCAAGAATCAAAGACTATTCTACAACACATTCTTAGTACGTTTACACAATAATAACTAAAGTATTTACAGTCTACACATTATGGTTTACACATAATAGTATATTTACAGTTACAACATTAAAGCAATACAAAGATACAAATAATACAACACAAATAATACAATACAATACTAGCAATACCACGCTATGCAGCAAAGATGTCAAACACGGATTCTACGAGCCACTGGCACATAGAGTGGCATGTAGTGAAATACAACCATACAGTCAACAAGCACGCAATAATAATGGAACTCATCATCACTAAAGGACAACTAAATGCAATGTAGCTGCACCACTGTACAGAACATCTGTGGTACCATTTTTGCTTAGTGCCACAACAACCTCAAGCCATTATTGTTAAGGATTGAATCACCGGCTGTACATGTACATGTATATGCAGTGGCAATACATAGACGACAACAAGTCAAAATTCATTTGTGCATAGCAGGACTCATGAGCTAGTGTGATGAGGGTCAGAATCAAGAGGGCTGGAGCCAACTGTAGCTTACAGCTAGTCAGCAGATAATACATGAACTAAGAGATGAGAAATTGTATTTATACATGGATGTAGCTACATGTAGCTTGTATCACACTGTGCACAATAGAAGTCTACATGCTAGCAAATACACAGCTGCTAGATATGTGTGTGTGTGTGTGTGTGTGTGTGTGTGTGTGTGTGTGTGTGTGTGTGTGTGTGTGTGTGTGTGTGTGTGTACAGTTTATCTAAGTCCAACAGGATCCATGAGCCTCAGCGTGCAGCTAGCCTACAAACAAGCTACAGTGTATTTAGGAATACGCAAGTCACTTGTTAAAATTGGTACATACAGTAGCGATTTACACGATACACTTACATTGTGTACAAGGTAACACTCACAAGGGCCAAGAGAAGCACAAGGGCCAGGTGAGCAGCACAAGGGCCAGGGGAGCAGCACAAGGGCCAGGTGAGCAGCACAGGCAACCTGTGTGTGACAAAGACAATTAATAGTTGGTTGGTGGGTAGGCATGCAGAAGTACTACGGAAGTGAATTTACTTTTAATTATCAGTAATTACATTCTTCAGCTATTCGAGGCTGTGCTTCTCACTATCAAATATCACACTAAGGCTATGCAGAAACATGCTACTAATTTAACTACAAAGCTCACCACACAAGCTTAGGAGAACAGTAGCTCTCTGGTAGCAAGAAAAGAACGTTTCAAAATGAAAGAACAATTAACAACACCGGCACTGGCAAAGACAAGTGTACATGAAACACGGATTCAAAAATGGTTTAGAAATGTGCAATCATCAATATTCTTTAGGCATTAAAGGCAATACCTAGTGCTTAGTGCCATACATTAAAGGCAATACCATTAAAGGCAATACCTAGTGGCATTAAAGGCAATACCTAGTGGCATTAGAGGCAATACCTAGTGCCAATGTGTAACTGAGGTCATTGCACTAGCTGTCATAGAAATGTCAAAATGACAGGGTGAGAAAGAGGGAGGAAATTTGCAAACCACACACATGTATACAGTAGCAACAAAAGCTGTCAATAACACGGACATTAGGAACATAATACTAACAACTGCCAACAAGCTAGAAAGTAGGCTTGAAGTTAATTTAAGACAGTACAAGTAGGAACAGTAGTTCAATATATATACACAAACAATACGTACCAGCAGAGAGGACAGGAGCAGGAACGAACAGTCTGACAGTCTCTATATATATCTGCGCTCGCTCTGCGCATGCAATCTGCCCTTTTATCTGTGTCCATCACGGATAGATGTCCATGATATGTAATTTACACCTAGTTACTAGTTATTAGTTTAGTTATTAAACCATATCACGTGACCTCCAGCCAATGAAACTTATCACCAACCCGCGCGAGCCCGAATAAATATCAGCCTTCGTCTAAAGTTACTGCTCTAAGTCTATCTATGACACTGTTTGCATTTTCACTGCGTAAAAAATAAATCAGTCATTAGAATAGAGAGCACAAAAAATAATGTCATCATTCAATTTGAATTAACAAAATTAACTGCAATGGTACATGTATCTCACAAATCCACACGGGATAGAAAAATTGTTAATGGTCTGAGGGGATAAAACATACACATGACTCTGCATTTGATCAATGATATGTGTCCATTTTAACCATAAACTGCATTAGATAAGTTTTAACGCGAGTCCATGTCTCCAGATGCCACAGAGGTTCCACCGTAGTACTTGCTTGGAGCCAGCAAATGAAGTAGAAAGAAGTACTTCTAGAAGCCCTGACCTTGTGCACTGTGGATAATAGAGAATCAATGAGAACTTTACAATGTATGCAGCTACATGTATAGATGACCAGCACACTACAATTAGCTCCACTATTTTGGTGCCTCCAAAATCCAGATATTTTCGTAACACGTCAGCAACACATGAGTCTACACTTCAGAAGTTCAACAATTGTTTTACTACATGTATTTGCTAGCACTTCCCCACCCTCACCAACAACCAGGAATACATGTAAGAGGTTTCTGAGAATTCCATGTAGTTTGTAAGAAAAGACAGAGAATTGACAGAAAAAGACAGAGAATTGTGACGTAACGTCACTTGCCCTTAATCACCTCGCCCACGCATGTTATTGCATAATCGTTAATATGCGAGTGTGCCAGAGTAAACAGTCTGCACTAGGCACTTTTGAAGGACAGGGTACGACACCTGCTGCACACAGGAACAAGCAAACAACAACAATAAAATAATGTGAGCCTGTATGCAGCCATTAGGTCAAGGCTAAAAGAAACAGAGTGCCTACTCAGCAATGTGTTAGAGGGTGACTTTTAGAATGAAGTCTATTGTTACCTGTTACACACACAAACACCATAAGCATATTATGGAGCCCACAGAGTGGTCGAGGGAGCATGCAACTCCACATTCTCACAACAGAACGTTGTAATCCAAAACATGGCGGCTGTATGAAACCAACGCTTATCTGCTGTTCATTGCTGCCAGGAGCATATCGAGCCGCAAAGCGGCGAGGGAGCATGCAACTCCGAATATCATAACGTATACGACGAAATCCAAACATGGCGGCTGATTTCTAACATTAGTATACCCTTATATGGACAAAATCGCTGGCAGACACAGAGAACCAAACAAATCGGCAAAACAAAGGTAAGGACGACGGAGAGGAGCTTGTAACACGCCGGAAGAAGCTCTTCGTTGTATCCAGAAGCGAACGCGAAGGCGTGACCGGGCAGTCTGGCACTACGTGCTTAGTCAACGTGCACGCGGTTTACTGCTGTCGATATCGTTAGCCCAGCACTAGTAACACTGCCTAGTCACTGCTGCTTGCTGTTCAAAATGCGTAGACGACGATCACGAGCAAGAACAGCTGAATCAGTCCATATTTGGTGTTACTAAAATTAATTTTTGGCAGCCATGTTTGGATTTCGCCGTATACTGAGTTGCATGCTCCCTTGCGCTTGCGTCTCGATGGGCTCCTGCTGCTGCTAAAGTATACTGCTATGATAAAAAATAACATGCAGTGTGGTCAATGAAATTAAAACTTTTTTCTTATTTGGACAATACTATGTTTAGATCAGGAGTTCACTGTTTCTGTTTACAGAGTTACTTGCCTTCACTCCTCCTTCACTACATGCTCAACATGAGCTCCTGCACACACAAACACACATACACCTTTCTCAAAGGAGGCAGGCACTCTAATAAGCTCAAAACTTCTGATTGCTCATGCTACTGTGCTTTCGATTCTCGGCCATAGCAGCTCATGGGTAGATCAAATAATATTTGTAATCAGAGCTATTAGATTGTTAAAAATCTGTCCAAAAAATAGCAACAGCTAAGTTTCTTGTAAAGGAGTACATTTAAAAACCACAAAAAAATTAATGTCACATGCTTCCAACCTCCTCTGCGCCTTTCACAGCTCAATACAATGCAAGAGCCAGCTCAGCTTAGAAGGCTGATATAAGAGGTCAAGCCTTATGTCAGCAGTCTAACAATACCAAAAGAATACGGCCCATGGGTCAGGCTAGAGGCTGGTAAAATATTTTCGTCTATTCACATACATTCATGTTTCTCAATTCATGCATAAATTTGGGGCACGTCTTAAAAACCAATATTGAAAATCAACCTTGACAAGTTTAACTTGAATTAACACATACCTAGCCAGTAGGAGGACTCAAACTCAGTAGGACTGAGTTTGAGTGCCTGACTTGCATCTGTATACTGATTCCATTGACACCAAGTACGTTCCTGTTGAGATGAATTCCAACCACCTGGAGAGAATATACATGTACTAGCTGAGCCTGAGACAACTTTCAGTGAAAAGCAAGTTTAAAACCAAACCCAAAACAGATTCATCACAACAAAACCACATCAGTTTGTTACATACATTGGTCCAAACCAGTGTCTAGAACTGAGGTACACACTCACTATTCTCAGACCAACACAATACAAGGGCCAGCCAGCTTAGACATGACAAAAAGGCCAGCTGGAGGATTGACAAGGGTCAAGGCTATGTCAGCTGTAAGAATTACATAGGCCCATGGGTTAGGCTAGAGGGTTGGTTACGTTACCACTTTCACACCATGTCTCTCACAACACATTTACACTTGAGCTTGGAATGGTTTGAACCTTCCAATCTCAATGTAAACAAACGCAGCACTGTCTGCTAGCATTGGTTTGAAGTACAAGACCAATCTTTATAGTGCAAATAGAACGGTCTCCATAACCAAGTTATTACTAGTATTTGTGTGCTACAGCAGATGAGGAAGGCTTCTTGCTAGAGACATGGTACAAAAGCATAGCCAGATCATTTCTTACACTATTATGTACTCATGTGACATTCTTGCCTTCAGCCTCAGAGATACAAGATAGGCAATGGCATTTTTAACATATAAATGTACCAAGCAGCAACATGTAGATGCTGTTGCTTTTATTTCTAGTGACATGCATGTAGAGCAGCACAAGCTTGGGACATACATATCTCAAGAATAGGTTTTGAAGATCAAAACAGGATTGTGTGAATACACAGCAAGAACTCTGTCATCATGAAACACACCTGCACTGCCGATCTATGTTCCCACACAAATGCAACACCTAAGGTGTTAAACTAGAAGCCACACTAGGTGAGAATGGACTGATTAACTGAGTCAGCAAAAGATTGAAAAGAACCACACAATTGACATAATACACCATTTGCAAAGTGCTACAGTATGTAGTACAAAAGTGGTGAGCTCAGAGTGAAGTGCAGACAACTGGGTACGAGGCTAACAATTCAACATGCTTGGATAGATATATTCGTGAACAACACACTACTGATAGGAAATACTCACTAGATCAGTAAACACAGCAGGTGTATTACAGGCCAGTAAGCAGCAGGCATCGAGAGGGACAGAGTGAACAAGGAGTGATGATACAGCGGTTTATGACTTCTTGCAAGGGAAAAGCGTAGACCGTAAAGCATAGACGGTGAAGTGTGATGCATTAATGTGTTAAATGCTATTAAGTCTTTGATCATGATCCACTGTGTGAATAAATACCTGTGATTTCACACATCAGCGATTGCAAGGTGACACATTTCACTAAAATCATCATTGCAAGGAATAATAAAACCGCCGTACCAGTGGCTAGAAATAAGACAGTGAGTGCTAACATCATGTTCACATTCAGTACATTAAACACAAGCACAACTCCCAAACATTAACATAGCAGTATAAGCTTGAACGCTATAGCCTAGTAATCCAGCAAGGTGTTAGATGTATAGATGTGCTTACAATGTTCTAATGGTCAGCATGCTACTATTAAGGCGCGTTAACTTTAGTCCCTCAATAAATGGTCATGTGATGACTGATGTTATGAACTTATCTCTTTACACGGTTTGGCAGGAACCAGGTCAGCCTTGGGTAGTTGTGTGATCATCGTTCTTGAACCTGTTGAGGGGTCAAGAACAGACATGCATTGCGCCTTACCCAGTTGCATGCCTGTTTATGATCACACAACCAGATGAGTCACTTCCTGTTACCTGTTGTCAGGGAGTGATCGTTAGTGTGTGCCCCTCCCTTAGGTGTGATTGGGAGGGGCATAACCCCCCAAACTTCTGACCTGGTTTCACACCTCAAGGGTGGATTCCTAATTAAATCTACATTTCTTAACCGCCTGTTACGACGAGGTGGCTTCTGGGGTGGATGGTGGGACACGACAAGGTCTCGCTGCCTTCGACGTTGGCCCTCTGTCAGCTCAGGTATGAAGCATGTGCTCGCTCAGCGCGCATGCGCCAACCACCTCGTGGACTACGCTAGTTACGCCTACGTACCACCCTCGCTCGCTGATCGAGGTGTGGCTGACTGTTGCTGGTTCCTTAGTTAACTACGTTTAATAATATTAAACTCCATTTCACATGGAATCCACTTTTGATGCGCATTGAATCCCCATGTGCGAATTGAAAGCGAATTCAATGCGCATCGCAAGCGTTCACATGTAGCGAATTGGATGCGAATTGCGCCCCTCAAAAACCTACACTGCGCTCTTCCTGGCCTTCAACGATGCTCCAAATGTCCGTTACGAAGGTTTACCAGTCTGCCAAGCGCCTTTTGTCTACTCGCGATGGCGCGCACCCACGCGCTAAAGTCTCAATTCGCTTCCAATCCACTTTCAATCCACCTCCGGAGGTGGATTGAACGCAATTAATGCGCATTGAATTCGCATCGAGCGAAAGCGGATTCATGTGAACGCTAACGAAGTGGATTGAATGCGCATTCAATCCACTTTGCACTGTCCATGTGAACGGGCCTTTACTCTGTTCCTTGAGGCTTGCTAGTTGTTTCTGTAGAATCAGTACATTGTTAAAAGTCAGTTGTGAAAAGTTTTGTCACTGGAGAAGTCTAGATCACCAAATAAGCAAACCACTAGGTAACTTGAGAACTTCAAAAGTGAGACAGGAGCCCATAACTAGTAAAGCTCCAATGCTCAAGGGGATACCTACTACCAAATAAGGTTTGTATTGGAGGCTTACAGTGCAAACTATGAAACCACCATACTATCATATTTTGTGCTAAAGGATGGCTATAATGGACTCAAGAGCAAGATAATATCAACTTGTACTACCATTAGAGCTTACCTTTCAGCATACGCTGCAAAACATATGGAATGACAGACAAATGAACCACTGTATGCCTCGTGGCTAAGTTTGACTATAAACACTAACTGGTTTTCTTTCTAGATCACATTCTCACATACAGTGTTGTCATTATGAATCATGATGCTGGGATAGGGCAGTGGACACCAGAACAATGTGGACCTATATACAATAGTAGGCAAGGTGTAGCCAGAAATTTCAGAGGGAGGTTCTTTTGCCGTACGAAAATTATTATTCATGAGGAGCGTGACCATGATTTGTTGCGAGATCGTACATGGTTCATACCGTGCATGCAACTCGAGGCAACTAGGAAGCTAGCCGTATTACTGCAGTCTTCTACACTTGTAACAGAGTCAAAAGTAGCGAGTATAGTAATTTTCTGAAGACTTCAAACAGACCGCTGGGTAGCCTGGGCAGTTCGTCTGAACCCCCCTGTCTACGGGCTTGGTAGGTAACAAACACAAAAGGAGAGTGCCTACTCTCTGTGCAGCCTGTAGTATTGTGTGCAACTATGACTGCAAATACATTTTACATTGTTTAGCATGTGAACTGAACAATGAATTTGTTATCGATACTGCAATCAGAAGTCAGTGTTTAACCTAGTTACATCAGTCCAACAGATACAAACCAGTATCAGCTCAACACAATGCAATGGCCAGCCAGCTTAGACATGACTAAAGGCCGGCTAGGGGTTTGACAGGAGGTCAAGACTATGTCAGCAGCCTAACCACAGAATAACAGATTGTCTTCTGTCAGAATTGCACAGGACCATGGGCTAGGTTAGAGCTTGGAAATTTTTGTTTAGGTAACCTTCCATGTCTTCAGGTAACTTGGCCCATGGTGAAATAAAAGTCAACAAGGCCACGCCCACACATCAAGCACAATAAGAAATGCTTGTAGTATCGCACAGTTACAAAGTTTGACCTATCAAGTCAAAGAGCAGACTGTCCTTAGTTATTAGACATGCTACCTTGTAGGACACTACAAGCATGTCTGTCAGGAATTTCTTTTTCGCTGAGTGCGTGGGTGTGGCCTTGTCAAATTCGTTTTACCATGAGACAAGTGACCTACAAACCTGAGAGACATGGTGCGTAATGTGTGACCTTGCAGCACAAGTGTGAGAGGACCCTGTATTACATTTCTTAAGAACTGGTTTTGAAAATAAATGTAGTGTTGTGGGATCCAAGGACACTATAGTGAATACACAGCAAGTATAGTTGATTTTATCTCGCTTCAAATAGCATGAGCAAGCATGTGTGGTTATTGTGAACCAGCTAGGTGCATGTGCAAGACAATGCTAACTACCATGCCCCATTGGAACACGGACCAGAGGCATATACATGCTGTCTATCTGTCTCTGATTCGTTCCACATCATGGAACTACCAATCATTGCTTGCTAAAACCCAAGTGCTGTAGAATATTTGCTCAGATTTGTGCCTGGTTGTACATCAAACTAACTTCTAGTCACATTGTATTTGAATGCTAATGTGTTTGATTGATCAACTTCTGCTTTTGTATTCTCTATGCAAGAACTTCCACAAACCACTATCACTATTCTACTATGACTTCAGAGGCATATTTCTTACTTCCTACTCACAACTGTGGTTGAGTTTCAATAAAAACATCAGTCAACCACAGTGGTGGTGTGAAAAACCGATTGGTATACTGTGGAGGTAGGTCCTGGCAACCACATTTTCAACAGCAAGCAAGTGGCAAAAAATCTACAATATGCCTTTCTTTTCTGGTGATATGTAGAGGAGCACAAGCTGAATATTTAATGCATAATGTTGAGAACATGTCTCATAAAAACTAGTCAAAAGTATTGGGATCCAAGATTATTATGGATTCTAACAAGCACTACAAATACACAGCAAGCACAGCATGTCATGATGTGTGTGTGTGTGTGTGTGTGTGTGTGTGTGTGTGTGTGTGTGTGTGTGTGTGTGTGTGTGTGTGTGTGTGTGTGCTTTGTGGCAAGTGGTTTAGGAGCAGAGGTGGTTTGGCTGTTCACCGTTGTTCTACAGGCTCCACATAGCACAAACAATCATCACTCATTCCTCTCATTTGAGGGGACCCATGACCCATAGGGCAGCGTTAAGTCAAGGTGTGTGTGAGTGTGCCAGCTCAGCGCCCGGCCCCAGCGCCCGGCCCAGTGCAACAGAAGACCCAAGGTGTTAAATTGGGATGAATAGAACAATTGAAGCCTCACTAAGGTGACTAGGGAGGTGTCATAAGCTGAGTCAGCAGTAGACACTACACCACAGAATTGAATATTGGCTACAAAGGAAAAGGCTACTCTGCAGACAACTGGGTATGAGGATAATAAAACAACATGCTTGGATACCAGTTTGTAAAATGAACAATACACTACATACACTACTGAGTACATTCACCAGATCAGTAAACACAGCAGGTGCACTACACTAGCTAACAACTTACAAGCAAGTGAGCAGCAGGCATTGAGAGGGATAGAGTGAACTACGAGTGATCACAATCACAACAGAGAGAAGGCAAGTGGAACAGCAAACCAGCGCAGGTGAAAAGAGACACAGACAATGGTGCGTGCTATGACTGAAGTAAGAAACATGTCCACATTCAGTACACATTGTATTAAACAGAAGCACAAGACCACACCATTGCAATTAGCAATATAAATTAATCCCTTCCTGATCTTCCCCACTGAAACCTACTAGTACTCTTCGATGCTTGTTGTATCACCACAAATTGCTATGAGATATCGAGTGTTCAATTAAGACAAGAGGTACAGGCACACAAAGCACAGCAAGTGAGTAGGCTACAAGCAGCACAAATTGGGTGACATGGACAGGCTAAGCTACAGGCTTGCATCACTTGACGTACACACACACGCATGGACACACACTAGCCCGACATAGTGTGACAACAACCACATACAAGCTCAGTGGACTTCCAATACTACAACAAGTCACTGAGGAATGTCACCTTTCAGTCTGATCAGGGCATTCTGATGAGTGTCAATTTTTTGAGCTGTCAACTTTTTGTACAACAACATAAATTGTGTTGTCATGATGTTCAGAGAACACAAGAACAGCACATGTGACATCACTATCCCACTATCCAGCATGCAAAAGCTACTATATTCAGCTGCATAACATATTTTGTGTTGTGTGCTCCAGATGCATAGTAGCTGTGTAGTTTGCCATTTCTGTACAATGTTGAACAATTGGGACAATAAACTGTGTACCCATATGATCAGGGGTATAAGCACATGGTGAGGTGATGATCGAGTCATTAAACTGCCTTGCATTTCTCAAATAGGTACTCAAGTGAGACACAGTGCCTTGTTACGAAGCAAATCACATGAAAAACATACTGCTCAAGACACCTTAAGGGCAGCATACTGTCAGGATGTCTTTTAGTCCCCAAGCAACGAACACAATTTAGACATACCCAGGCTCACTACCTGCTCTGATAAAAATTACGACGATAAATTCATGCACTCAGTGTTAATCTCTCATATACATCAATCTAGAAAGCTCTTCTGAACTTGTTTCCAGTCAAATTCTGCTGTAAGTCTACAAGTATCTCTAGCCACTTGGGTTACCAACCTGTACAATATACTAGCCTCAGGTTAGCAGGCTGGTGCTGATTTGAAGCCCTGCCTGCAGTGTAGGCGGCTACATTATTGGATCACAATGACAATATGCACCCTTGCTATCAACCAGTCCTACACATAAACGTAGTAGAAGTTTGCTGATATTGGATTTAGTGTGACATAATAAAAATGACAGCCCTTTATATTACCCCTCTGTCATACCTGAGTAATGGCAAGTGCTGTAGGTGAGCTATGTACTAAACACTGATCACGCGAGACTGCAGGCAAGCTTGGCACTAAGAGAACAAAATTAATTATAAACAATAAGTTAAACCCAACCTCACTTACCAAAATTTATAAGTGACTTCCTTTATACAAGAGATGAAGACAGCCATGGAGTGATATGAACAGAGAGTCACTGCAATGTCTTGCAAGAGAGCTGAGGAGACAAAAAGATAAAGGCATTGTGCATTGTACAAGCATGAATGCGATCACAATTTGACAGGACGATGTAAGCAGCTAGATATATACATGCCTTCGGCGTGAACTCTTACCTCATTAATCACACAGCGATTTTGGTAGGCGTGCCTGGCCAACGCATGCAAGTTACACCCCTTGGTTGTCAAAACACAGAAAACATGAGCACAGTTGTCTTCTCTCGGCAGGAAAAAGCTGGGAAAGATGGAAACCAATGCCTGGGTCACTTGTGGAGCAAGATGTACAGCCAAACACCACACGTGTAAGGCTTGGCGCTACATTGGTGGCGTTTGGCTGTACATCTTGCTCCACAAGCGACCCAGGCATTGGTTTCCATCTTTCCCAGCTTTTTCCTGTCGAGAAAAAACAACTGTGCTCATGTTTTCCGAGTTTTGACAACCAAGGGGTGTAACTTGCATGCGTTGGCCAGGCACACCTACCAAAATCGCCGCGCGATTAATGAGGTGAGAGTTTACGCCGAAGGCATGTATACACACATTATCACACAAACAGAATCAACAGGTATCCACACAAAACCAGGACCTCTTACAGTGCGTTTACACTTGAGCCCAGAATGGTTCCAGAACCGTTCCCTTTCTAGTGTAAACGAGTACAGTACCGTTCTGAACCGATCCGTTCCAGCCGAGAACGGTTATAAGAAAAGCAGTGGTCCAAGAACGATTGTGAACGGTTCTAGCTGATAGTGTAAACAGAATCGGTCCACTAGAACCAGTTATCGCGAGCATTGGTGTGCTGCAGCCGACTAGGCAGGTATCTTGCTACATGCTGTTGGCTGAAATAAGTAAGTATAAGAAAGTGTTTCAGCCACGCGGATTGCCTGAGAACGCTGCATGCGCTTTGTGGCAGGCTTACTAGCAGTTTTTGTTGGTGTTCAGTGTCCTGCAGCTGTCAGTAGCAATCCATGAGTAAGCACTGTAATGCCTAAGCCAAGTAAGATATCTTCGAGCGCTGAGGCAAGCAGTATAATCGAACAAAAGCTGCAGCAAGACTTTCTCGGTCGCCATAATTGAACAATAATGAGTGGGCGTGTTCAGAGTAGTAATTTTTAAAATCATTTTGTACCGGTTATTTGAGCCTAGTGTAAACGGTGCTTAGAACGGTTCTAAAACCGTTCCTTGAAACCGTTCCAGAACGGTTCTTCAAGTGTAAACACGCTGTTAAGCACCTAATAAATACCATACTACCAAGACAGGCAGCCAGTTCATTTCATCTTGTCTAGTTCCCAAGATGGGCATGGGTGTCAGTAGGACTGATGTAACTGCATGGACTGATTCCATGGCACTGAGTGCTAAGTGAAGGACAAACTTAAAAACAAACCCAAAACAGATTCATCACCAGCAATGAAACCACAAATTGTACCTGAGATTATAAGATGTTCAAAACCCATGAGAGAATGAACAAATTTCACAAAACCCTCAGCGTGCCCCCTGTAGAATTAGCTTCCTATTTTTGGATTGCAGTAAGCAGCTAGTTCCAACCTGCGGCTGTGCTTGCCATATTGAAACAGAAAAATGTTGATCACTATGTTGGCGTGACGATGCATTCAAAGCTATTGCTAATTGATCTAGGCTTTGATAGGGCTTTGATAGGCCTTTTCTACACCCTCAGAGCTGTCCTGCAGGACTGGTAGTCAACTATGGGCGCTTTTGGTGTCAGACAAGTCTATTAGATGGTCATTAAGGTGAGCCAGCCATAACTTTAAAAAATGCACTTTAGCAAAATCCACAAGTCACATCGCAAGCCATTGTCATGCTAAGCCTGATCATATCTTCACCGAGTTTCAGAAGTGAGCCATGTTCTCTGCAGCTCAATGGACAGAATGAACGAATGAATGACTTTCACAAACCCTAGGCCTCAGCATAATATTCACGCATTATAGCGTTAGCACTAAGCTCCCTAGTTGGGATTGCAGCAGGAGTTGCAGCTAGTGACTGTAGCTATATTGAAACCTACCGCTAACCAGAAGACAGCATAATGCTGACCGCTTTCTAGGCGTGTCATGTGGGCATGACCATACAGAGTAGGTAGCCATTGCTATGTTACTTTCTTGAGATATCTATGCACACTCAGAGCTGTCCTGCTGTTTGGATGAGCTCTAAAAAGTAAACTATGAGCGCTTTTGCTATCAGAGACATCCAAGATGGCTGGCAGCCATAACTCAAGAATGAAAGCATTTTAGCAAATTGTCAAGCTATGTCGTGACCTTACCAGTGCGTAGAAGAATAAATGAATGAACAAACGCATGACAGAGCAAGTACCGTAACCCTCGTGCATGCGCTGAGGGTTAATGTACCATACGCGCCATACACGCTGAGGTACCATGCGCGCGCAGATTACCATACGCGCTGAGGATTAAATTTTTTATGCTCCAGAGAAAAAAGTGGCTGACCGTGTGTTTGTGTTGGTTGTGTGATATTAACCTGCTTTATAGTATCAAAAAGAAGGATCCTAGTCTGCTCTGGGTTAGCTTGGTTTAAAAAAGTCAAATGTCTCACTAGACTATTGATATTAGTCACTGTCACTCCAAGGTTGAAATTTGCTACAGTTAATAACAAACAAGCTGCAGACTATAGTCTGTCTGTATGAATACCCATGGCTAGAAATAATATAGATACTACTTGATTAAGTCATGAATATTTCATTAGCTTTTACTGTTCAAAAAATTCGGCACAAATAAATAATTTCAGATTTGCTTGCCCAAATATCTGGAGGTAATTGTAGCAGAAGTTCCACAAGCACTGAATTGGAGTGTGGCAATGAGCATGTGTTTTGAACAAGATCGTGTCTACATCTCTGTTCTATGAAGTAGGAGACTTGTTGTTGCCTAACTATGAGAAAAACTAATGCGCTTGCCAAAATTTGGAGGTTTTAGTGCGCATTTCAACGACAAGGTGCTAAAAATAGGAGGTGCTGAACCTTTACGAGAAATATGGTACTCTTGAAAGAAATCCTGTAAGCTTGTATTTTTAATCAGCTATGTTCCATTTGGTAATAATGTGCTATGTGGTCTCTTTGAAGCTCACACACAACCACTACAAAGCGTAAGAAGTTTGATCAAAAAACCACATGAAAATGACTCTAGCTATCATCTAAACATTTGGCAGTGTCTTTGGTGTGGCTGAATTGAACTTAATTAATTGTCCTTTCTAGTGGTTATTACATTATGCACCAGAACATTGTTATGACACTGATGGTTTCTTAAAACATTGCACCTTTTGAACACAGCTTCTATGTAACTAGTCACCATGCATTGCACTCTAGGGATGACTGAGACACAGCTGGTAAGCAAGACACAAACATGTTGACAAGGACAGGTATCAGCTGCAGACCAGGCATTGAGCATGGTAAACATGTACCAGTAAGCACAGGCACAAGTGTGGACTGCAAGCATAAACAACCAACAGGGTTCACAAAGCCCAGGCTTTAAAATTAATAGTACTGTGAATCCTGATGCTTTGAGTGATGAGTGAGTGAACTGCAATGCCAATACTGAGTGAACTGCAACAAACAGTCTCACTTGAGTATTGTTCTTTCTCGCCCACCACTCGTCCCTCCTAGTTTGCTTATCCGGTTGGGCAGTACCCTTGTGAGCCTTGACCCAAACAGGTCAGCCGGATTAGAACCAGGGTTCCCAGTCTAGTTGCCTATGGTGAGTCAGCACTAACAAAGCATCACCAGGGTGTGCCAGTCTGACCCACTATTATGCCAAACATAATTGATATCATCAAAGCACAGTCACTGGGGTGCATTAACACATAACTTTGCTACACAATACCAAAGTCAAGGGCTAATAAACAATGTTCTTTGTGATGCTAAATAGAAGTGAATACTGGAAAGCAGGAAGTTGTTTGTTAATTCACAGAAGGTCAGCAGGAATGTACTTTACAAGAACCCAATCAAGCATCAGTTCATGTACAAGTAGCTGATCACGTAATACAGTAACTCTCTATTAACCCTTGATCAGGTAACTGTCAAAAAGGATCATTCTATTAACCCTCAATAACAATCACATAATCCTCTAATCCGAACACACCCTTGGGCTCCAGTGTCAATCAGAAATGCAACAAAATTAAGCATTCATTGATCAAGTCATGAATAGTAGCAGCAAGCAAGTTTTACAAGCAACTCCAGCAGCTGATTTTTTTTGCAGATGTTGACCATAACAATATTTTTACAAGGTCAACCAATTCTAAGACAGTCCACCCCCTCTGTTAAAATTAATAATACATCTCCAGTAAATGAGATTTCCAAAAGCTCAGGAAAAATGTGGCATTAGAGTATTATGTCATGTTACGAATTGCAACATGTCATTTTGCTCACATGCTGCTTTCATTATTAGACCAAACTAACCACACCCACTTTTGCAAAGCAGAGGACTGGCTCTGTGATAGCGCAACCTCAAGGGAGCCAGTATCGGCTCTGGCTAAGGCACAAATTAGCACAAGTTCTTATAAACGTGTGCGCTTGTATCATACCTCGATCGGCATCATAGGTTTCTCACGGCCGCGGACTCCATGACTGATTCAAGTCAGCATACCAGCCACTGAATAATAAGAGCGCTCAGTCACAATACCGAGTGTCTAAGAGATAGGCATACCTGATCAGAAAGAGTCTAACACCATCATCAGTGATCCTGATCGTGGAGCGTGACCTTCGACCTGCCCGCCTCGTGCGAAGTCACGTGCACGCGCATACTTCAATTGTACTATTAGCATGCATGCAGCTTGCATTTGAGCTGCAAACTTCATGTCTGCAAGCAGGAGCGTTCCTGCTGCAACCAACGGGTAATTAGTACCTGCTATATCTACGTAAATATCAAACTTGTCAGTACTAAATTTGTAGTTTCATGTTTTAGCCACTGGCGCTCTTGCAGTTAGTGACTAATTGAAACTCAACTCGATTTACTGCAATTGTAACTAGTTGCATTTGGTCATATCATTCAAAGCTTACAGAATTCCATCATTCTCTGTATTGCACATTAGATTATCAGTATACAGTACTCTTGTATGTTTGACTTCACTATGAATAAGATTTGTTTTGATCATGACAACTCCTTTGAGACATGACAGTATGGTTTAAAAGAGATTCAGCTCACCCCAGTTGTAGCAGTCCTCAATTTATACTCGCAGCTCTGCCACTAAGCAGTTCGCAGTTCTTCCAGTTATTTTTCTACCAGGATTCAGTTCTCCAGTCAATTCTCAGTACCAGCTAATATTATGGATCAATTAGAAGCTATGAACATCTGGGAACAATGGTATATAATTTCAAATTATATTAACACAGTGAATCAGTGATGTAATACTATAATGAATTCAGAAAAAGAAGTCTGGATTGCATATAGCCTCATGTCAGAAGTCATGGAAAACAAAACAGTTAAAGAGGAGAATGCATGAAGACAGTCTTCTCCAGTGCTGCATGTTACGTGTTAGGAAACCCTTTAATACTCTAAGACTTTCACGACCTAGCATTGGCATGACAATAATTTATGTGCTTTAAAATGATTGTTTTAATTCATTAAAAGGTGCCATGGAAGAACATCGACTGGGCATTCATTTACTGCTCATGCTGTCCCACAAAGTACAAACACAATGCTGCCACTGCAGACAACAAGAATTGAAGAACAATTTGTATCAGATGAACCATTCGACTCAGATTTCATGTCATCAGCCGTAAGATAATGCCACATCAAATTGATATTGTTTATAGCACATGCAGGATAGCTCTGAAAACATTGCTGGTGTTCTTTCAGCTCTGGAAGCTTATGTGTATCATCTGAAGTCTAAGGATGCTGTTGCTTCCATTGACAGTGCCCTGCATAATTTTGTCATGCAAGAAATTAATGCAGTTGACTTATCTTCGAAGGTAAAAAGCACTGCATAATAATCAGAAGTTACTTACTGCTTTTACAGCATCATGACTACTGTATCTCTTTGTTTCCCGAACTGGAAGATGCTTCAACAAAGATTTTCATTGGGTATACTGGTGCAGTTGTGACAAACCTAGGGCACACCTTCTCAATAGTCTTTCACCTGTCCTTGAGTTGGAATACACTGAGTTTTGCAAAACAATTCCATCAAAGTGTATCCACATACTTGCACTTCGAGATCCTATCCACAAGTGACGATGTTCCCAGCGTATTTCCTGAACAAGACCTAGCTTTCTGGTACTTTAGCTGTATTTATGGTTATTGAACCTGCTGTATGTTTTATAGATCACTGGTATGGTAGCCGAGAATCTTTCCATGGTCCAGAGGTAATTATGATTAATTAACACTTTGCACGCGAGAAGCCAATAAAATGGCTCAAAATTAATTATTGACCCCGCCTCGTGTAGCGCGAGAAGCCATTATATTGCCACAGCTGCGCATCTTCCCAGATCACAACTTTATTGAATGTTGTTTTACTTTCTGTATTATAATAACAGTTGCTAAGCATAAGGTCTTCAACATGAGTTAGCTTGATGGCAAAAGTAGCGCTTGGGGAATGAATCAGACGAGATAGTAACAGCTGCATGTTGAACACCAGGCGCTGTCAAGCTTCACACAACCAACGCTAGAGTAGCAGCTGTTAGTTACTATGTCTGGGATGGCTTGTAGTGTTTACCTTGTAATATCTAACATGTTTAGCCTGTAAGCATAACAAAACCATTGCTAAAGCTGTGTCTGTAACACGAACACATTGCTCACCTAGTGATCGCGAACAGGGCTCTGCAATTCAGAAAACAGCCGTTAGCTAGGCTTCAACAAGGTGCCCAATGGTTGCTACGATCCGTTGGTAGCAGTTTCCAACTAATAAACAAGCGCCTAGCTACACAAAACAGCCCTTGACAACCCCTCCAACGAAAACGCCATTTTGACCAACACAAATTTCGCGTTGTGGGTGGAGCCACATGAATAATTAACTCGCGTGCAAAGTGTTAATAAGACCCCATACATTTATGGTTAATGCAGGTTGTTGCTTCATTTGGTCAGCCACCAGTCGTATGAATCCGTACAGATTCTGAATATGGAGTTGTGAGTGTTTCTGACTCTCAGAAAATCCAGTGTACAACTTGCAAACACAAGAAACATCACTGTGATCATGTCAAGTTTGTTGAAGAGATGGCATCATCAACTCCAGATGCTGACCTGCCTGATGCCATATCAGAATTCCGACATGTACTGCATCAGGGGAGTGGACAAAAATAAAAAAATGAATGGTGCATGCAGTTGTATCTCGATTTCAAAAATTCCCTTCATTTTATCCTCTTCACTGGTGGAGGTGCTTAATCTACCAACCATTACTCGATTCAACATTACAGAGAATGTCGCAACATTAGCTCCTGATCTCTCAACAAACTGCTCTGCATGGTTGTGTGCTGAAGCAGTGCAACAATTCGAACGACAGAGTAAAATTATACTAACAAACTCAGTCATCAGTGCAAAAGGTATGTATTTACTACTATAAGATGTAGCTGATGCTGTGTATGTAGTTATAACAGGGAAGTGCACTCAGTGTAACGAAGAGTATTCGTTTGATGGACAATCATGCTGTCTACTCAATATGGGAAAATTTTGTGTCTCATATGAGGTTTTGAGAGGAATGGCGCATCAGTTTCTTATAGGATAGTAAGCTACAATTTTAATGATGGCTTGCATAACTATTTTCCCATAATCGATAATTATAGGACAACGATAAAATACATACACAGTACAGTGTCCTTGTGAAAGCACACGAAGACACAGGAAATTACAGTTTTGAGAAGGAGTTCACATACAATCATTTTCGCTGGAGTTGGTACTCATTTTTAAAACTGCTGGACATAGATCCATCATCAGCCTTTATGTGTCCTGAATGTGGTACTGCTCCAGATATTGTTCTGATGGATGCAACTTCCCTGTCATTTCGCAAAGAATTTCTGCAATGGAAGGCTGATGAAACTCTCTTAAGAGAATGAAGCCAATTTGGAAGATAAGCTAGTTTGCTTGTCATATTTGTCCCTAAACTGATGGAATTTATCACTTTATACTAGGTTCCAGGAACGTGTTTTCATACCTGACAAATCTACAAGGCAGATGTTTCACAAATTTTCAACAACTGGCATTCCTCAAGTTGATTTCGTAGAGTTAACTGAACTGTTGAAGTCACATGTCCCTTGCCTTGTCAGCCTGGTGACTAACATTAAAGCTGTCCATCAAGAATTAGCCAAATGCCCTCAGGAATGGCAAGAGCTTTGCAAAGCAATTTCTTCTGCATCACCAGTGTGTGCTCTAGTTGAGCCTGTACCAGAGGTTATTGAACTTTTGAAAAAAATGCTACATATGCCAATTTTGTCTGATGCTACATCAATGATGCTGCTTCAACAAGAAGTGCCAGTGCTTTTGCGCTATTAGATAACTTACCAAATTATCCAACGGAGCTTATTGAGCCAATTCTCCGCAGGCTTATAGCTGTATCGCTAGCTCCATTTAAAGATCTGGCACCAGTAAATACTTGTCCAGAATATCTCCAATGGAAAACCTGCTAGCTTTTTTCCTCAATTAAAATCACTGCGTGCTCGAAAAAGTTACTCAGAAGACAGAAGCAGCAGTAGAATCTGCACTAAAAAAAACTCCGGACACCCGTCATTACTTCCAGGAATTTTTATCTTTTTTGCCAGCACGGTAGCTTACTAATAATTAAGATAATTATTATTATGATAATTATGATACTACAGGAATTTGCTATGGATATCAAGTGATGCAGGTGCAAGAGTCGCCAAATATACCCTTCACCATACTCTATGAGCGATTTTCCTCAGGTAACCAACTATAAATTAAAAACACAGATTACACATTATTTAACATAATTATTATAGCTCCAAAGATTATAGTGTATGATAATGGATGCAATCTTCACCAATACTGCTTAAATCGAGAACCAGACTTCTTTCGCAAATCAAGATTTCTAGTTGACAGGTTTCACTGGCAAATCACACTGGTAATTAAAATTATATTTTTTGTAATGTCTTATTAATTTTCCCAATGAACAGGATGTAGCATTGCCTACAATATGAATCGTTATCCTCAGTATCAGAACTTAAACAGTGAAATTGTCGAACAGAGAAATTCATCACTAAAAAGAATCAAATCATCGTTATCATACATGAACAGAGAAAACTTTATGTTGCATTGTTCGTTTTATTTATGGTATCGTAATTATAAAAAAATTAACAGCTGCTAACAAATCAATTTAAAATTATTATCCAAACATTATTATTATTATTCAATTAATGTATCATAAAAAGTGTGTTCAGTAGTATATGTATTAGATAGTACGTAGTAAACCAAATTCCAGTTGCACTGTGTAGTCAAATGCATACTACAGGAGAAGGTCTGCACCACCAGAGCAATCCAGTCGCACCAAATTCACAAAAATGACCTGAACAATGATTCCAGTTGCAAGATGCAGTCAAATGCATACTACAGGAGAAGGTCTGAACAACTAAAGTAGACTAGCAAGACTAGTAGACTCAAGACTAGAGGCACACTTTCACTAACTCATGCTCAAGCACAATTAACATGAATGTATGTATTTACTATGCTTTATTATACAGAATTCAGGCTACATGAGAGATGGGTTCCATATCACTTTCACCACTAGAGATGTATGTATGCATCACAAGTGTAGTATGCTTTTTTTAGGGACATAAGTTGTTGCAGGAAAAGCTAGCTAGTAGTGAAGTGGTAAATATTCAATTTGATAGTTAATGATGCAGTAGACGCTAGGGCATGCACCAGTTATGTGTCTGTAGTGCAGACAAAACACTGTTCACACACTGTGTGTACCTATTGAGAGAGACACACGTTCATCTGTAGGATTACAGACCAGAATGGGACCCTACTAAAATGAGATTTCAGAAAACAAGAAGAGGACCATTGAAGTCCAACTGTGGTGATTGCACACACACTGAGAGGTCATAGTTGTTCTAACAGGAGACCAGCGAGCCCATTATGTGTGCCCATAACTAGTGGAGTGTGACTTCAAGTGGTTTGGACTAGTCCAGAACAGGATTATGAATGTTTGCTCTCATCAAGTGTTCTGTTGGTTAGACCAATGGCATGGACTCTCTTTACGAGACATCAGAGGAATAAAAGCACAGACAAAATAAAGCTCGATGAAGTGACTTTAAACTGATTTTTTTCTCTCACTCTTCATCATTAATCAGTTTTTCACCAGAAACGTGTCAGTGGTGAGAATTTTTAATTTAACCAACAACACAAAAACAACTCGTTAGAAATTTATTAGAATTATAATGTTCGGTTTATACACAAAAGAGTGGTTATACTGTGAGGGGGTGTGGGACTTAATAATGTATGTGATTGGTGGATGATGTTTCAGCGTTAGATGCTAGGGCGATGATGAGCAGCACCTGGGTGTGGTTAGGCCCAAGGTGGAGCTTAGTAATGGGAGGATCTTCGTAGCGGTGAAATAAGAGTCTCTGTAGCGTTTCCTACAGTGCCAGCAATAAGACAGTATAAATTAAAAGTATTTAGCCCACATTTAGCTGCACATCTGAGCAAGTTTGAATTAATTCAACGCAGTCTCAATGGTTCGCAAGCCATGAATATGGAGACAGAAATAGTGTCACAGCCCATCAAACAATGCGTCACAACCTTGTCCATAATATCTGAGATAACACCAAAATTAATAATAATACAAGCTCAAAAAATCTACGCTCACTCACTGTTGGTAGCATAGTACCGTCTGATTTCATCTTGTGTGGAGGATAGTTTCTTGTTATATTAATCTTGTCCAGTCCTTCGCTGTACAGTCTCTCTGCTGCTAGTAAGTTAGTCAGCTCATCTCCACCAACTGCAAGAAAGTGAAAACGAAGGTCTGTTGTACAAACAGTCACAATGAACAGCAAATCTGCATTTCTCTCTTTCTGCAAAACAAGCATTATTTCTACACTATAGGAACGGATCAAACATGCTAACCATTGACATGTCATGAATTTTCGATACATGTTGAACTCAGGTCATCTTTGTTTTATGGATGAGGATAGAATAACTCCTTTGTAAGCATAACTGTGCTAGGCGTAGTGTCTGAATTTAGTCTGTTTAGTGGGCCTGAAAAAATGCACTAAGTGAGAGATGGAGGGAGAGAGGGAGGGAGGGAGGGAGGGAGAGAGGGAGGGAGGGAGGGAGGGAAAGAGAGAGAGTGAGAGAGAGAGGGAGGGGAGACTTAGAAGAATGCAGAGGTGATAATTGTAGCAAAATAAACGTTGCATACACATGTACCTTCATGAGTCCAGGCTCAGAGGAGTTGAATAGACTGGACATTGAGGAGAAAGAGAGGTAAAATAAACACAGTGGCTAACGCCCCGGTACCGGGATCTTAATTTTTAGTCTTGGCGTCCCGGCACGCGCGATAATAATGCCCACGCATTTTGCACACTATAATAATGCTAACTACAAGGAGTGGTCGGTGTGAGTTGCAGTGGACTGGTGGTGAGGGCGGTGGCTTTCGGTCCCTGCTAGTGTTGCTTTTTTTTGCTTTTTAGTTTTTTTACTAAGTTTTAAGTTTGTCGACAATGTTAAAGCATTAGTGGTAAAGCGCTGCTAGGGGCTAGTGGCGACATTAGTGGTACCCGAATACTGGTGCTTACCCCTACCCGAATACTGGAGCTTACCCCTGGGCCTCAGCGCTGTTAGGAGAAGGTTTTTTTAAGGTTTAGGGTTTAGTCTTAGTGTTTTCTGCTGTCTAAGCGTGGTTTTTCTTGTTGCCGGGATTATAACATTGAAAATTAAGATCCCGGTACCGGGATGTTAGCCACAGCGTAAAATAAAATAGGTGAAAGCATCTCACAGGGCATGCGTGAGGGATTGGAGCACGCCTTCTCTAACAGATGCTAGCAGAGGTTTGAACAGAGTCAAGCAGCAGCTCTGTACAACAAGAGAACTAGTGACCAATGTTCTTGGTAGGCCTTTTTGAGGGGGTTTCCTCCCTTGGATTGTAGCAAAAACCCCCTGGATAACTGCTAAAAAATGTTCAATGAACGCTTAGTAAAAGAAACAATAATTATGCTGAAGCCTGAAAGCAGAATTCAAACCCTTTCTCTCTGTTTCTTAACCCTGATGCTCTAACCAATTTGACCAACTGCCAACATGATAGCTGTTGTAACAGGTGTTAATAATATACCAGTTACAGCATTGAAGAACCGTTCTGGAACGGTTTCAAGGAATGATTCTAGAACCGTTCTGAGCACTGTTTACACTAGGCTCAAATAACCGACACAAAACGATTAAAAAATTATTACTCTGAACACGCCTATTCATTATTGTCCAATTATGGCGACCGAGAAAGTCTTGTTGCAGCTTCTGTTCGATTATATTGCTTGCCTCAGCGCTCGAAGATATCTTACTTGGCTTAGGCATTACAGTGCTTACTCATGGATTGCTACTGACAGCTGCAGGACATCGAACATCAACGAAATCTGCTAGTAAGCCTGCCACAAAGTGCATGCAGCGTTCTCAGGCAATCCGCGTGGGGCTGAAACACTTTCATTGTCTTATACTTACTTATTTCAGCCAACAGCATGTAGCAAGACACCTGTCTAGTCAGCTGTAGCACACCAATGCTCGCGATAACTGGTTCTAGTGGACCGATTCTGTTTACACTATCAGCTAGAACCGTTCACACCGTTCTTGGACCACCGCTTTTCATATAACCGTTCTCGGCTGGAACGGATCGGTTCAGAACGGTTCTGTACTCGTTTACACTAGAAAGGGAATGGTTCTGGAACCGTTCTGGGCTCAAGTGTAAACGCGCTGTTAGGTATGTTAAAATCCCCCCTTGGATTTAAATTTCTAGCGAGAACATTGCTAGTGACAGTACTGCTTACATCTAATCTTGTCTTGCGCAGCTGATAACGGCTGTCTAGAACCAACCCACATTACATAGACAAGAAGAAATTGGAGAGAAGATGACAAAAATCCGTCACACCTACTTTTTTCTCCACACATGACACTCTAGCCAGTGGTAGTTTGTCCATACTGGCAGTATTGTAGCATTGGGACATAGAGGACACCTATTGAGTGAGTAAGAATTCGAGAAGAATGAGGCTCACGGTCTCAATAGACTACAATGTTTGAGACAGTTACCAGTCTACGTAGAGATACTTGCTTGCATTCAGGACTACAACATACACCTTCTCACAAACCAACTTTTCTTGAATTCAATCTTTTTGCGAGCCTATATACAAAATGAGCCTATATACGCAAAGTATTCACATCTCACCAAATATGGTGTCTCTCCTCAGCAGTTCGCTACATGCAGATTGAGCGAGACACTTGAGAATTATTGACCTAGCTCCTCTTTGTTTATCTCACTACTGATACAATAACCGGCAACATCACATCGTATCTCTTCTTGTTATTTACTTCAATAATGGAGTACGGTTGACTAGGCATGCCTCTATCTTCTCTCTCTAGCACAAGTAGTGGCAGTTGAAGACAAAGCAAGATATCCAGTAACAGTGGTTCCTTAATGCATACTAGAGTGTCCTGAGGGAGAAAGAATGGTTATGTGAATATGTACTATTTAGTGGCATGTTTAAAGTAATTCATTTCATAGTACAGTAGGTAGCTGATAAGTTGCCGTAGCACACAGATGGTAGTATGGAAGATGAAATAACGTTAGGAACTGTCTGCCCTGACTTCAACATAGGATTAAACTGCTCTATGACCTGTTTGAACAGTTGCTTGGCCAATCATTGAGGGAAGCAGAAACAAATAAATAGGCAGATAGAATTAACACAGGATGAAGCAATAAAAACAAGACTAGTCATTATGGGCCAGACCTTATTGAGCTTATCTTGAGGGTACGTGATTCATGGGTATAGAAAACGGGAACAGGATGCGCAAGCGAACAAATTCAATGGACATGTAAAATATAACAATGGCATGCAAAAGAAAAAAATATTCTACACAAAATTATAAAACACATGCATAGAACGCTCAGAACATTACAGAACATTTTATCTACCCATCGCCCCCACCCCCAATTCACTCTGGGGCAACATGACTACAATAAGACAAGAGATATGAGACTAGGAAGCATGACAATAATCTATAAGGTATATAGTTGTGGTGTGACTCGGAGAGAAAGTGAGACACATTAATTCTTAAAGGTCCGACAATGACCTTACATATCAGCGGTATCACGTAACAGCACTGTACTGTGAGAGTAATCAAGGCACTTGGAGAGGTAGGAAGCAGCGAGAAGAGTAAGTAACAGCACACCACTAGCCATTAGTGTACTCCTGATAGAGCTCACCTTATTCTCTCTATTCTCTATTCCCTGCCCTGTCTTGGAGCTACTATCAACTTCCTGCCATATAATATTCTGGACTTATTTCCCATCCTATTTTTGGAGCTGGGATGACAACCCTCTATCATGTGTCATGCATACGACCATGAACCTGAAGAAATAGAACAATTATGATAAGTGAATTCACACTAACGGCTATCATAAATATGACAAAACTGTGACAACTTGCACATGCACAATGACAGATACATACAAATGGTCACACATATCTAGCGAAGTTAAGGCATCTGTGCACCAAGAAGGTACTATGTGCCAGTGCTGCATGCGCATTCTCCTGGAGCCAGGTAAGGAACTCACAGGAGCACCAACTGTGTCTCTCACTACAGGTCCAGTGTGGGCACCCAAAGTCCCACTAACGTTGTTGGTGATCTGTGAGACACAGCCAGTGTACTTTGCTCCCCAGTACAATACCAGGTACCCGTTTTACAGATGGGAGGGCTGGTGGGCTAGCGCTGAAGTACTTGTGATGTTTTTCCCTCTGCTCTGGGATTCGAACCGGTATCCTCTGGGTTCAGAGCACAAAATAACGTCCGGCCACCGGCCAATTTCCTCGCAATCAAGCAAATGGGCCGAGCAAATAAACGCTCGATCGGTCATTCTGTCCGGGCATTCTTTCATGATCTAAAGGCTATTGCTATACTTAGCACTTACCTGGGGCTACTTTCCAAGCCTGCAAAAGGCGCTTCTCTGATTGTAGGCTATGTAGGCCCAACACAAAAACGCACGCATGTGCTTACTACTGCAGACATTCTATTTAACGCCCCAAACGCCACACCTATTATTGCGACCACGCCCCTATGACCGACTAAAATTGAATGATGGCTGGACAAAATGTACATTGACTGGACAAACGACCACCCATGCTCAAAAATTATTTTTGGCTCTGTGGGTTACATGTATAAGCCCAAAACTCTACTAGTTAAACCATCAGCTAGGTCACCCACACACCCAGCTGCTCGCCCGCCCGCACGCACACGCACACACACACCTGAATGAGTCTGAAAGCTGTCCACAATACTACATCTGTTTTACTGCTAGTGCCCAAAGGGCAGCTGATGGATAGTCAGTCAGACTCCTGCGTAAAAGAGTGAGGCTACTACTCATGACACGCATCACTTTAAAGTATACAAATACTTAATATATACTAGCTGAGACGACTTTCAGTGAAGAGCATGGTTAAAACCAAACCCACATCACCATCAACAGATTCATCACCACTTATCACAGCAACACGTACCACCCACTACCACTAGAGAAAAAATGGCTGACCATGTATGTGTGTGTTTGTTGAGATGTGTGCTTTATTAACCTGCTATATATAGAGAGAGAACAGTCCTAGTCTCATCCTGATCCTTTGGACTTGGTATAAAAGTCGAGTTGTCTCCCCAGACTTGAAATGTGAGTTCTAAACAGGAAAGGCTGTAAGAGGTCCCTCTTGGAGGACCTGTTTTTGATCACAGTTTGTCAGAAAGATCAATTTCCTCAATTCTGTCTAGTATGTGTACTACAATGCAGTTTCTGTGATTATAGGAATACATAGTAAACTGAATCTGTCTGTATTAAAAGTCAAACCTTCATGAAAACAACACTGGATCAAACACATCTTTGTATGTTGCTTCCAATCACCATTGCCTGTGGACAATAGTGAATTTAATATGGCAGAAACAAAACAATGATCAAAGATGCACTAAGTCAGTTTTGAGATCGCCGCAGAAAGTGCCTAAAACATTCGAAAGTGGCTACATAACTAGCAATGGACTTAATAACTAGCTGGCTTTATCCCAGATGTACAGCTTCACCCTGATGTGGCAAATAAGCTCAGGAAATTAGGGAACATGTAAGTGGCACACACATGCCATTGCAACAAAATTTGCTAATGATTTTGTCTGGCTGTTTTATGCAGACAATTGGCAACTGAAAAATTGATCACTGAAAATTAAAAAAATTCAAAGAAAACTGAAAGATTGCGACTGAAAAACTAATTGTAGATATGTACAAAAACTTTAATTTGACATTATGCTAACATACTTTGATGTCCGCTGGATCATGACACAAAGTATGAATAGCACAGAAACATAAAGAGGTCCACAATCCAAGCTCCTACAAAGGAAATAAGTCTAGAAATGAAGGATACCATTACTGTATCCAGTTAGGATTATGTGTACACAGGAATCAAGTCTCTCTTACATTGTGGAAATGACCAGAATATTCGTATGAACCTTTTAAATGGTTACTTACTAGGTACATTGAAGTGTGACCACTCTTGTTCCTAGCCAGTGGGTTCAGGAAAGTAAGTATTGTACAATTTTGACTTAGCCATAATTATTATGCCTCGGTGGGTGGAGCCACGGAGGCATACGGCTGTCGGCAGGATTTCTCGTCGCTCGCTGAAAACTAAGCACTGAAACGTGCAATACAAGCAAAAGTCAATGTTTGCTCGGAAATGAATTGTAAGAATTTTAGTTATAAAGCTCTGTTCGTGAGTTATGGCGTGATATGCTTACCTCGATGGCTGCTGCCGGCGATCTAGACTTATCTGAAGACAAAACTGGTCATAGACGACTGCCTAGTAGCTTGTAGGTTAGTTTAGACTACAGTATAGCAGCGTAAGTCCGGACAAAATGCGCGAGGAAGCTACATGGCAAGCTAGCCTCGTCCCCAGGCTCTAGGCTATAGGCGTGGGTGGCAAAGATAGAGCCTGGTACGCAATGTAGGCGCATGCGCCAGATTTTGAAAAGCGCGGGAGATTAATCGTAAGACACCGCCCTCGCTCCGCCTTTATAAATTTATGCATTAATGCGAACCAACGCTGGAAAGATTTTGGGATCCAACCATGCTCAGGTAAGCTGCTGCATCTACTTTGCCGCTTGTGCAGGTACCGTACACAGCATAATTGTGAGCAATTGGAGACCTGTTTAGACTGAGCACTTACTTTGTCGAAATTAGGCCAAAATCGAGAATATTCGCTGCTTGTGGCGTTAGATATGGCTCGTAACAGTACAATGATTCATCGTGGCATGCTTTGCTGGCCTAAACACTGCTGCTTCTGTATTTTTCAAAACTAAACGATGAGTATCCTGATAAAAACAAGAATGCACGGACATCAACAGTAGTTTACTGTGGTATACGGATTAACCATCTGATGGTTAATACTTAAAATTCAGCGCATGCGCCTGCAATGCGTACCAGGCTCTATCTTTGCCGCCCACGCTTGCCGCCCACGCCTAGAGCCTGGGGACGAGGCTACATGGCAAGCTAGCTACTCACTGGCTCACTGGCTACTGACTCACTGACTCACTGGCTACTACAATGGCTACTCATTGTAGACACGCCCAGTAAATTAATAGTCACACCATGTGGTCAGCATTGTTTGGCTTCTGATTGCATACCAAAATTACTGCAGCTTCAGGCCTTCTGCCTGCTCAGTGTACTGTGTGATATTTGAATAGATACTGTGGTAGCAATAATAATTGTTTCGCCTGTGTAAATAGTCAGTGCATAATCCACCGAGGCATCAGCATCTTAGGTGCCTAGTTTTACTGGCAGGTGAAGTGCTGTATCTCTTGTTCTCACATGATGGATTACAACGTTTTTATACCAACAAAAACTAGGGAAAGCTGCCCAGCTCTTTATCAAGAAGGCAAATACTGCCCTGTAGTCATCAAGTAGTGTGACTAAACAAGACCACTAAGTGGATAGGTATTAGCTATGATGTGGTCTGCAACTAAACCACTACAAAGCTTTTAAAGATCCTTTGTTCCTTCAGAAGTCTGACCAGAAAACCACATAAATACTTTGGCAGTATTCTTTGAACAAGATTGATGCTGTGGTTGAGATGTCTAAACAGCTGTTAGTAATGAATTTACAGCAGTGTTGGACCTAGCAGAGTTTGATGAATGGTGGGTTGAGCTTAAATGGCCAATGCAAATGGTATCGCCCTCTTGTCTGCTGTGTTGACTTGATATTTTGTCATTCGGATGGCACTTAACAATGTATCACAAGTCTTGAACAAGCTCTAAAGTATTTCAAGGACATGACTACCACTATGGGTAGTAGCGACGTGAGCTGCTGCTTTTAGTTCGAACTGTTTAAAACCATGATTAAGCATAATGGCGTCTTTAAGCTGCCCTTTTTTATCAACTGACCAGTAGTACAGTACTATATCGACACACATCACCTAATGTCTAACGTCACATACCTACCGATGTAACCACTTTGTCAGGTAATTGTTACTTGCTAGAGCAAGTAAATTAAAAGTCCAATTAGCATTCTGACTCATGTCAGGAAGTTTGGCAGCTAGACTAGGTATTTACTACAGTTAGACTAGGTACAATGCAACACTAGCTCATGTGAATAGTGCTAGGAAACACGACAAGCAAATATGACGTAGGAAACAGCAGATTCCTAAGTAAACATTGTGTAGGAATAAAGTTTTGCAGGAATGAATTTACAAAAGAAGCGAATGTGTAAAACAACAAAAATAGGCCATTTGTACTATAATTATTCCATAAAAATTTCAGACGTAGTAGTCAGACGAGACTAGCAAATGTATAATTTTTTTGTCAAACAACAAAAGTATAAATAGCTTGAATTAGTGTCACAAGCAGGGGCGTAACAAGAAATTTTGAAGTAAGGAGGCGCGCGCGTAAGCGCGCGATTTTGAAACTTAACTAATTAATATTCATTAGATTTAGTCATTTTTCGTCATTCGCTGACTCAAAAAACATGGTGCATTATTTAGAATAATAGTGCATTCGAGTTTGCCTGGAGAATTGAGCAAGATAGACAGCTGTACCAGGCAAGGTATAGTACGTTCATAAAAATTCTGGTTGGGCAAAAGCGAGGAGGCAAGCGCCTCCTCCGCCTCACGGTAGTTACGCTACTGACAAGTCACATTCAACATTAGCGTTGGGCGATATCGATTTTTAAATATTCAACTATCAATGCAGTTGAAATATGATATAACTAGATATCCCGGCCGGCCGATAATAATGTAGCTATTGTTTGTTGAGGTTATTAATAACAAAATGAACCTTTTTTGACAAAAACACCAACATGTTCACTTTTCCTGGTTTCAGTAGAGTATGAGTACGCACAATTGATCAATCAGTGAATGGAACATGTGGTAGTATCTGATTGCATATAAATGATTCGATAAACCGATAATACGGTAGCCAATTTGATTATGTATTCGATTGCCGTTTTATATCCCGATGTAACTAAATATCGGTTTATTGCCCAACACTATTCAGCATATTCTGTTTAAAAAATTATAAACCATTGCATTCTTGTGCCAACAGGTTTCCCATGGTGACAACAGAGCCTGCAGTCACACACAGAAATGGACATTGCCATCTATTGTGCAATATGTGCTAAGTTGGGTGCTATTCTGTCAGCCTTCCAGCTAAACTGGTAGCAGAGTATTTCTATGGCATTTATGTTTATGCAAGCATCCAGACTTTAGTTTTGAAATCAACCATTTTGACCTGCAATGTTTTCATTATGGGACTAAGGTCATGATGTCTAAAAAATTATGGCACATTTCAATTTTGAAAAGCTGATCTTTGTGAATATAACAATGTAAGGGATGCATGCACATGAGGTAGAGTGTAGTACACATCACCAACCAACAAAGGTGCAAGCTGAAATTCTGTTTATGCAACACAATTATGACCAAAGGTTGGGCCACACCCAACTACACACAAACAACGAAGATACTCAAAAACCTACAAGGGGTGGTCACTCCAATTGGTCCTATACTCACATCCGCAACTGCGGTCAAGATACGGTCAAGCGGTCAAGGACAAATTTTGGACCCTCTAGTCAACGATCAAGACGGCTTCGGGCTAGTTAATTACCAGGGGCTTACTCATCGCTCAATTTTAGTGCGCCGGTCAACGGTCAATGCTGTAAAATCGAGGCGGTCAAACGGTCAAGCTGCTTTTTGGGCGGTCAAAAATCTTGACCGCGGTCGCAGCTGTGAGTACAGGACCTATTGGAGTGACCACCCCTTGACCTAGGACAGTGCCAGAAACAGACTTATTATACATGTGTATTTACCATTTACATTACGAGTGTTAGACAATTCTGATCGACTCACACAGTTATATATAGTGTAATATTATTGGTGTGATCTTCTGGTCCTTCCCGCGGCCTTGACTCTTTGCCCTATACATGTACATAATTCAGTAAGTTAGCGCGCATCGGTTACAGTCAAGATAGTTAGGCATACCTGATATCAAAGAGAGTCTATCCAAGCTAGACAAGGACGGGCCACGCCCGTCCATAGCTAGCTACATCTAAGCCACCATGACCTACAT
The DNA here is from genome assembly GCA_964017065.1 of Haliclona indistincta. Taxonomy (NCBI): domain Eukaryota; kingdom Metazoa; phylum Porifera; class Demospongiae; order Haplosclerida; family Chalinidae; genus Haliclona; species Haliclona indistincta. The sequence continues at coordinate 1,514,469 of OZ024788.1, read as the reverse complement.
TTTGAATAATATGATATAATATATGACCTCGCGTCTGTTGAAGTGTATCACGTGCGCGCGCACTTGTGTATGTGTAGAAACCTACATGTATGTAAAAGCAAAATGCAGTTCCCTTTGAGCTGAGTCACTCAGGCAGAGTGGTTGCTGCAAACCTGATGTCTGCAAACCAGCTTGCATACTAGGCTACCAGCTCTTTCTGCATGCATGTTATTATTCAGTTGGACTTTTTGTTTAGAAAATTGACTATTGGAATTATTATTTTTACAAATACTAGTTGCAATGGTATCTTGCATGTATCAATTAAAACAAAGTTTAAGCCCTTTAAAATTATTATCTATATTACATGTACAAAGATACACACTCTAATGAATAAAATTAAATTTGCTTTGAACAAAGTCCCTTGAGACATGAGAGTTTATTATAAAGGGGAAAAGCTTTGAATCAGTTCTCCCAGTTGTTAGCATATGCATGCAGCCAGTTAGCAGCAATCACCTAATAGTTCTACTGAACTGCCATTCTCCCTGTTCCAAGTTTAGCAGCAGCCAATCAAGTCATACTTATTCAGAGTTCAGCAGCCTGCCAGGATATTGGCCCTGCAGTCAGTTCTCCAACAGTTCAGGTATTTTATAGCCTTCCAATTTTGCAACAACCATGTAGTTTTCATTGTTTTTCAGTCCTTCCAGTGTGCAGCTGATTTAGCTCTCACAATTGCACTAACGAGTTAGTATAATTATCACCGAGAGAGTGCATTTCATAACAACACAACCATAAGGTACAGATGCAGCATGTAATGATTCAATTTAAAATTAATTTATTCGTAATAGATGGATAACTCAAGTAGTGATCCAATGATTCCTGGGTGTGATCAAATTGCTCAATCTTGGTCAGTGCTCCTAATAATAATAAATTATTGTGTGATTGTCGCAAAATAGTTCAAGTGAAGAAATGCAAGTTCAACAAAAAGTAATCATAATTGCTATAATTGCCACAATAATGAAAATACCACTTTATATTATAGGAAACTCTTCCTCAGCTTATTCGGAGAAAGCGCCAACGGAATAGCAAAAAGTGGCAGCAAATGGTGAAAAAGGTGATCAAAATGGAAAGTTTAAAATCATTACTTTACAATGTGTTCATTATTAAAGGCAAAAAGCTGGACACAAGGCAGCGAACCTGTTGTTCCTAGTTTTGCGTTAATGTATCTTAAAACAGAGAGAGGTCGCCCACCTCAGATTGTGTGGACTGGTAAAGCAAATAATTTATGTAGATCACAAAGAAACTTAGAATTGTTTTTAAAATTTTTAGGTCCACCCTTCATGAAAAAATTTTGCGAGGATGAGCACGTCAGGAATACCTTCATAAGAACAGCCTCATCTGTGCATGGTCATTATTTTTTTTCAGGTTCCTATAATTATTTTTTAACACATAGCTGTCGAGCCAAGTTCACCAGCAACCCACCCTCTTGTGATTAGGCCTCTGGAGCTGCCTACAAATGAGCCTGCTGACTTCACAACTGACACACTGTACAAACTGACTAATCGTGTGCTAAATCCTTGGCGTAAGTAAAGAATCTGAGCATGAAAATCATTGTAAACATCTCTATGCAGGAAGAAAAGGAGGATTTTACAGGGATGTTAGGAACAAACCTGCATGGTTTCCAGCAGAAATAGAGTTCAAATGTCCATCACATCAAGAAGGTGTTTTTGAATAGCTTGCTATAATTAACATGCTATTATTATTATGTACTGTATAGGTGGAGGCAAAAAGTATTCCTTCACTGAGATGTGCGACATCATGAGAGCATTTATACAGAGTTGTCCAAATATGTACAATGTGTAAGAAAGCACATGTGCAATTATCGTTGAACATATTAATTATCAGGAGTGATGGTGAAAATCACCAAATTTCTCCATCAACTGATCATGGTGCCAGGTTGCAATCAGCTGATACTTCATCTGATTTGGAGGTAAGTTAATTGGCAATCATAAATAATAAATTATAATTATTATCATTAATTTTAATAACTTTGGCAGAGGGAGGATGTGTCACCCAAAGAAGTACCTTGTCTATCTGAGATGGCACAGTCCAAATTGCAGTCTCCAGTTGTCTCAACCAATATAGCTCCATTAACTCAGGTCAGCATTATGGAAGTTTTAAGTAATTTTATTCAAGTTAATGAACTTTTGCAGAGAGTGCCATTGGAAGAAATGGTGCTCGCTGATATCTGCAGTTGCAGGAATGACTGGAATCAATTTGTTCAGAAAGTAACAGAAATTAAAGCAAAAAAAGACCTGGCTGAAAATCTTGCACCAATAGGGATGCCACAAGTTGAATTCTGCAAGTAAGTGATTTGACCAACTTTCACTGTAATGATTATTTGCTACTTGGTATAGCACAGCAGAATGCGTTACCCCTCCACGAGGATTTACTCCTCTTGAATCTAGTGGCGACGGAAACTGCTTATACAGTAGTGTCAGTGTTGCTTTGTTCGGAAACACTGATTCAAGCAGTCTTCTACGACTAAACAGTGTCTGTTTTGCTGTAGAAAAGTTTCTCGACTATCTCAAACTGGTGAATAACTTAATCAACTATAACACTCATGCTGTTATACTTGCTGTTTCAGTACACTGCAGACTTACATGATCCAGACCGTGCTCAGCAATTTGTGTGCACGGTAGCAAGCAGCGATGCTACTTTCTTAAACAGGCCACAGTCCAATCCAACGACTGAGAATCTTGTGGAATACATTCTAAAAGAAGAAATAGTGTCAACAGCACATTTTGGAGCATATTCTGGTAAGTATTATAATTTTATTGTACCGTTGGACCATTTTGGTTGCAGGCCTTCTGCAGCTGCAATTTTTGACAGACGTAATTGAACTTCCAATTCAGCAATATGTTGAAAAACAGTTTTCAGGCTGTGGATACGACAGACAAATCCTACCGTTGTTTTCTAAGATCACTAAAGCACCAACTGTCCACATCATGTGGGTGCGATCAAAGGAGGAATCCAGGGCACCTAATCATATTATTCCACTGATACCATCCTTAGGTGAAATTGCTAATAATAACAACTATACACTACTTTAATGCATCTTATAGCCCCTAGGCCAAAAAGAATGGGCCCTAAAGGTGCCACTTTCGTTGCTTCTCACTGTGGAATGATAAGGATGGGGCAGTGCGTGTCTGATAAGCTCGAGAGTGAACTACTGGACTGGGTGCAGTGTGACCGATGCTACAGTTGGTATCATACTGTTTGCACGGGAATGACACTGACTGAAGATGACCAATTTATCTGCTGCAAAGAAATGAGTGATAGCAACAATAAAGTGTGAGTTTACTTCATTGACAAAATTCAATGATTCAAATTAATTTAAATAATAGGATGTCAAAGAATTACCAACTACACTACAATGATATCCAGTCTGTTTATCCTGGACGAGGGATTAGTGATGGAATTGTAGATTTCTTTGTAAGGTGCGTATAAAACATGTACACTTTGCAATGTATTAGCTACTTTAATAATACAGAGCCATGCTTCCGGAATCTGACAAATCTTACATTGTTAGCGCCCTAACATTTCAGGGCATCACAAGAATTGCACAAAGTTCTCAGTCAGTTGATGAAAAGAAAAAGGCCATGAAAGCAATGCACAAGGCAGTAAATGGAGGGAAAACATTTTGGACCCATTCTCTGAGCATTTTTCCTTGCAACATAAGGTTGTCTAGTAACTCTTTATAAGTATAATCAGCAATGTTATTTGTATTATAGAGATGCATGGCATTGGATCCTACTTGTGGTAGAACGCAACACAAGACTGTAAGTTGTTTGAAGTAATTATAATGAAAGTAGATTAAAAATTTTGTAGTGTGTACGTACTTGATTCGATGTCAGCTAATTCTCATGTAAGAGAAGTCAAGCATTTAAACGAATTCATCAATTCTGTGACTGGAAGTTCTACTGTACTAGTACCTAAGGTTTTAAAGGTTAGTGTATTATTCAAAATAAAGCTATTAATACCAAACATGCAGGTGAATAAGCAAAACAACAATTATGACTGTGGGCTGCATATGTTGCACAACATAACATTATTGTACAAGGTGAGCTAGACTGAACACAAGGCACACACTGAACATCGTAGGCTAAAACTGTTCAATAATTTTAATAGGCATCTGACATGAACAGTGTTCAATTACAAGATTCTTTTGAGCCATCATGCTTAAGAGGCTCAATCTTATACCACATGTATAATGACCAAAGGTGCTGAAATAACTGTAATTGCTCTATGTATAATAGCTATATTATGCACTATAGGAGTGATAAAACAAAGAGAGTGCCAAGTGCAGTACAACAGGTGAAGCCTGCCAATTGAATTGAATTTCTGATGACTGTAATAATTACAACCTACATGTTTGTTTTTGTAACATTGTTGTTTCATGACAAAAATATTAACATAGAATCAATGGAAAGCACAAATTGAAATGAAAATTTTCGAGGGAGATGAAGGCATCAGAGTTAGTAATTTTTACATAAATTTTTATTCATGTTTATTACATCCATCAGGCTGCCAAAATTTCAGGAAAAGGCAGAGGGGTAAAGTCAACCCGGTATTTCAAGAAAGGAGAGTACATAGTTGAATATGCTGGTGAATTAATTTCTGGAAATGAGGCCAAGCTTCGAGAAAAGACTTACAACTCAAGTCAATGCTACATGTTCTTTTTTGAGGACAAAGGAAAGAAGTTATGGTAATTTTAATTGTTATGCAATGCATCAGAATTATCATTTCTTGAGCAGTGTTGATGCAACATCTGAAAGTGGCCGCCTTGGAAGGCTAATCAATCATTCAAGAAAGCAGTACAATTGTACTATGAGGCTGTTTCACACTGAAGATGGCGTGCCAAGGTTGATCGCCTTGGCATCTAGAAACATAGAACAAAATGAGGAAATCTTGTATGACTATGGAGATAGGACAAAAACAAGCTTAGCTTCATTTTTATGGTTATCATCTTAATTTTTATTATAAATAAGACAATTCAAGCTTAAAATAATTAACCATGCCGGTCGGCACGGTTATGTAGGGAAGACCCCGAATTAAGTGTGCAAAAAGAGTTATTGCGTGTTTCTTCGCTGTTATACATTTTCACCTATCTACAAGTGAATACATTATACATCCTAACACCCGAACAATTGCTATGGCATCATCTTGCTGACTAGTCAACATGATTGTTTTCCACATTTCAGTTCATGAATTTAGAGAATATGGCTGATTCTAGTAGTCCAAGCCATCTTCTGGTAGTATGCATTTTAAAGCATCTTGTTACTAGAATCATTGTTGGCATCAGTTTCGTAGATATTGAACATTCTGCTACCTCTAGTATAGTCTAAGCCCTTATTTGTGGTATACATTTGACATGTATTATCTAGCAGTACACTTAGTCCTGTGAAACTGCTCCACTAATTGAAAATCTTCAAACTGGTGCTAACATCACCTGTGATCGTAACCAAATACACAAGAGCACTGAAATGTATTATCTAGCAGTACATTCTGTGCTGTGAAACTGCTCCACTAGTTGAAAATCTTCAAACTGGTGCTAACATCACCTGTGATCGTAACCAAATACACAAGAGCACTGAAATGTATTATCAAGCAGTACATTCTGTCCTGTGAAACTGCTCCACTAGTTGAAAATCTTCAAACTGGTGCTAACATCACCTGTGATCGTAACCAACTACACAAGAGCACTGAAATGTAGTATCTAGCAGTACATTCTGTCCTGTGAAACTGCTCCACTAATTAAAAATCTTCAAACTGGTGCTAACATCACCAGTTATCGTAACCAACTACACAAGAGCACTGAAATGTATTATCTAGCAGTACATTCTGTGCTGTGAAACTGCTCCACTAATTGAAAATCTTCAAACTGGTGCTAACATCACCTTTGATAGTAAACAACTACACAAGAGCACTGAAATGTATTATCTAGCAGTACATTCTGTGCTGTGAAACGGCTCCACTAGTTGAAAATCCTCAAACTGGTGCTAACATCACCTGTGATCGTAACCAACTACACAGGAGCACTGAAATGTATTATCAAGCAGTACATTCTGTCCTGTGAAACTGCTCCACTAGTTGAAAATCTTCAAACTGGTGCTAACATCACCTGTGATCGTAACCAAATACACAAGAGCACTGAAATGTAGTATCTAGCAGTACATTCTGTCCTGTGAAACTGCTCCACTAGTTGAAAATCCTCAAACTGGTGCTAACATCACCTGTGATCGTAACCAACTACACAGGAGCACTGAAATGTATTATCAAGCAGTACATTCTGTCCTGTGAAACTGCTCCACTAGTTGAAAATCTTCAAACTGGTGCTAACATCACCAGTTATCGTAACCAACTACACAAGAGCACTGAACTAGCAGTACATTCTGTCCTGTGAAACTGCTCCACTAATTGAAAATCTTCGAACCGGTGCTAACATCACCTTTGATCGTAACCAACTACACAAGAGCACTGAAATGTATTATCTAGCAGTACATTCTGTGCGGTGAAACTGCTCCACTAATTGAAAATCTTCAAACTGGTGCTAACATCACCAGTTATCGTAACCAACTACACAAGAGCACTGAAATGTATTATCTAGCAGTACATTCTGTGCGGTGAAACTGCTCCACTAATTGAAAATCTTCAAACTGGTGCTAACATCACCAGTTATCGTAACCAACTACACAAGAGCACTGAAATGTATTATCTAGCAGTACATTCTGTGCTGTGAAACTGCTCCACTAATTGAAAATCTTCAAACTGGTGCTAACATCACCTTTGATAGTAAACAACTACACAAGAGCACTGAAATGTATTATCTAGCAGTACATTCTGTGCTGTGAAACTGCTCCACTAGTTGAAAATCCTCAAACTGGTGCTAACATCACCTGTGATCGTAACCAACTACACAGGAGCACTGAAATGTATTATCAAGCAGTACATTCTGTCCTGTGAAACTGCTCCACTAGTTGAAAATCTTCAAACTGGTGCTAACATCACCTGTGATCGTAACCAACTACACAAGAGCACTGAAATGTATTATCTAGCAGTACATTCTGTGCGGTGAAACTGCTCCACTAATTGAAAATCTTCAAACTGGTGCTAACATCACCAGTTATCGTAACCAACTACACAAGAGCACTGAAATGTATTATCTAGCAGTACATTCTGTGCTGTGAAACTGCTCCACTAATTGAAAATCTTCAAACTGGTGCTAATATCACCTTTGATAGTAAACAACTACACAAGAGCACTGAAATGTATTATCTAGCAGTACATTCTGTGCTGTGAAACTGCTCCACTAGTTGAAAATCCTCAAACTGGTGCTAACATCACCTGTGATCGTAACCAACTACACAGGAGCACTGAAATGTATTATCAAGCAGTACATTCTGTCCTGTGAAACTGCTCCACTAGTTGAAAATCTTCAAACTGGTGCTAACATCACCTGTGATCGTAACCAAATACACAAGAGCACTGAAATGTAGTATCTAGCAGTACATTCTGTCCTGTGAAACTGCTCCACTAATTGAAAATCTTCAAACTGGTGCGAACATCACCTGTGATCGTAACCAACTACACAAGAGCACTGAACTAGCAGTACATTCTGTCCTGTGAAACTGCTCCACTAATTGAAAATCTTCGAACCGGTGCTAACATCACCTTTGATCGTAACCAACTACACAAGAGCACTGAAATGTATTATCTAGCAGTACATTCTGTGCGGTGAAACTGCTCCACTAATTGAAAATCTTCAAACTGGTGCTAACATCACCAGTTATCGTAACCAACTACACAAGAGCACTGGAATGTATTATCTAGCAGTACATTCTGTCCTGTGAAACTGCTCCACTAATTGAAAATCTTCGAACCGGTGCTAACATCACCTTTGATCGTAACCAACTACACAAGAGCACTGAAATGTATTATCTAGCAGTACATTCTGTGCGGTGAAACTGCTCCACTAATTGAAAATCTTCAAACTGGTGCTAACATCACCAGTTATCGTAACCAACTACACAAGAGCACTGAAATGTATTATCTAGCAGTACATTCTGTCCTGTGAAACTGCTCCACTAATTGAAAATCTTCAAACTGGTGCTAACATCACCAGTTATCGTAACCAACTACACAAGAGCACTGAAATGTATTATCTAGCAGTACATTCTGTCCTGTGAAACTGCTCCACTAATTGAAAATCTTCAAACTGGTGCTAACATCACCTTTGATAGTAAACAACTACACAAGAGCACTGAAATGTATTATCTAGCAGTACATTCTGTGCTGTGAAACTGCTCCACTAGTTGAAAATCTTCAAACTGGTGCTAACATCACCTGTGATCGTAACCAACTACACAGGAGCACTGAAATGTATTATCAAGCAGTACATTCTGTCCTGTGAAACTGCTCCACTAGTTGAAAATCTTCAAACTGGTGCTAACATCACCTGTGATCGTAACCAACTACACAAGAGCACTGAACTAGCAGTACATTCTGTCCTGTGAAACTGCTCCACTAATCGAAAATCTTCAAACTGGTGCTAACATCACCTTTGATCGTAACCAACTACACAAGAGCACTGAAATGTATTATCTAGCAGTACATTCTGTGCTGTGAAACTGCTCCACTAATTGAAAATCTTCAAACTGGTGCTAACATCACCAGTTATCGTAACCAACTACACAAGAGCACTGAAATGTATTATCAAGCAGTACATTCTGTGCTGTGAAACTGCTCCACTAGTTGAAAATCTTCAAACTGGTGCTAACATCACCTGTGATCGTAACCAACTACACAAGAGCACTGAAATGTATTATCTAGCAGTACATTCTGTGCTGTGAAACTGCTCCACTAATTGAAAATCTTCAAACTGGTGCTAACATCTACACAAGAGCACCAATGCACTGAAATGCTGCTTTTTTGCAGTATAACATACTGCTCATTCTAGTCCACCATGCTCGCAAACTTGTTCTGATTCTGGTTAGGTTTGTGATAATTACATGGATAATTACATGTACTGTGCTGTTGATCTCAACAACAAAATTACATCAACATAACAATAGTACGACACAATAATTACAACACCACAATAATGTTAGGACAATAGAAATCACAATAGTTTCAGCCATTCTGCTTTCCATTGAGTGTATCCTCCAACACACAAAAAGTATGAGTAGGTGGGGTGAGGATATTCATCTGTTTCACTATATAATTTGTTTACTTCTACTGTTAATTCATTCGTTAGTAGTGGGTTGTTATGTACGCAGTTTCTTTGTTGGCATACCAAACCCTCTCCCACCTGATGCGACAGAGTATTCTGATACATTAATACTAAAAAAGAAAGGAGATAATGAATCCAATGAGATATTAATAACGTATACCTTCGTCTCCGACTTGGAACTCCGTCTAACAGAGAAACATAAACACATACCACAAAGCACATGATTTGCGCACCCTTTTCCTCTTCACTGTCTCTTCCTCTTCCTCCTCTGGTTCTTGATCTGCACCTAATCTCAGAGATACAAGTGATACACAATGAATTTGTTGATAGACATAAATTACCTCTTAGTCTTGTGATCTTGATTCTATCTGCGCTCGTGAAGAGGAGAAAGTAACTTAAGCATTAAGTCATTCCATTCTCTCAACTGATTTATAGCAGCTAACCTCTCTTGTCTCTAGACCTCCTCTTGTTCACTACAGAGTGAAAAATGTCCACAGTAATGTAGTAAATGTACACAAGATATGTTTTACCTTTCAATCCCAACTTTACTGGTGGAAATTTGAGTTTTTTTATTGATTTAAAGTCTCGCACTAATAAAAGCAGAGAAAAATTAATTATAGTTCTTGTTTCGTATTTATATTATAACACGATTCTTTGTGCTTGTTAAACTATTTGACTGGTTGCCTCACTCATGCCACATTAGTAGACAAACGTTCCATTTTCGTTCTACGACAGTTTCAGTTTAAACGATTGAAGATTTTACGCTTTTAGTAAATGGCCAGAGGAGGTGAAGACAGCAGAGGTCACCAAGAGCTTCTCTGGTGCAGCACTTCAGCAAGATCATGGCGCGTGCTTGGGCTAATTGCAATTATGTAGTAAAAATCATCGTTTCATTGATTATAGAATGGAAACGGATTGTTAATTTTTATTGTCCACTACTGTATGCATACTCAATCCATGCAAGTTGTAAATTTTCACATAATTTTACGTACCCTTCACATGCTTGTGCAGCCTGTATCTAACTCCTATATGTGTTTGAGATACAATTTACAGCTAATTGGCCAATCAACATGACATACCTTTCTTCTCTTGTGTTTTCTTTTTCGCTAGTGTCCACAAGGTACAAGTGGAGTTTACAGTTTACAGACACAACTTACCACTAAGAACTGCGGCAGCTAAATCTGCAGAACCAGATGTTGGAGCAAGGAACATACAAGTGAGTTTATAAAAAACTTACGATTACTGAAGCTTGCAGCTGCTAAAATTACAAAGGGAATACAAGTGTTTCACAGTTTACAAAAACATAATTATAGCCTTACCACTAAGATCTGGAGAAGCTAAATCCGTCGAACCACATGTGGAATGAGGATAAAAATATAAGTGGTCACAGTTTACAGACAAAGCTTACCACTACGATCTGCAGCAGTTGAATCTGCTGAAATTGCAGAATCAAAATTTGAATACAAGTCAGCTTACCACTAAGACCTGTAGCAGTTGTATCTGCATGCAGAATCACACGTTGGGCCAAGGAACATAAAAGTGAGTTCAATTTACGAAACATAACTTACCACTACTGGAGCCTACAGCTGATGAAATTGCAGAATCACATGTGAGAGGAATACAAGCATTTCTGACAAAACTTACCACTACTTAAATCTACAGCAGCTAAATCTGTGGGGTTTGGAAAATATCACAGTTTATACAGCAGATGACACTTTAGCTACAGTACCGTCCAGATGCAACTGGTAAAGCGAATGCGTTCGCACGCAAATGAAAACGCGTTTAAACTCAAACGGGAACGCGTTCAACACGCGGGGCATGGCAAACGCATTTGAATTCAAACGCAAACGCGTTCGAACAATATCGATTACATTAGAAACGCGTACGACGATCGCGTTAGCCATTGCGTGCAAACACGTTTGGCTTTGCGTGCGATCGTGTTTGCCTTTGCGTGCGATCGCAATTGACAAGCGTTCGCTTTACAAGTTGCATCTGGACGGTACTGTATGAATTCAAGTAATTTCTATGCTATATGTACCGTTAGACCTAGGGCAACACCTGAAAGCAAATTATCAAATTAATCAAATTATTCAATATTCTATTTTAAGTTTCTTTAGTTAGATGTGTACAATTGTACCCAAGATGATAGATGTGATGTGCCCAGGATGTTTGAATGCAACATGCGCAATATAGCCATCATGCAGTTTGTTATCCACTACATAGAGACACACTACCATGTATGCGTCCCTATAAAAAAGAATTTTCATTGTACAAGCACAACATACCTTGCTTCTTATTCCTTCTTTGAATTGGGACATCATATGCTTCCTAGAGACAAACAAGAAAATTAAAAAGATTTCTAACGAAATCAAAAGGATGTAGGGCTGAAGAAATCTGCCACTGGTCCACAATGTAAACCAACAAGGAACTAGCATGCAATGGTAACATGATTGACTGGATAATAGACCATGCATCCGCCCTACATCAGTGGCTGCATAATAGAAACAGCATTCCTGGTTGGCTGTAGCCAGTATGATAAAAAACTGAGCAGCCACTGATGTAGGGCGGATGCATGGTCTATTATCCAGTCAATCATGTTACCATTGCATGCTAGTTCCTTGTTGGTTTACATTGTGGACCAGTGGCAGATTTCTTCAGCCCTACATCCTTTTGATTTCGTTAGAAATCTTTTTAATTTTCTTGTTTGTGTCCTTCTTTCTTTTTCACTGGAAATTTTTTGTTTCCATTATTTTGCTGTTGTTGATAATAATTTCTTTGTGATCTTGTAACATGCATTTTATCAAGAGTTTTGCATGCTGATTGCTGCAGGCATACGAGCCCCGCCCACTATTCTTGGGAAAATTTTGTACAGCTGTTATTATTATCTGGCAAGCAGCAGAATGGTGATCCTACACGAGCTTGCTCGCCGAGTTATGTCTTCGAAGACTCCAGACTCCAATATGGGCTCTCCAGACGGCAATACTCTATTCGTGTGATTGGTCACGTGTGTATTGCGCAATCACAATATGGCGTCTAACACTTAGCTGATAGCTGATCGTGATCGTGAACTCGTCAAATGTATACCATCGTTTCGCTAAAAACTAAGTTCGAAAGGCACCTGCCAGGAGAATTTCACGACTGTTCGTGAGTGTTTTGTGCTGGGTACTGCTCGCGTAAAGGCGCTAGACGCGCCGAAGAAGAAGAAGAAGAAAGAAAGAAAGAAGAAAACGAAGATGACGAAACTGGATTTTCACCGTTTTCAGGTTCGTCACTTTAGTAACAATTTTGAGCAATCTTATGGCTATTGCGAGAATGGGGCAACGCCAACGAGCAGATCTAAGTGTCTTTGGACGTTCAAAAATCACCACCAGGCGAAATATCAGCGTGTGAACGCTAATACATTGTATGTAGCCGCCATTTTGTTTTCTTGTTCAACCCTACATAGGGAGACACTACCGTGTCTCCCTAATAGATAATAATTACTACTGAACACTTATTGTAATTAAGGTGCGTCCGTAGATTCAATCCAGATTGATCCGGATCTTTGATGCAATGCGGACGCGCCTTTAGATTGAATTTACCTTCCAATTCAATGGTTCAGGACTGCACCCTGAATTAAGTACATGGGACCGGAAAGAAGCGCCGGAACTACTCCTGAGTTTCTTATTGCATACACAAATAATGTGCTGTAGAGCAACAATTCTATAGCTACCATAAATTAGTTGCAACCTACCTCAACACCAGCTTGTTGAAGTTTTTTTGCGTATGTCATGGGACTATATTTACTGTCCCATGACATACCCACCTGAAGGAGGCCTGAAGGCAGACTTTCAGCGAGAGGCAGGCTGGAATAAACGTCCTTAAGTGCCTTGATTTCAGACTAAAAAAAGAAGTAAACATACAATTTTAAAATTTGTACTTACAAACACTTTGCTGAACATGAACTCCTAATAAAAATGGACATAATGAAGGAATAAAATTAATTAATAACCAAAATAAACTTACAAAGAATTCGATGCTTAGTTGATTCTCTGTAGGAGACAGTAAAGAATTCAAGAATGAAAACACGATTAATAAGTACCTTCTGGTGTTATAGCAGAAGTTTGGACTGATAATTATAGCATAAATCAGTGAATGAAAACACGGTTAACCATACCTCCAACATTTCGAAAAAGACTCTCTGGAAGTGTTGATAAGACTGTGACAAGTAACGATTTGGTTAGCCGTACCTTCATTACCATCCCGAGGAACTGACTCTGGAATCAGACAGTTCTGAGAAACAGACTCTGAGAGTGGCAAAATTAAAGGAACAATAATTATAAGCAATATCAAGCTAGCATTATAGATCTTACACCCATCAGTCTATTCTCTTGATTAACTATGGTTACTATAGTTTGTTTGATATGAATTTTGCAATTATTATGTACCCATCTTGTACTTTCCTTTCAAGTCTAATTTTTGCAAATGTCAATATACACGTTTATTTTTATTCTCTTTTTTTATTTTAAAACCATGATTGTTGTATTTGAATATCATTTGTAGTCTAGAGTTTAATAACTATCATTCTGTGGACAGCAGTTACCGCAAAACGCCTGTAGGTTTTTTTGGCAACTATAAAACTAGACCTCTATAACAAAAATAGTAGATCTGCACACAGAAGCACTCATTACATAATTTACCGCAATATCCGCAATTTTGAATGGGAAAAGTTGTTATATTTGTTCGATTTGTTCATCACAAATTTAGTGCCTTTTGACAGCCTTTTGAACTTAATTTTTGCAAAATGGCAATAGAAATTTAACGCCGGTTTCATGGACATGAACTATTGCTAGCTATACCCCCTCATGCTACATGTATGCCCTCAGGGTATCAGCTAATCTTTTTATACACACTCAGAGCTGAAAATAACATTTAAAGTATCTTTGGTCAATTGTCCTAGCATTTCAAAATTTGTCCGGTCATCTAAGATTTTTGTTTGGACAAACTTATTCCTCAAACAGTTTGTTCAGTCATAGGTGGTTGAACTAGAAATCTACTGCATTTCTGGCTTCTATGCTAATGATAATCACTGATAGTGCAGTCTAAACTGAGTGCACCCATTGTTTTGGTTGACTGGTTACTAGAACAATGGTTGGTCAAAGTGACTGACCAAGAGTATTCTAATTTTGGTTGGCAAAATGTGACTGATGACTTTTCAGCTCTGCACACTCATATATTAATAAGAATGGTAGAGAAGTTTGAACTGATTAGTGAGACAGTAACAATCTGTAGATGGGAACATGGTTATATACGTACCTTCAACATGTTGAGGAACACTTTCTGAAAGTGGTAATAGATAATAGTGGCAGTGATTAGTAATTATAATACTGTACTTTTCAACCAAGTGGTTAACTGACCTTGAACAGGTTGATTTTCATCTGAAAGTACAGTAGGCATTGCAGTATCACCATCTTCCAGCTGTTCTTGATCGTGCTCGCATTCTTGCATAGCTGTGTCACCATCTTGTACTTTTCCTTCATCTAGCCTGTCTACCAGCAGTGCTGCGTTACCATTCTTTGGCTGTTCATCATTGTCCTCCATTGCAGTCTCTGTTTGTTCCATATTTTGTCTCTCTTCCACCATTCCTGTGTCCATATTCTCTAAAATACTCATTGCAAAACACAAATTATTTATCCGTACCTTCAAAACCAGAGTGTTCTACTATACCACATCAAGAATAACAACAAAAAATTAATGACAGCATGGCCTGTCTGTACCTTCAAAATCAGAGTCTTTAACAGGTCGATTATCTGAAAGTGGTAATAAAATGTCAGTGCTATCCGAACTTTCACCGTGTTGAGAAATAATTGGTCAAAACCAATCTTCTAAATATGCATCAGGTGTAAAATAAAATTGTTTTGCCCAACAATTGCAGCAGAAGCTCCAGAAATGCTGAAAAATTGATTGGCCGACTGTTTTGAACTAGAATGTGTCTACATGTATACAGCACAAGCTATTGGCTGACTATGCAGAAGAACTAAAAGCGCTTGCAAAATTTAGAGGTTTAGCATGCATTTCAGCAAGGTATCAAAAAATAAAAGGTGCCGAATTTGTCGTACTGATTTTTAGACACTAACGTTAATTAACAGTGATATCTCTGTCATTGTAGGCTTGTCAGGACTGCTAAAAGTTCTGTTAGCAGCAGTGGCATAAAAATGCTAATAAGTTGTGCTATAAGCAGATTAGTGGTGCATTTCAAGTGTGCATTGCAGACACAAGCTTTGAACAGTCCTGAGAAGTCAATGTGCTACCGGTACTACATATAAAGAAAGTTATGTTGCATGTTGGTACATGTTGCATATACTAACATGAAGATAGCACTGCTCTGTTCTATAGCTAGAATTTGCTACTAGTTTTGACTGCCAAGAAGTGTAATAAATAATTTAACCATTATTTTTCTGAAAAAAGTGATGGCCCATGCACACCGAAGTATTATACTCACCTTTTTTCTTTCCTTCACCATTGCACTATACGCGATAAGTATACAGTCATGTATAGGATACATTCATACAAGTTTGTTACTAACAAATTTTTTGTGGAGAGGTAGGCCTCGCCTCTTAATCAGTCTCCCACACGTTTTACACTGCAGAGAAGGAACACAAAATTGACCCAAAAATAATGTATCCATGTAGAGCATAAATAAAAGCTTTAGCCAGTGGTAAGTTGATGGCTAAGGTAACCCGGGGTAATTCTGATCATTGGGTAATTCTGATCACCACCTGCCAAAACAAAACTACCGAGCGCTCGGTCACAGGAATATATTTCCAGCTAGGTCCAGGTAAGACCTATCTGAAAATATAATCCTGAGGCCGAGCGCGCTCAGTGTAGTTTTGCTTTGGCAGGTGGTGATCAGAATTACCCAATGATCAGAATTACCCCGAATTACCTTATGGTTTTATAGCTGGTATAAAATGCCGGCTGCATTGATGCAGCCGGAGTTAGCGGCCGCCAGAGTCTCCACCTACAGGTCCATCATCACGTGCCCCACACGTGCAGAATTCAAGCTCGTGGCAGTGGATCAGACTCTCGAACTTAAGCAAACTCATCACCAATCAACTATGGCCAACCAACGCCTTGCCACTGTCTTTCCAGAACTAGATGGAAGACGACTGCCTTCACTGCGGCGCCACGAGCTTGCCTCCTGCTGCTCCCGTCTCGGGCTGGTCTCCTCGGGCAACCGCCACGCGCTCCTCTCTCGCCTGTCTACCGCGCTACAGGCCGGCGCCCAAATACCACCGCCCCCCGGACAGCCTACCGTACCCACCACCAGCTCTGTGCTGTCACCACCCGCAGACGCCCAGACATCACTCGTCTCTACCGGGAATCTCCTCCCCCCGTCACTATCGCAGATCGGTCTAGTACAGGCACAAGCACCGACATCCCTTCCGTGCTCCAACCAAACTAGTAACCCATCATGGATCTACACCGTCGCCCAACAGGCCGCTCAATCAGCAATAACCCAAGCCCTAGCTCTCCAGCCAGCCATTGCTCAGCAAGGACCGACACCTCCTACTCTAACACCCGCCGTGCAACTCTCTCAAGCAGCATCAGCTCCCACTCAACCATTAGCAGGACCTCTGGTTCAAACTGTCATCCCTCCTTCCTTAGCAGCAGGACCTTCTTCAGCCCAGCCGTCCACCACCCAACCAGCCTCACTTCTACCCATTCCACCTGCCCTCCCAACAGGCATCTCGGCCTCCATAGCCGGATTCAACCTCCCAGGTGAGCTGTCTGGCATGCTCCCACACACCATAATCACAAAAATTCTAAATCTCCAGTACTTCGACCTTTCAGCCCTTATACCAGCAAATCTTGCCACAGCACGCGATCCGCAACCAATCCGTGTGCAAGTCGGCGGCGATGAGTCGCAGCACCTAGTCTTGTCTAGACGCCCCATTGCCAAAAAGACAATCACAACAATCCAAGACTGGGCCATCGTTTTTTCCATGTACGCCTCAGTGATAACCACGGCTGACCCTTCTAGAGGGCCCGATCTCTTTGAATACATGCGTCTCATCCTTCAGGCCGAGAAGGAGTATAAGGGCGATGCCTGGTCACGATACGATATCGCCTTCCGAACGCGTGCTGCTAACCGGCACATAGTGCGCTGGGCTGAACCCGATAGCACGCTTTGGAACAGAGCCTTCTCCGGCATGTGCCGAACCTCCTCCTTCTGCTCAATATGCCTAGATTCTACCCACACCACGTCTGAATGTCCTCTATATCAGCAGGGACCAGCAACTCACCGCTCCACAACTCCCGCTGGTCCCATCCAACAGAGCGGCGCAGACCCTCACCCAACTGCACGACAGGTTTGCCTCAATTGGAACAGAGGCAAATGCAGCTTTACAAATTGTCGCAGGGCCCACGTATGCGCCACGCACGGCTGCGGTGGCGATCACAGGTTCTCTGACTGCCCAAAGCGCAGGCTATCACCACGAAAAACGTCTAATAACCCAAACTGAGCAATCTTCCTCCCCCCTCTTGCTGCACAACCACACGACACCAACTGTCACTTCACGCACAATCATACGAACCCTATGATTCATTTATCACTATGGTGCTAACTTCGTTCTTAATTTCATGATCATACAATTTTCATGCTAATCAGTGTAATCACTTATAAAGTAGCAACTACTTATATGCCAACGATGCGTAAATTTCAATAATAACTAGGCACCAAAGGTGTTGATGCCTCGGCGGAATTCCATAGTACACAGCAGGACTATAGCTACGGTAAACTCCACCTATTATACAAGCTATAGCACAATTCCTGTACAGTAACTATCCACCATTCCACAAACACAGCAACTGCAGATGCATGTATACAGGATTTCTGTACAGCAATAACCATGTCACATACACAGCATCAAACTGCAGCTGTTATACCTTCTGTACAGCAATCACAATGCAGTATAATAGTTATGCAATCAGTTTGCTTACACAATTTCGTCCATAGCTTGCTTACACAATTTCTTGCTGCTATCCTGTGACTTATCAGCTTCTAGGCAGTCAACTGTAGATAGTTTTGTCTACGGAGAACTCTAGATCATCAGCAACTACTGTAGCTCAAGCCGGCGAGCTCAAGCTCGAGCTGTAGGCCTTCGAGAGAATTTCGCTGGACCTACCAAGCCGTTTTGTAGTACAAACGAACTCACTAGCTGTAAGGCAATCAGCTGTAAACTGTTTTGTCTTTAGAGGAGTCCAGATAGCCGGGAACAGCTATCGAGGTAAGCATCTCATGCCATAACTCACGAACGGAGCTTTAGAACCCAACAATATATCAATACAGTTCCGAGCAAATAGCAATTTCTACCTGTGTTGCTGATATCAGCGCTTAGTTTTTAGCGTCCGATGCGCTATCCCGGCAACGGACAGAATGACACACACACAACACGACTACTGTATGCCTCGTGGCTCCGCCCACCGAGGCATAATAACTATGGTTACCTATCTCTCCTTCCTTTGGCCCAGATGGATGCTCGTCAATACTTAATTTGGCGGGCTACGATGGTTCACCATGCCACTACATTTACTCAGCACACTGCATTCGTCTCGTGGCTGCGACTCTCACAGTCTCAGTGCCACAGATACGTAGGGAACCTCGGCTGCGGCACTACATCGTCCCTGGCTGCGGCTACAGCCTCAGTGCCAGCGGACGCTCCGCTGCCTCAGTGCCAAGGTCTCCTGCACTTGCAAACTGGGCAGCCTCCCGAGGCACCCCAGGTTACAACCAAACACGCTGGTGACTGCTAAAGCCTGCCTCACCTGTTCCTGTCTGGGCCAAAGAATTTAATTTAGATATCAACACGTTACGCCCGCACCGCGTAGGCGGCTGTTAAATGCCGGCTGCATTGATGCAGCCGGAGTTAGCGGCCGCCAGAGTCTCCACCTACAGGTCCATCATCACGTGCCCCACACGTGCAGAATTCAAGCTCGTGGCAGTGGATCAGACTCTCGAACTTAACCACCCTCCCACCCTACACGTACTCTATATTTCACCAACTTCCATATCTATCATTCATATGTCCCTAGTCAATCCTTATCATCTCATCACCCAATAATCATGTGCAAACAATTTTAATAAATTTTCCCACAGGCCAGGGTAGGCGGGCTACGATGGTTCACCATGCCACTACATTTACTCAGCACACTGCATTCGTCTCGTGGCTGCGACTCTCACAGTCTCAGTGCCACAGATACGTAGGGAACCTCGGCTGCGGCACTACATCGTCCCTGGCTGCGGCTACAGCCTCAGTGCCAGCGGACGCTCCGCTGCCTCAGTGCCAAGGTCTCCTGCACTTGCAAACTGGGCAGCCTCCCGAGGCACCCCAGGTTACAACCAAACACGCTGGTGACTGCTAAAGCCTGCCTCACCTGTTCCTGTCTGGGCCAAAGAATTTAATTTAGATATCAACACGTTACGCCCGCACCGCGTAGGCGGCTGTTAAGTAAATGTACAAGAAACAAAAATAGCATTTGTTTTCTATCGTGGGGGATAGCTAGGAAGAAACAAATTAGAGCTATCCCCACGCATACAAGCTGTCGAAGTTCGACGTATTACATGTACATGTAGCTATTAGACGCGAGCACGGTCCAGGCTAGAAACTCTCACTATACATGTATTATAGTTAGTACTAGGCATATGAAATGCAATCATAGATTGATGGGTGATGGGCTTGAGAATAGCTATCTTATTACCTTCGTCTCCTTTCCCATTCATGTAGTAGCTTGAGCACAAATCAAAGAGGTGGCGTTTATAGCTGCTCGCGTCATCTCAAGCTAGTGTAAACAGTGATTTCAATAATTATTTGTCTCTATTTTGATGAGCAATATTTACACAATAGTAAAAGTTAATGTGATTGTCTTTGGTGAGCTGCCTACTGCATTGCCAGCACAGTGAAGCTAGAAATTGATGACCCCATATAGCATATACAGCTATAAGACACCATCTCCTGTGAGAAAAAAAGAACATAAATGCACTGGATTTAGGTTCTTACACTAGTGACAGACAATACCACTTATAAATGACAACACCTATAAATGATCTGCATGCACATGCAGGATTCTGGCTCAACCAGGATCCTGTGCAGATCATTTATATAGGTGTTGAGAGAACTGTGGATCCATGAAAAGCTAATCCAAACCAGTTTCCACAGTATAACATAACTGAAGGTCAGATTTACCATATTTGGGATTGTTTGCAATTATATAAGACCATTCAACCTAATCATTGGATAAACAGTGTACACAGGTGTGGCAAGCAAAAACCTGCTTGGATACAGTGGAACAGACAGCAAACTACAGTAGAACAGCTCACAGTGAAACTAAATCTGCAGTGGAACAAACAGCAAACTAATTTTCATTTATCATGCTATTGGTAATTGGTGATTTTTGCGTTGATTTGGGTAGGTAGCTAGGACAACACTATTTTCCGCTTCCAGGCAAGTATAATGTATAAATCAAACGTTAATCATTTCTGGTTACTATTGGTGTATATGTGGGCTTCGCCCTTGGTGTCAAAATTCCCATTATAGACCACCACCTCAGCATAACTGTGATCATCATTACAAATGACCTTAGGTTAATCTAACCTCGCCTGGAACAAAACTTATACCAAAACCTGAAGAGTAAAGCCAGGAGTTAGGGTGGGGTTTGGATTATAGTTGGGACTCAAATATCTCATTTTAGGCTATGGGTGAAGTTGTCTACAGAAGCAAGGTGGCAAGGTAGGCACAAAGACAAAAAATTGAAAATATAAATCTACCACAGGACAACAGATGGAGCCAAAGTAATACATATCCAGGTATGCCAAGTGGTTGTTTTTCTTAAGAAAGCTAGAGCAGTAATGCTATAGGCTTTCCTATCTTGAAATAAGGACAAACCCAACTGTTTCAGCAATATAGTGTAAAACGTAGCCTACAACCAACTTCAACTGTGATCAGATGGGCTCTTCAGCTATTAGAATGACAGAGAGAGAAGAGATGAGGAAGAGACAACAAGCCTCACTGTGCTATCCCAGCAGAGAGGAAGGTGATGCCATGGGCTAAGGCACACATGCTGTAGTCATGTCGATAACTGTAGCAGAAACACATCATCATTCTCACTCCTCTCTGCTTCACATTTTCCTCACCATAATCTTGCTCTTGTATATAGCTATCCTGGTCTTTGTAGCACAAGAAGAAATACTGAGTACGCGATAGTTGGGCTGGAACACGACTACTTCTTTCTTCTCAGCACATCCATTACAGCGCTGTAATAAAGCATAGGGTCAGGGCATTGTAAGTACGGACCTTCCCTAGATCTGACAGGAAGTAACAAAGAATCACAAGTTATATATTCTACACAACTGATGATATGGATAACAAGTGTTTACTGATTTACCTGATCAGTTGTATTCAAATAATTGTTGTAGGAGCGACTAATTAGCATATGCAGTGCGTAGAGGTGGTGAATGTTGCTCTCAGTCTGTTCTATCAATGCTACAAACGTGCTTACTGCTTAATTGACCGGTTATCCTCACCTCCCAGCACTAGGCGATAATTGATCCACTTATCCGTGATGTCAGGTTCATAAAGGAGGTCTCGTTCCTGGTCAAATGAGAAAAAGTTGAACAATCAAAAAGACACGTCTGGGCAAGGAACTGTAGGTAACTAGACAATACACAAGACTCACCCTAATAACATTCTGAATACACACAGCAAACCATCAAATTTCTAATAGTAATAGTAGCTAGTTATAAAGGTTTGGTTACATACAGTGATTGCAATTCATACCTGCAATGGATAACTATTGGTCCACAAAATGAATGTCAGTGCTGTTCCATAAGTTGACGGCTTTCAGGAAGTCCAAAAACCAGGGACATTCTTATTCAGCTAACATTCCTTGTGATGCTTGCTGTTCTTTTTCCAACTGCCATGCCTACATGAGCCAGCAAGATAAAGCACAATGTAATCTCTGGTGTTGTACTGATACCTGAACTATCTAGTTTTCACAAGGACTCAATCCCAAAACGCTTTTTTGTTTATTTCTTCATTCAGTTCATTGACCTGTTTTCTGAAAACAACATAATAATAAAATTTAATAAGCACATGAGGAACGTGAGTCCAAACAGTCACAAATTGCTCGAGAGACTGCTGGCCTAGCTGCTGCCATCTACTATCTTTTCAAAGTCAAGCTGTGAGTGCAATAGACCTTGGTTACGTACGGGGTGAATGAATATAATGCCGTGGCATTTCCCTATGAGCCAATTTCTTACAATCAGCATACACCTGGCTAGTGCTGGGAATATCGACTCTTTCTTTTTTCGTAATTGTATACTTGATTAACTTATTGTATTTTTTGGGGTGCTATGCAAGTTAGCTACACAGCTATTTTAGTGTCCTGCCATATTTATAATACAGCAGGACACTAAAAATTAATAGCTGTGTATGCAAATTTGTTATTAAAAATGCTGCAGGAAGTTTTCTATAAACATTTCAAACGAAACACATCACTAAGACATTTAGCCGAGGTTATCTCATTGAGATTCTAATAGTTAGTCTGAGCTAATGTTGCAACATCAAAATTAGGGTTGATGTTCAGATTGTTACTAGAGAGTTTTAGTTGCCACACGTGCGGCTGGTGTAAATGACGTCACTACTTTTCTCATATTATTTGTACACATGCATGAAAGCTAGGCTAATGTTGGAAATGTGAAATTGAATGCGAGGCTTCAGGTTAATGTAATATTTCTGACATCAGCATCACCAGACATTAGTGTAAATAAATAGGTAACTAAGACTCACCAACGTCAATAGGAAACTAAGACTCTTCAGTCGAATTGCTATACTTGTGCTCTTCTTAGCAGTGTTGGCAGGTAGTTGGACAGGATTATCATCAGTTTTACAATTTACAGCAGAGGACAATAAAAATTTAACGTTCCGTTGTCGTTCTATGATCGACAAAACGATAATTTTTCGATACATAATCGCGATTTGCCCGAGCACACGCCATGATCCCGCTGAAGTATTGTATCACCAGAGTAGCTCTTGGCGACCTCCACGACGTCTTCACCTCCTCTGGCCAGTATTTTGTTTTACTAAAGCGCAATAACGCCAATTGTTAAACTGAAACTGTCATAGAACGACAATGGAACGTTAATTTTTTGTCCACTACTATAACTGAATGTGAGTATGATCTATTTTTTCAGCAGGATTAGGCACAGTTGTTGTTGGTGGAGGAGAACTAACAGCAGCTTGTTCACGCTTACTAGGAAAGTAATATAGTGGATGTTCATCAAGATCAGTAGCAAAAGGTGACTGCTCTCTTGCTAGGTTTTCTATGTTGCAAGCGACACTTTTGAACAGTTCATCAGCTTCTTCAGAAGTGAATGCAAAGTGTCCTTCTCCAGTAGTACACTTATGACATACTTCGAAAGTAAATATTTTACTTTCGCAACCGTATCGACGAAGATATTTTAATGGCCATTTCCATTCATCAGTGGTGTGACTATCAGTATATATGAGGTCACTTGCGGTCACCTTCATTACTCCCTTGTGTACCTGGACATGTTCATCGTTGATGTTCCATACTTCGAACCTATTATCATGTGAAGCTTTTCCAACACAACTGCCCATAGTTATAACTGCAAACAAAATATAGGAATAGATAAACAACGAATGCTCAGTGTTGATCTGGCCATCCCTACCGATCTTTTAACTCTCGGCAAGCATGCATGCACAAGGGTTACGGTACTTGCTTTGTCGTTGTCCATCAAGCTATGATCACTGATCACTTCTACGCACAAGTTAATGGATGCACAGGCTAAGAGCAACCATGGCTTGCAATGTGACTCATGGATTTTGTTAACGTGTCTTCGTTCTTGAGATATGGCCGGCTTACCTTGACTACTGTCTTGGACTTCTCTGACAAAAATGCTCATAGTATTGTACTTTCACATTCGATTCATACAGTAGCACAGCTCTGCGATGCTTAAACACCTCAAGTAAAGTGCATGTTAGAGATGGCTGCAGTGTTTTGAATTTGATTATAGTCATGCCTACTTAACACACCTTGACCTCCGGGATGGATGAGCACTTTACTGTCTTCTGGTTAGCAACTTTGTTAGCAAGTAAATCAGATCTTGCTGTATGCAGCAATTTTATCAGATGGAGCAAGTAGCTAACACTACAATGTGCATGACATGCCATTCATTCATTCTGTCCGTCGAGCTACAGCGACTAGCGATTACTTCTACAGAGTATGAGCATGATACAGTATTTCTTCTAAAGATTCGGCACATAATAAATTTTCTTGCCTAATAATTGGAGGCAATTGTAGAGAAGTTACAGAAAGCGCCGGATAATTGATAATTGGAGGGGGTGGTGACTAGCACATATATTAAAAAATGCGCCTACAGCGCTGTTCTATGTTGGGCTGTTGGCTGACAGTGACAAAGAACTAAAAGCGCTTGCCAAAGTTTGAAAGTTTAGCATGCATTTAACCCAAAAAGGTGCCAAAATAATGTCTTAATCTTTAGAAGAAATACAGTAGTCTGGGGACCTGCCCCTTTCGCATTAAGAGAAAAGGGTCTGGTCGCTTCAGCATACAAGACCAACCATACCACTGGAATGTTAGGCATGTGATGACAATAATGCAACACAAATGGCAGAGATCTGATGCTTGTGTTAATTGGATTATCAGATTTCACACACACACACACACACACACACACACACACACACACACACACACACACACACACACACACACACACACACACACACACACACACACACACACACACACACACACACACACACACACACACACACACACACACACACACACACACACACACACACACACACACACACACACACACACACACACACACACACACACACACATTTTGGAATGATTTATTATGGCCTATGGTTAATCAGAAATAATTAAGACCTCTGGTTAATTACCATTGGAAATCAAGCAAACATGCTAGCCTAGTACTGAGGCACTCAATAGAGCACCTAGTTTCAAATGTATAAGCATGTGCGGAATTTTTCCAGACATTTCAGGAAAACCGGATATTCCCAGTAACGTTTGTGACACTACCCAAAACTCCTAGCTGTGTTTGATGACAAGCTATGCTACATACTTTATGCATTAAAGACCACATCAATCAATCTTGAAGGTGAAAAGCGACAGTCTATCTGGTATACGTGTTTCAAATTGGACGTGGCTGTCCCTGCCCCTTTTCATACATCACTGCCCCCTTTTCTTGCGTATGTGCAGACATTTGAAACTAGGCGCTATATCAGATCAGCCAGCACCGAGGTACTAGGCCAGCAAACATGCTTTCTGTACCTGGTTGGTAGCAACAGGTATAATCGTATATGATTGAGAAACAAATGGAGGTGTCACATTTTGGAAGAGGAAACAAATTTGATATACGTTCTCCGAGGCATCTATTTCTTAAGCAAAGTTTACGAGGACTTCAACACAGATTTATCCAGGGATAATGCATTTACAATGTGCCTAAACTGCTTCAGGGTTGAGACCACTTCATGAAGCGGTCTGAACCGAGATTATGGTGAGATGCCTATATGTGAGAAACAAGCTTTTGTAAGGAGGTTTTCATTTGCAGTATACAAATCAAAAACCAGCAAAATGTATACGGGAAATTTTTGTTGAGTCTGGATTTAGAGTGGATTTTGATTTTTAAATGTAAACGGGACGTAAAACTACTAGTGCAGGAATCAGTGGGACCATGATGTCTATAGTCATAGATAATATAGACTTTTTACTGGTCCAATTACAACTGTGCGGTTATAATATCTGGTTTCTTTCTAGGCCTTCAAAGCAGCAATCTGGGCAATCAACATTAAGTGGATGCATATAGGGTATAATACCTCCTTAAGCTGAAATCAGAGCAACTGCCTGTAGTTTATTAAATTATCGTCTGAAAGCTGGATGCCTTATTATAGCTACCTCATTTGATCTTGCTCAAATGCCATCTTATGAAAATTACATAGGGCTTCTAGCAAATTAAGTGCTATCTGCTTTCACGACTGCAGCTGCTATTGCTGTAGGTGTGGTTTTCATGACTCGGTGATGTAACACAAAACAATAGCTTCAATGGGAAGACACTCCCGTGTCCCGTGTAGCTTGCATATTTTATCGTTTGGTCTTTGCAATAAATGTGCAACATAATAGCACATAGCAAGTTTGGTATGCATAAGAGCAACATAGCACAGTAAAAAAGTGGTTCACTGTCTAAGTTGGAAGCACTGTATAATGTGTTTATAGGTCAACAAAAATACATAAACAGGAGTTAGGGGCGTAACTAAATTTAGGACTGAGGAGGTGCATGCATGTGTGCGACTTTGATAATTCATTAGATTACGTCATTTTGGAAGCACCACCTCATGCAGTCCAAACGCAAAGCTAGCCTGTCTAATAGCTGCCTCTAGCCAGCAAGAGCTTGAAATCAGTTTTAAGTTAGGTGAGAATAATTTTTGGTAAATGAGAGGAGGCAAACGCCTTAATTCTTGACCTCAATACTACATGCAGTTACGCCCCATGGGATATGAACACTAATAATCTTTCCAGAATTTTCCCATCACTTAACAGAATACACTTTAATTTAGTATTCACATGAAAGTTTTGAATTATAAATTATTATTATTGGATGTGGCTTCAAAATTATAATTATTACTGCCTCAATTTTACCGCCCTGGGGCCCTTTGCACCCTTGGGCAGTAAAATTATCGTCCGGCTACATGGTTTGGTTGGTAGACACATAACTGGAGTATAGGGTCAGTCTAGTGTGGTCTACTGTGTAGACTGTAGAGAGTGAACCCCTGACACAACAAGCAACTGGGGACTAAGCATGAATAATTAATGATGAATTATTGACTTCCCACTTACAAGGTGGGAAAAGCTGAGTTGTTATGAAACTGAATAGTACATGTAGTTTCAGTTCTTGGTTTTTAGCAGTGATAGTTAATGGTTCCATCATGTGGAATAAAGTTGAATAGTGCTGCATCTGCAGGTGCCACTGGCACATGCACAAGAGGCATATAAAATTATCATGGTCTCTTCATTCAAATTTAATTTAATTGCATGATCTGTTCACATTAATGCTAGAATAATTTTATAGCAATTGCTGTTTTGTATTGGTGTATCTTGTTCATTGGCCCCACTTACCCTAAATTTTAAGAGAAACATGCAAGAAATGGACATATTAGTCGGTTTACCTAACAAACCTTTATTTGGTAACAAAACTATAATGCTCTTACTAGACTGCTTTAAATTTTATCTCACTAGGAGAGAAGGGCCCAGCATTCAATGTTCAACAAATTCTAGCAATGCCACTATTATTCTTTGTTATGTGGTCTCTTTGAATAGCTACAAAGCTTTACAGACATTAGAAGTCTGACTAGAAAAAAACCACATTAAAATTTAAAGACCTTAGCTATCATCTTAGTTGTCTTTGCTGTGGCTAGTGTTTTCCATGAATTTAATTAATAGCTCTTTTTAGTGGTTGGCTTATATAATTAGTTGTTACACCTTTCAAGCACAATTTTTTTTATTCTTGAGGTTGTACTGCAGGGAGTCCAGACAGATACTGCAAAAAGCTTCTGTCATGTGAACAAAGATGGTTGCATGGCGAAAAAGTTGTTTATCTAAGACTTTTCAATGTACACAGAACAACATTTGCTACTCAAAAAATAATAGTTAGATCCCGACAATGTGTTACTTTCATGATGCTGAATATAGAAGTGTCCATCGCCAGAAATGTAACACATTTACGGAGGAGGAAACGGATAGCAAGTCTAAAAGTTGTTTACTTTTGCTATTATATAATCAATGGAATTTATGCTCGATGAACAAACAAGCCACAGCACGTACACCTTTCAGCTTCCTGACAAACCATGGCATCTAGAACACAATCATCATGCATACAGTGCCAGAAGACAGTTAAGAGCCTATTGCTGTATCACAGCCAACTACATTTGTATGACCTGGCAAAATATCTTTAGCCAAGTACTTTTCTAACAAAGAAATATTGAAATCGTTAAGTGAAAGGATGAAGGAATGGCTACACAGTTTGGTATAGAGCTAAAATAAACTTGCACAAATCATGGCCTTACATAGGGGTTTGGAGTGTAGATATTTGTGTCACACCATTAGGTCATGATCACATGTCAGAGTGAGCCACTTTCATAAGGTTGCATAATGTTCACCCAACCACACCCACTTTTGCAAAGTCGACTAGTTTGGCCTGACTGCGGCTAATACACTGTTAAAAATGGGGTGTCACTGCGACACCCCTGTTTGTCATTTTTCCACGGGTCCACTGACAAAACTAGTTTTAAACGGTTTTAAACTGACAATCTAGGGTGTCACACACTGTGGTGTCAGTGTGACACCCTAGATTGTCAGTTTAAAACCGTTTAAAACTAGTTTTGTCAGTGGACCCGTGGAAAAATGACAAACAGGGGTGTCGCAGTGACACCCCATTTTTAACAGTGTAGGGCACCCCAAAAGGGAGTTTGTAATGCTAGTATGGCTCCTGACCACAACAATTATAAGCACAAGGTTTTATACTAGTTTTGTTGTATTATTATTACACGTGCATTTTTGGAATGATAATACAGCACTAGCTCTCTAGTGCTCCAATAGCCACACAGTCATACCCGTGTATCTATCATAGGCATACCTGATCAGCAGATCGAGCATTGTCCAGTCCAGAGATCGAGATTGCTTGACCTCATATTGTACGGTGCGCGCGCCTGTAGTCACGTGCACGTAAACTGCAATTGTTGCAGCACTAGCATTAGATGCAGCATTAGTCAGGCGTGCAGCACAGCTTGCTAGGCATATTACGCAGATTACGACAGATATAAAGTTGGAGTCATATCTGCGTTCCCACTGGCATTATAATTACCAACTACTTCTATGTGTTATCAATTTTTTGCTTTCGTTGGCGCCGCAGGCTGCACTGATACATGTAACTCGAATCGATTACTGCATGATTACAACTAGTGTAGATTCTCAGTACTACACAGCAAATAATTTTACTCTTAGCATGTCTGACTTCACACTATCTATTATGAATAAAATTAACTTTGTTTTGATATACAATCTCCCTTGAGATCATGCCGAGTTTGGTATAAAAGAGAGTCAGCTCTCCCAGTTGTAGCAGTCGTTATTTAGTTGGATGATCGAGCAGTATAGACCAGGGTTCTCCCAGTAGCAGCTGCAGCATTCAGTTCTCCAGCAGTTCTTCTAGTTGACTATGGATGCAAGAGAAGCCACTGAACTTTCGAGGCCACTGGTAAATATTGCCTAGTAACACAATGAGTGAGCAAGTGATGTGTATTATTTTTAGAAAAAGAAGTCTAGATTGCATATAGAGAGATCATGGAAAGCAGTCAAAGAGGACAAAGAAGACAGTTATCAGTTTTCTTCTCCAGTGCTGTTACGTGTTAGGAAACCCTTTAATGCTCCAAAACATTCAGGACCTAGAATTGGTATGTTAACAATAATATTGATGTGTGTTAATGATGTGGTTTACCATTATAAGGTGCAGGAACATGTTCGAATGATTCAACTGGGCATTTATTTACCACACATGATGTCCCACAAAATACAACCACAATGCTGCAGCTGCAGACTGCAAGAATTGAAGAACAATTCATAACTGATGAAGAGCAAATTGAACCATTCAATGCAGATGGACCATTCAACTCGGATTATATAACCATTGCTGTAAGATAAAATGTCACATCAATTTTGATTATGTTTGTAGCACATGCAGAGTAGCTCTGAAAATAGTGCTGGTGCTCTTTCATCCCTAGAAGCATACGTGTACCATCTGAAGTCCAACGATGCTGTTGCTTCCCTTGATAGTGCATTACATGATTTTGTGATGCAAGAAATTAATACAGCTGACTTATCTTTGAAGGTAAAGGTATTATACTGCAAGATATCTGGTGATATTTGCTGCCTTTATAGCCTTATCATTATCTATTTGTTTCCCGAACCGGAAGATGCTTTAAAAATGATTTCCATTGGGTATACTGGTGCAGCTGTGACAATCCTAGGGCACACCTTCTTAACAGTATTTTGCCTGTACTTGAGTCTGAATACACTGAATTCTGCAAAACAATTCCACCAAAGTGTATTCACATACTTGCTCTTCAAGAGATCTTATCTACAAGCGACAATACTCAGAGCATATTTCCCGAACAAGACTTTTCTGGTATTTTAGTAATATTTTCAGTTTTTAAAACTGCTGTATGTTTTGTAGATCACTGGTATGGCAGCCGAGAAACTTTCCATGGCCCAGAGGTATGAAATAATTCTGTACACTATACGGTGCTTAATTATTTTGGTACCTGCAGGCTGTTGCTTCATTCGGCCAGCCACCAGTTGTCTGTATACGTACGGATTCTGGATATGGTGTTGTTAGTGTTTCAGACTCTCAGAAAATCAAGTGTACAACTTGCAAGTACAAGAAATATAACTGTGACCATGTCAAGTTTGTTGAAGGGATGGCATCCACAATTCCAGATCCTGACATGCCTGATGCCATATCAGAATTCCTGCATCAACTGCATCAGAGGACCGGGCGAAAACCAAAAAAGGAATGGTGCAGTTGTGTCTCAAGTTTGAAAATTCCTTTCGTATTATCATCTTCACTGTCAGAGGTGCTTAATCTACCAACCATAATTCGATTCAATATTACAGAGAATGTCGCAAATTTGACTCCTGATCTACCAACAAACTGCAATGGTTGTGGCTCCATCATGTGTGCTGAAATATTGCAACAATCCGAACGCCTAAGTAAAATTATACTAACAAACTCAGTCATCGATGCAAAAGGTATGTATTTATTATAAATTTTAAGATGTAATTGATATTGTGTATGTACCTATTATAGTTATAACAGGAAAGTGCACTAAGTGTAATGAAGAGTATTGGTTTGATGGACTATCATGCTGCCTACTCAATATGGGAAAATTTTGTGTCTCATACGAAGTTTTGAGGGGAATGATGCATCAGTTTCTCATAGGACGGTATGTCTCAATTTTAAAGATGGCTTGTATCATTAATAAAATAATTTTAGGACAACAATACATACGCAGTACAGTGTCCTTGTGAAAGCACATGAAGACACTGGAAATTACAGTTTTCAGAAAGAGTTCACGTACAATCACTTTCGTTGGAGTTGGTACTCATTTTTAAAGCTACTGGATATTGATACATCATCAGCCTTTATGTGTCCTGAATGTGGGACAGCTCCTGATATTGTTCTGATGGATGCGACTTCTTTGTCATTTCGCAAGGAATTTCTGCAATGGAAAGTTGACAAGGCACCTTTGAGAGTGCAAAGTGAATTTGGAAGATAAGCTAGCCTGCTGATTTTTTGTTCCTTAACTGACAAAAATGTTTTCATTCTATACTAGATTCCAGGAACGTGTTTTTATACCAGACAAAACCACAAGGAAGATGTTCTACAAATTTTCTACTACCGCCATTTCTCAAGTGGATTTTATGGAGTTGACCAAAAAGTTGAAGTCAAATGTTCCGTGTCTTGTCGACCTGGTAACAGCCATAAAAGTTGTCAGTCAAAATTGTGTTCAATGTCCTCAAGAATGGCAAGAATTCTGTAAGGCAATTTCGACAGCATCGCCAGTGTGTGCACTAGTTCGACCAGTACCAGATGTTATCGAACTGTTACAGAAAATGTTACAGGCATCTATTTTGAGTGACGCTACATCGCTTAGGCTTCTTCAACATGAAGTGCCAGTATTATTTATACTACTAGAGAATATGCCACATCATCCAAAAGATGTACTAGAACCAGTCATTCACAGGCTTATAGCTGTATCGCTTGCTCCATTTACAGCACCTGCAGTAGATTCTTACCTGGAGCCAACTCAAGCAGAAAACTCATTAGCTTATTTTCCCCAGTTAAAGCCACTACGTGCTCGAAGAAGATACACAGCAGATAGAAGTAGCAGCAAAATTTGCACAAAAAAAAACTCCGGGCATCCGTCACTACTTCCAGGAATTTTTACTCTTTTTTGCCAGCACGGTACCTACAATACACACAACTATAATAAGTAAGTATTCAAATACCTTCATTGATTCTGTAGGAATTTGCTATGGATATGAAGTGATGCAGGTGCAAGAATCTCCCAACATAGCTTTCAGCATACTCTATGAACGATTTTCCTCAGGTAATTTTAACTATAAAATTAATGTGTTATATGTGTAATAAATTATTACAGCTCCAAAGGTTATAGTGTATGACAATGGATGCAACCTACACCAATACTGTTTAAACCGAGAGCCAGACTTTTTCCGTGGATCGAGATTTTTAGTTGACCGATTTCACTGGCCAAACCACAATGGTATTCATATCAATGTTTTGTTTCTTTAGATTATTTCAATGAACAGGATGTAGCATTGCCTACAAAATGAATTGCTATCCACAGTATCAGGATCTAAACAGTGAAATAGTTGAACAGAGAAATTCATCATTGAAGAGGATCAAATCTTCCCTATCATACATGAACAAAGAGAACTTTATGTTACATTGCTCTTTCTTTTTATGGTATCGTAATTACAAGAAAATAAACAATTTCTAAAAAATTATCTTCAATATACTTCTTAACTCAATCAATAGTTAGAGCTTGTAAAACAACGGAGTGCTGCTTTGTATGTAATGCCTGTAATATCTCACTCTTAACTAACTAACATCTCATCAAGGTGTTACACTAATTATTTACGGCTATACCACAAGAAACAACATACACAAATATCATGGTTATCTGCAAGATATCTCAGCATATTTTTATGATATCTTCAATTATTTATTAAGTGCATATCTTGGGATATTTTTAACTTATCTCTCTGTTGTCTTCATCTATTACCAAGTGGAGAAAAATTTACTGACTATTATTACTTTATTATCGAGCATTAAAATGATGCAATTAGTACTGTGCTATGGACTTTGAACTTGTAGTAGTGTGTATGCTTGGTCCAAATGTGACCAGTCTTAGCTACAGATGGACCAACAACGTTACTACATTTCCTAGTTACAGTCGTGTAGGCGATACTCATCATAAAGCATTTCAGTTAACATGGAGTGTAATTGCAGGAACATTGGACGTACTGACTGAGTGACTGATTGTGACTGACTGAGTCATTGACTACTTGAATGAGCTACTGATTGATTGATTGAGTGAGTGAGTGCATGTGTGTGTCACTGATTAAGTTACTGCATGAGTGAGTGACTGTCAAAGTGATTGACCGAGTGACTCATTGAGTAAGTGAGTGAGTGAGTGTGTGAGAGAGGGATGGGGGAGGGAGTGTTTACATAAGTATATTTTTGTTGGCAAGTCGAAACCATTACGATAAATTATGCAAGGAGCAAAATTATTCGTGTGTTTTACTAACATCTTTCTCACTGATATCGTTCACTGTGTCTCACCATTATCCTAGTCTATACGAGAGTATAAGAAAGGTTTGAGCAGACCAGTAATAGCTACATTACAGTGATGTTGCCAATCTTTGATGTGACAATTATTTTAGTGCATTGGTCCATCTGTAATAAAATTGTTCACGTTTGGACCATTTACTTGCTGTTCTGCAAAGTATGTGGCATTGTCATGCTGAGAACAACCTCATATTGAACGACAATATTCAACTCAAATATCTTGGTTATTTCCATGATATCCCAATATATCTTTGATATCTTTAATTATTTCAAGGATATCTTCTGATATTATTATGCCACTGTCTGTTCATGAATTACCAAATGGATCAAAGTTATTAATTGAGTATAATTTTAACTTGAACTTTAGTAGTAAATAGACACATTTGTAATCTGCATTGACTTTGAACTTGTAATGCTGTGCAGTGTGCATGCTTGCTCCAATGGTGACCAGTTTTAGTTACGGATGGACCCAAAGTTACTGCATATCCTAGTTACGGTCAGGTAACTTTCAAAGAAATAGCATTACTACTAGTCTACTCAGACCCATCACATGCGCTCACTGTATCACTAGTATGTGGCATTGTCATGACGAGAACAACCTCATTATGGATTGAGCGACAATATTCAACTCAAATATCTCTATGATATATCCCATTATATCTTTTGATATCTTTAATTATTTCAAGGATATCTTCTGATCCACTATTATCTTCATCAATAATCACCCACTGGATAAAACATTTAACTACAATTTTACACTTGAATTCTAGTACATTTGTAATCTGCATAGACTTTGAACTTGTAATACTGTGCATGCTTGGTCCAAATGTGACCAGTTTTAGTTACGGATGGACCAAAAGTTACTGCATATCCTGGTTACAGTCAAGTAACAATTAGGTGCTTTCACAAAAGTAGTATTACTATTAGTCTACTCAGACCCATCACATCAGTGCTCACTGTATCACTAGTATGTGGCATTGTCATGCCGATAACAACCTCATATGATTGAACGACAATATTAAACTCAAATATCTTGGTTATTTCCATGATATCCCATTATATCTTTTGATATCTTTAATTATTTCAAGGATATCTCCTGATATTATTATGCCACTGTCTGTTCATGAATTACCCAATGGATCAAAGTTATTATTTGAGTACAATTTTAACTTGAATTTTAGTAGTAAATTGACACATTTGTAATCTGCATAGACTTTGAACTTGTAATGCTGTGCATGCTTGGTCGAAATGTGACCAGTTTTAGATGTACGGTGGACCTGCATATCTTGGTTACAGTCATGTAAGAATTACGTGCTTTCAATTAAAGAAGGATTATTACTACTAGTCTACTCAGACACATCACATGCTCACTGTATGACTGGTATGTGGCATTGTCATGCCGAGAACAACCTCATATGCATTGAACGACAATATTCAACTCAAATATCTTGGTTATTTCCATTATATCCCATTATACCATAGGAAGCCATAAGATCAAAGGATTTCTCGGTATATTTGACATATACCACTCGAGAACAAAAGAAAGAGGAATTCCTGCCTCTTCCACTAGTTAAGTTCATATATCCCTAGGGATATAATTATATCAGATATATGCCCTAGGGCAGTATATGAACTTAACTAGTAGGAGGGGTCGAAACACCCTCCTTGGTCACTTTGTGCAAGTGACCTACCTTCCCCTAAGTCTAAAAAAAATGGGAAGGGTAGGATGCCCTACCAGCTAAAAGGTTTGCTCACTCCCACTTACGGCTCCCTCTTATGCTCACTAAGAGTACTGGTACTAGTGGGACTTTCAAGCACGTGACAGTCAATCTAGAAGATTCTAGATTAACTAAATCCTCCAATCATATTCTAGACACTCATACAATCATGTGATCTTATGGCTTCCTATGCAGTATAAACCAGTTAGAACATGCCTACCTAGGGGCATACAGCAGGTATACCTCAAATGATATTCATAATCCATTGGGCTACGCCCTTGGGATTATGAATATCATTTTTGGTATATCTGCTGTATACCCCTCGGAGGTATGTTCTAACTATAACTTATATCTTTTAATATCTTTAAATAATTTCAAGGATATCTTCTGATATTATTATGCCACTGTCTGTTCATGAATTACCCAATGGATCAAAATTGTATAATTTGACACATTTGTAATCTGCATTGACTTTGAACTAGTATTACTGTGCATTCTTGGTCCAAATGTCACCAGGTTTAGTTACGGATGGACCAAAAGTTAATGCATACAGTCAGGTAACAATTAGGTGCTTTCAAAGAAGTAGCATTACTACTAGTCTACTCAGACACATCACATCCTCACTGTATGACTTGTATGTGACATTGTCATGCCGAGAACAAACTCATATGCCTTGAACGACAATATTCAACTCAAATATCTTGGTTATTTCCATGATATCCCATTATATCTTGGGATATCTTTAATTCTTTCAAGGATATCTTCTGATCCACTGTTATCTTCATCCACTGGATAAAAATTTATTGACTGTAACAAAAAATTATTAATTGAGTATAATTACCTTAACTTGAATTCTAGCACTAAATTGACACATTTGTAATCTGCATTGACTTTGAACTAGTAATACTGTGCATGCTTGGTCGAAATGTGATCAGTTTTAGTTACGGATGGACCAAAAGTTACTGTATATCCTGGTGAAAGTCAACTAACAATTAGATGCTTTCAAAGAAGTAGTAGTACTACTAGTCTACTCAATGCTCACTGTATCACTAGTACATGGCATTGTCATGCCGAGAACAACCTCATATGCATTGAACGACAATATTCAACTTACATATCTTGGTTATTTCCATGATATCTCATTATATCTTGGGATATCTTTGATTATTTTTGACAATATCTTGGGATATCTTAAATTATTTCGAGGATATCTTCTGATATTATTATCCCACTGTCATCTTCATTAATTACCAAATGGAACAAAAAATTATTAATTGAGTATAATTACCTTAACTTGAATTCTAGCAGTAAATTGACACATTTGTAATCTGCATTGACTTTGTACTAGTAATACTGTGCATGCTTGGTCGAAATGTGATCAGTTTTAGTTACGGATGGACCAAAGTTACTGTATATCCTGGTGAAAGTCAACTAACAATTAGATGCTTTCAAAGAAATAGTAGTACTACTAGTCTACTCAATGCTCACAGTATCACTAGTACATGGCATTGTAATGCAGAGAACAACTTCATATGCATTGAACGACAATATTCAACTCACATATCTTGGTTATTTCCATGATATCTCATTATATCTTGGGATATCTTTAATTATTTCGAGGATATCTTCTGATTTTATTATCCCACTGTGATCTTCATCAATTACCCAATGGAACAAAAATTATTAATTGAGTATAATTACCTTAACTTGAATTCTAGCAGTAAATTGACAGATTTGTAATCTGTACAGACTTTGAAATTGTAATACTGTGCATGTTTGGTTCAAATGTGACTAGTTTTAGTTACGGATGGACCAAAAGTTACTGCATATCTTGGTTACAGTCATGTAACAATTAGTTGCTTCAAAGAAGCAGTCTACACAGACCAATCACAATCTCACTGTATCACTAGTATGTGGCATTGTCATGCCGAGAACAACCTCGTATGCATTGAACGACAATATTCAACTCAAATATCTTGGTTATTTCTATGATATCTCATTATATCTTGGGATATTTTTACAATATCTTGGGATATCTTTAATTATTTCGCGGATATCTTCTGATATTATAATCCCACTGTTATCTTCATCAATTATTCAATGTAGCAAAAGATTATTAATTGACTGTAATTACTTACACTTGAATTCTAGCAGTAAACTGACACATTTGTAATCTGCATTGACTTTGAACTAGTAATACTGTGCATGCTTGGTCCAAATGTGACCAGTTTTAGTTACGGATGGACCAAAAGTAACTGTATATCCTGGTGAAAGTCAAGTAACAATCAGATGCTTTGAAAGAAGTAGTAGTACTACTAGTCTACTCAATGCTCACTGTATCACTAGTACATGGCATTGTCATGCCGAGAACAACCTCATATGCATTGAACGACAATATTCAACTCAAATATCTTGGTTATTTCCATGATATCTCATTATATCTTGAAATATCTTTGATTATTTTCGACAATATCTTGGGATATCTTAAATTGTTTCGAGGATATCTTCTGATATTATTATTCCATTGTCATCTTCATCAATTACCCAATCGAACAAAAAAATATTAATTGAGTATAATTACCTTAACTTGAATTCTAGCAGTAAATTGACACATTTGTAAGATGCATTGACTTTGAACTAGTAATACTGTGCATGCTTGGTCAAATTGTGACCAGTTTTAGTTACGGATGGACCAAAAGTTACTGTATATATCCTGGTGAAAGTCAAATAACAATTAGATGCTTTCGTGATACTAGTAGTCTACTCAATGCTCACTGTATCTCTAGTATACATGGCACTGTCATGCCGAGAACAACCTCATATGCATTGAACGACAATATTCAACTCAAATATCTTGGTTATTTCCATGATATCTCATTATATCTTGGGATATCTTTGATTATTTTCGGGATATCTTAAATTATTTCGAGGATATCTTCTGATATTATTATCCCACTGTCATCTTCATTATCCAATGGAACAAAAAATTAATAATTGGGTATAATTACCTTAACTTGAATTCTAGCAGTAAACTGACACATTTGTAATCTGCATTGACTTTGAACTAGTAATACTGTGCATGCTTGGTCCAAATGTGACCAGTTTTAGTTACGGATGGACCAAAAGTAACTGTATATCCTGGTGAAAGTCAAGTAACAATCAGATGCTTTGAAAGAAGTAGTAGTACTACTAGTCTACTCAATGCTCACTGTATCACTAGTACATGGCATTGTCATGCCGAGAACAACCTCATATGCATTGAACGACAATATTCAACTCAAATATCTTGGTTATTTCCATGATATCTCATTATATCTTGAAATATCTTTGATTATTTTCGACAATATCTTGGGATATCTTAAATTATTTCGAGGATATCTTCTGATATTATTATTCCATTGTCATCTTCATCAATTACCCAATCGAACAAAAAAATATTAATTGAGTATAATTACCTTAACTTGAATTCTAGCAGTAAATTGACACATTTGTAAGATGCATTGACTTTGAACTAGTAATACTGTGCATGCTTGGTCAAATTGTGACCAGTTTTAGTTACGGATGGACCAAAAGTTACTGTATATCCTGGTGAAAGTCAAATAACAATTAGATGCTTTCGTGATACTAGTAGTCTACTCAATGCTCACTGTATCTCTAGTACACATGGCATTGTCATGCCGAGAACAACCTCATATGCATTGAACGACAATATTCGACTCAAATATCTTGGTTATTTCCATGATATCTCATTATATCTTGGGATATCTTTACAATATCTTGGGATATCTTTAATTATTTCGTGGATATCTTCTGATATTATAATCCCACTGTTATCTTCATCAATTATTCAATGTAGCAAAAGATTATTAATTGACTGTAATTACTTACACTTGAATTCTAGCAGTAAACTGACACATTTGTAAGATGCATTGACTTTGAACTAGTAATACTGTGCATGCTTGGTCCAAATGTGACCAGTTTTAGTTACGGATGGACCAAAAGTAACTGTATATCCTGGTGAAAGTCAAGTAACAATCAGATGCTTTGAAAGAAGTAGTAGTACTACTAGTCTACTCAATGCTCACTGTATCACTAGTACATGGCATTGTCATGCCGAGAACAACCTCATATGCATTGAACGACAATATTCAACTCAAATATCTTGGTTATTTCCATGATATCTCATTATATCTTGAAATATCTTTGATTATTTTCGACAATATCTTGGGATATCTTAAATTGTTTCGAGGATATCTTCTGATATTATTATTCCATTGTCATCTTCATCAATTACCCAATCGAACAAAAAAAGATTAATTGAGTATAATTACCTTAACTTGAATTCTAGCAGTAAATTGACACATTTGTAAGATGCATTGACTTTGAACTAGTAATACTGTGCATGCTTGGTCAAATTGTGACCAGTTTTAGTTACGGAAGGACCAAAAGTTACTGTATATATCCTGGTGAAAGTCAAATAACAATTAGATGCTTTCGTGATACTAGTAGTCTACTCAATGCTCACTGTATCTCTAGTATACATGGCATTGTCATGCCGAGAACAACCTCATATACATTGAACGACAATATTCAACTCAAATATCTTGGTTATTTCCATGATATCTCATTATATCTTGGGATATCTTTGATTATTTTTGAAAATATCTTGGGATATCTTAAATTATTTCGAGGATATCTTCTGATATTATTATCCCACTGTCATCTTCATTATCCAATGGAACAAAAAATTAATAATTGGGTATAATTACCTTAACTTGAATTCTAGCAGTCAATTGACACATTTGTAATATGCATTGACTTTGAACTAGTAATACTGTGCATGCTTGGTCCAAATGTGATCAGTTTTAGTTACGGATGGACCAAAAGTTACTGTATATCCTGGTGAAAGTCAACTAACAATTAGATGCTTTCAAAGAAATAGTAGTACTACTAGTCTACTCAATGCTCACTGTATCACTAGTACATGGCATTGTCATGCCGAGAACAACTTCATATGCATTGAACGACAATATTCAACTCACATATCTTGGTTATTTCCATGATATCTCATTATATCTTGGGATATCTTTAATTATTTCGAGGATATCTTCTGATATTATTATCCCACTGTGATCTTCATCGATCACCCAATGGAACAAAAATTATTAATTGAGTATAATTACCTTAACTTGAATTCTAGCTGTAAATTGACAGATTTGTAATCTGTACAGACTTAGAAATTGTAATACTGTGCATGTTTGGTTCAAATGTGACTAGTTTTAGTTACGGATGGACCAAAAGTTACTGCATATCTTGGTTACAGTCATGTAACAATTAGTTGCTTCAAAGAAGCAGTCTACACAGACCAATCACAATCTCACTGTATCACTAGTATGTGGCATTGTCATGCCGAGAACAACCTCGTATGCATTGAACGACAATATTCAACTCAAATATCTTGGTTATTTCTATGATATCTCATTATATCTTGGGATATCTTTACAATATCTTGGGATATCTTTAATTATTTCGCGGATATCTTCTGATATTATAATCCCACTGTTATCTTCATCAATTATTCAATGTAGCAAAAGATTATTAATTGACTGTAGTTACTTACACTTGAATTCCAGCAGTAAACTGACACATTTGTAATCTGCATTGACTTTGAACTAGTATTACTGTGCATGCTTGGTCCAAATGTGACCAGTTTTAGTTACGGATGGACCAAAAGTAACTGTATATCCTGGTGAAAGTCAAGTAACAATCAGATGCTTTGAAAGAAGTAGTAGTACTACTAGTCTACTCAATGCTCACTGTATCACTAGTACATGGCATTGTCATGCCGAGAACAACCTCATATGCATTGAACGACAATATTCAACTCAAATATCTTGGTTATTTCCATGATATCTCATTATATCTTGAAATATCTTTGATTATTTTCAACAATATCTTGGGATATCTTAAATTATTTCGAGGATATCTTCTGATATTATTATTCCATTGTCATCTTCATCAATTACCCAATCGAACAAAAAAATATTAATTGAGTATAATTACCTTAACTTGAATTCTAGCAGTAAATTGACACATTTGTAAGATGCATTGACTTTGAACTAGTAATACTGTGCATGCTTGGTCAAATTGTGACCGGTTTTAGTTACGGATGGACCAAAAGTTACTGTATATCCTGGTGAAAGTCAAATAACAATTAGATGCTTTCGTGATACTAGTAGTCTACTCAATGCTCACTGTATCTCTAGTATACATGGCATTGTCATGCCGAGAACAACCTCATATGCATTGAACGACAATATTCAACTCAAATATCTTGGTTATTTCCATGATATCTCATTATATCTTGGGATATCTTTGATTATTTTCGGGATATCTTAAATTATTTCGAGGATATCTTCTGATATTATTATCCCACTGTCATCTTCATTATCCAATGGAACAAAAAATTAATAATTGGGTATAATTACCTTAACTTGAATTCAAGCAGTAAACTGACACATTTGTAATCTGCATTGACTTTGAACTAGTAATACTGTGCATGCTTGGTCCAAATGTGACCAGTTTTAGTTACGGATGGACCAAAAGTAACTGTATATCCTGGTGAAAGTCAAGTAACAATCAGATGCTTTGAAAGAAGTAGTAGTACTACTAGTCTACTCAATGCTCACTGTATCACTAGTACATGGCATTGTCATGCCGAGAACAACCTCATATGCATTGAACGACAATATTCAACTCAAATATCTTGGTTATTTCCATGATATCTCATTATATCTTGAAATATCTTTGATTATTTTCGACAATATCTTGGGATATCTTAAATTATTTCGAGGATATCTTCTGATATTATTATTCCATTGTCATCTTCATCAATTACCCAATCGAACAAAAAAATATTAATTGAGTATAATTACCTTAACTTGAATTCTAGCAGTAAATTGACACATTTGTAAGATGCATTGACTTTGAACTAGTAACACTGTGCATGCTTGGTCAAATTGTGACCAGTTTTAGTTACAGATGGACCAAAAGTTACTGTATATCCTGGTGAAAGTCAAATAACAATTAGATGCTTTCGTGATACTAGTAGTCTACTCAATGCTCACTGTATCTCTAGTATACATGGCATTGTCATGCCGAGAACAACCACATATACATTGAACGACAATATTCAACTCAAATATCTTGGTTATTTCCATGATATCTCATTATATCTTGGGATATCTTTGATTATTTTTGAAAATATCTTGGGATATCTTAAATTATTTCGAGGATATCTTCTGATATTATTATCCCACTGTCATCTTCATTATCCAATGGAACAAAAAATTAATAATTGGGTATAATTACCTTAACTTGAATTCTAGCAGTCAATTGACACATTTGTAATATGCATTGACTTTGAACTAGTAATACTGTGCATGCTTGGTCCAAATGTGATCAGTTTTAGTTACGGATGGACCAAAAGTTACTGTATATCCTGGTGAAAGTCAACTAACAATTAGATGCTTTCAAAGAAATAGTAGTACTACTAGTCTACTCAATGCTCACTGTATCACTAGTACATGGCATTGTCATGCCGAGAACAAATTCATATGCATTAAACGACAATATTCAACTCACATATCTTGGTTATTTCCATGATATCTCATTATATCTTGGGATATCTTTAATTATTTCGAGGATATCTTCTGATATTATTATCCCACTGTGATCTTCATCGATCACCCAATGGAACAAAAATTATTAATTGAGTATAATTACCTTAACTTGAATTCTAGCTGTAAATTGACAGATTTGTAATCTGTACAGACTTAGAAATTGTAATACTGTGCATGTTTGG
The DNA here is from genome assembly GCA_964017065.1 of Haliclona indistincta. NCBI lineage: Eukaryota > Metazoa > Porifera > Demospongiae > Haplosclerida > Chalinidae > Haliclona > Haliclona indistincta. The sequence continues at coordinate 1,471,087 of OZ024788.1, read as the reverse complement.
TTCAAATGTGACTATAGTTTTAGTTACGGATGGACCAAAAGTTACTGCATATCTTGGTTACAGTCATGTACAGTCATGTAACAATTAGTTGCTTCAAAGAAGCAGTCTACACAGACCAATCACAATCTCACTGTATCACTAGTATGTGGCATTGTCATGCCGAGAACAACCTCGTATGCATTGAACGACAATATTCAACTCAAATATCTTGGTTATTTCTATGATATCTCATTATATCTTGGGATATCTTTACAATATCTTGGGATATCTTTAATTATTTCGCGGATATCTTCTGATATTATAATCCCACTGTTATCTTCATCAATTATTCAATGTAGCAAAAGATTATTAATTGACTGTAGTTACTTACACTTGAATTCCAGCAGTAAACTGACACATTTGTAATCTGCATTGACTTTGAACTAGTATTACTGTGCATGCTTGGTCCAAATGTGACCAGTTTTAGTTACGGATGGACCAAAAGTAACTGTATATCCTGGTGAAAGTCAAGTAACAATCAGATGCTTTGAAAGAAGTAGTAGTACTACTAGTCTACTCAATGCTCACTGTATCACTAGTACATGGCATTGTCATGCCGAGAACAACCTCATATGCATTGAACGACAATATTCAACTCAAATATCTTGGTTATTTCCATGATATCTCATTATATCTTGAAATATCTTTGATTATTTTCAACAATATCTTGGGATATCTTAAATTATTTCGAGGATATCTTCTGATATTATTATTCCATTGTCATCTTCATCAATTACCCAATCGAACAAAAAAATATTAATTGAGTATAATTACCTTAACTTGAATTCTAGCAGTAAATTGACACATTTGTAAGATGCATTGACTTTGAACTAGTGATACTGTGCATGCTTGGTCAAATTGTGACCAGTTTTAGTTACGGATGGACCAAAAGTTACTGTATATCCTGGTGAAAGTCAAATAACAATTAGATGCTTTCGTGATACTAGTGGTCTACTCAATGCTCACTGTATCTCTAGTATACATGGCATTGTCATGCCGAGAACAACCTCATATGCATTGAACGACAATATTCAACTCAAATATCTTGGTTATTTCCATGATATCTCATTATATCTTGGGATATCTTTACAATATCTTGGGATATCTTTAATTATTTCGTGGATATCTTCTGATATTATAATCCGACTGTTATCTTCATCAATTATTCAATGTAGCAAAAGATTATTAATTGACTGTAATTACTTACACTTGAATTCTAGCAGTAAACTGACACATTTGTAAGATGCATTGACTTTGAACTAGTAATACTGTGCATGCTTGGTCAAATTGTGACCGGTTTTAGTTACGGATGGACCAAAAGTTACTGTATATCCTGGTGAAAGTCAAATAACAATTAGATGCTTTCGTGATACTAGTAGTCTACTCAATGCTCACTGTATCTCTAGTATACATGGCATTGTCATGCCGAGAACAACCTCATATGCATTGAACGACAATATTCAACTCAAATATCTTGGTTATTTCCATGATATCTCATTATATCTTGGGATATCTTTGATTATTTTCGGGATATCTTAAATTATTTCGAGGATATCTTCTGATATTATTATCCCACTGTCATCTTCATTATCCAATGGAACAAAAAATTAATAATTGGGTATAATTACCTTAACTTGAATTCTAGCAGTAAACTGACACATTTGTAATCTGCATTGACTTTGAACTAGTAATACTGTGCATGCTTGGTCCAAATGTGACCAGTTTGAGTTACGGATGGACCAAAAGTAACTGTATATCCTGGTGAAAGTCAAGTAACAATCAGATGCTTTGAAAGAAGTAGTAGTACTACTAGTCTACTCAATGCTCACTGTATCACTAGTACATGGCATTGTCATGCCGAGAACAACCTCATATGCATTGAACGACAATATTCAACTCAAATATCTTGGTTATTTCCATGATATCTCATTATATCTTGAAATATATTTGATTATTTTCGACAATATCTTGGGATATCTTAAATTATTTCGAGGATATCTTCTGATATTATTATTCCATTGTCATCTTCATCAATTACCCAATCGAACAAAAAAATATTAATTGAGTATAATTACCTTAACTTGAATTCTAGCAGTAAATTGACACATTTGTAAGATGCATTGACTTTGAACTAGTAATACTGTGCATGCTTGGTCAAATTGTGACCAGTTTTAGTTACGGATGGACCAAAAGTTACTGTATATCCTGGTGAAAGTCAAATAACAATTAGATGCTTTCGTGATACTAGTAGTCTACTCAATGCTCACTGTATCTCTAGTATACATGGCATTGTCATGCCGAGAACAACCTCATATACATTGAACGACAATATTCGACTCAAATATCTTGGTTATTTCCATGATATCTCATTATATCTTGGGATATCTTTGATTATTTTTGAAAATATCTTGGGATATCTTAAATTATTTCGAGGATATCTTCTGATATTATTATCCCACTGTCATCTTCATTATCCAATGGAACAAAAAATTAATAATTGGGTATAATTACCTTAACTTGAATTCTAGCAGTCAATTGACACATTTGTAATATGCATTGACTTCGAACTAGTAATACTGTGCATGCTTGGTCCAAATGTGATAAGGTTTAATTACGGATGGACCAAAAGTTCAGCACTGCATATCCTGGTTTAGTCATGTAACAATTAGGTGCTTTCAAAGAAGCAGTCTACTCAGACCCATCACATGCTCACTGTATCACTAGTATGTGGTATTGTCATGCTGAGACCAACATCATAATTATGTATTGAACGACAATATTCCAAACACAATATCGTAGTTTCCCTTGCTATCTTAGTAGTTATTTAAAATAATATCAGCTGATAGCTTGTATATCTCACTATTAACTTAATCATTACGTGCAAATATAGGCTTGTCATACTATGCTTGGTCGATATGTGACCAGTTTACATACAGATGGACCAATAAAAATGCACTTGATTAATATAATGACCAACACGACTGACATAGCCACTGTTTCTTTTCGTACTATAGGCTTCATCAGTCATCTCATCTGCAATTGGAATGTCCACAGGTATCCTTTCCTATTGCTGGAACGAGTTCAGTTCGCGGCGATCGCACCGGATCCGGCTGCGTCGTACAGTGCCAGAATATATGATAAGAAAGCCCTCAAAGTTAAGCGAGGGTATTATCTACTCGACATGGAAGTAGAAGTAGTGTGAAATCAGCACGAATCGAATCGTGGGCGCAGCAAGCAAGTAACTACAGTTATTCCGCCATTTTGACGTTGGTCCATAAAGCGGGTCCGTATCCTATTTTCAATTACTATAATAGCTCTTCATAAATATTGTACACAGCACTCATGATCAGTCTTCCACAAAAATTGTTTTATAGCCTGTAAGTAGACCAGATGTACGCATCAACTATAAGACTTAGTTTGGTTTGGCTCAAACATTCTGCTAAATGTACATGCTTGGTTATAGTACGACCGTATAGCTATGAGGTAGCTACAGTATATCTGCTGCCAAATCATTTCATGCATGGCTGTAACATACATGTAGAGATCCATTTACAGTATATGATTATACAGAAATGTAATATAGTTCAATTTATGTTATCGTTTTAAAATCCTATTAGGGAGGCACGGTAGTGACTCCCTATGTAGGGATGAACGAGAAAACAAGATGGCGGCTACATATAATGTATTAGCGTTCAAACGCTGATATTTCGCCTGGTGTTGAATTTTATACGTCTTTAGACACTTAGATCTGCTCTCTGGCGTTGCCCCATCTTACAGTAGCAAGGAGATTGCTCGAAATTGTTACTAAAGTGACGAACCTGGAAACGGTGAAAATCGAGTTTCGTCATCTTCGTTTTCTTCTTTCTTTCTTCTTTCTTTCTTCCACTCGCCTAGCGCCTTTACGCGAGCAGTGCCGAGACCAAAACATCCACGAACAGTCGTGAAATTCTCCTGGCATGTGCCTTTTGAGCTTTGTTTTTAGCGTAACGGCGATCTAAGTTCCGCGATTTCTCGATCGTGATCCATTGTCAGCTTAGTGTTAGACGCCATTATTGTGATTGCGCAATACGCACGTGACCAAGCAATGGGTAGCGCACGTGACCAAGCGGTGGTGTCTAAAACCCGGGACGGGACGGGACATGCGCGGGACGTCCCGCCGGGACAGGATCATCCAATCCCGTTGTCATAAAATATCGGGGATCCCCTCAATCGGGGATCCCGGGTCCCCATTCTCCCGGTAGATCGGGGACCCCGGATCCCTATTCTACCGGTAGAATGGGGACCCCCATCCCCATCCTCACGGTATAATGGGGATCCCGGGATCCCTATTCTACCGGTAGAACAGGGATCCCCTAGTGAGGATGGGGATCCCTTGCTCGCGATCGTATTCAGGACTACTCAAGATAGTAAATAACAGTAGAATACAGCAACTATAGTGCCAACTCGAAGTTTATTACCTGCCTACCTAGTTATTACACAGAAACATCAGTAGGGATCAGACTAGTTAGTTTCATGTATCAGTTTCAATCATAGTTTTCTCAAAAGATAGATAGCTTGGTTAATGTTCTAGTTCTATGGAATAAATACTGGCATACAGTGACTGCAATATTGAATCTTCTGAGTCTGCATTGTTCTTCTGTTCGAGGGTCACCAACATTGCCTGCATTATTATATAGATAATCAAAATTCACAAGTGGATAGTTATCAAACTTGTCTGTTTGAACAGAGCATCATGTGCAAGCTTGAACACTAGCATATGATTGGTATACCCACACTCTTCAATTATTGTTTGTAGGACTGCTAAGACATCAGTGAGCTGTACAATTATCAATGTTTCAACTGTCATCTAATCATTTTTAATTTGTGCCATACTTACCTATTCTTTCACTTCTTCAGATAGTCTTGGCCAATAGTACTTGCTAACAAGGTCTAGCATTCTATTCACACCAAGATGTCCACTGTCATGAGCGTTGGTCAGGATCCTCTTTCGCTTTTGCACATCTTCAACTACCAATTTCATCTTCTCTATCATCATGTGTATAGTGCATTGATAGCTATCATGCATGCATGCGCTTACTGGATTTGCTGCCAGTGTAGTATAAATCGCTCCCTTGCGTAGTAAAAAACTTCGCCCGTTTGCGCAACCCACTCTTTTCAGCCTTAGTCAATCCTTCCGGATAGGTGCCATCTCGTAGATACTTGTACAAGTGAGTATACTCAAATCTACCATCGCTCAGCTGCTCGCTTTTGCTACCATTGTCTACAGCAGAATCCATTGCCTCCGCTGACATTGCAGTAATGTCGACAATGAATATTAATTTTTTACAAAAAAATACTATTGCCAGTGTACTGAATAATAATAATAAATCACTACATTTAAAAATGCAAGTGTTACAGGACTACTGGATTTAAGTTGCACCTTTGTTCCCGATTCAACTGAGTAGGCTAGTTAGATCAGACCTGCATGGTGTGGAATAGATTGACAGTTCAAATTATACAAAGCTGCGTTCAGTCAGTTATAAGCTCCTTTGGCGAGCCTTTGCACGCTGACCGTGACTATGTAAAGGAAGGGATCCCCATTCTCACGAGGGGATCCCCATTATACCGTGAGGATGGGGATCCCGGGATCCCCATTCTACCGGTAGAATAGGGACCCGGGATCCCCATCCTCACGGGATCCCCAATATTTTATGACACCGTCCCAGGCTGAAGTTAAGAAGCTCCTGCAAGTAGCGCAATGTTTAAGACAGCACTCTTCTAGCTTTTGTTGACTTTCTATGCCACCAAGGATAAAAATTATTATCAATGCCATTGAGAAGTGAGAGCTGCAGATCAAGAAGCCTGCAGTTACGTACGTTCATCACTTTTTAGGAATTATGAATGGAAGATCAAAACAATGTGGCGTCAGCATGCTATTGATCGTCTACATAGTTGGGGTGAACAGCGATAATTTGCCTTCAAGTAGTACACCATCCTATGTATTTAATAGCAGTAGTTATAGACACTACTCCAAACAATACCGTTATAACAAGACGATCTACAATAGAAACAATGTGCTGTTCATTCTTCATTGTTCACAAACCATTTTATAAGACCATCTCATAAGACCATCTCATAACCACCTGCATGTAGAAATAATAATGCTTGCACATTCATGCCTATATGCATTAATAATACTTACCTTTCTCGATAGACTGAAGATATCGGATAAGTTTAGTAGCTATCCGATAATATTGATCATAACAGACTTTAGTGTCAACCTTTTGTTCCTGTGTAGTTATGTTCGACACTATGATCACTGGGTAGCATTCGACTGATGCTGGAAATGTATAGTTAAGATCATTTATGTGCACACGAATTCACATCACTATACTTCTCACTTTTATTTACTACAGCTGTAGCTACCATATCTCATAAAATAATAGACCCATTAAGGTAGTTGATAAAACAACACTACAGAGTGTAATTACATTTTTATTTGCTAAATATTCCCAAGCTCTTCTTCCTTGTTTGTCGACTGTATATCTCAATTGATTAGCCCAATCAATAAGGTCGTCAATTTGATGTTGTGAAAGATGAACATAACTGCTGTCGAACAGCTGAAAATAAGGTCGATAGTGAGAGATGGAATTTCATTGGAGACGGAAAAATTCAGTGTACTTATTTAAGCAGTTATGTCAGTTATGAATAATTATATCAGTATTGTTACTAAACTTATCCCATTTCTTCGGTCTATCGAGAAAGGTAAGTATTAATGCATATAGGCATGAATGTGCAAGCATTATTATTTCTACATGCAGGTGGTTATGAGATGGTCTTATAAAATGGTTTGTGAACAATGAAGAATGAACAGCACATTGTTTCTATTGTAGATCGTCTTGTTATTATAACGGTATTGTTGGGAGTAGTGTCTAAAACTCAGTACTGCTATTAAATACATTTTTACGTAGGATAGTGTACTACATGTACTTGAAGGCAAAGACAAAGTTTCACTGTTCACCCCAACTATGTAGACGATCAATAGCATGCTGACGCCACATTGTTTTGATGTTCCATTCATAATTCCTATTATCAAAAAGTGATGAACGTATACGTAACTGCATGGCTTCTTGATCTGCAGCACTCACTTGAAGTCACTTCTCAATGGCATTGCATAATAAATTTTATCTTTGGTGGCATAGAAAGTCAACCAAAGCTAGAAGAGTGCTGCCTTAAACATTGCGCTACTTGCAGGAGCTTTTTAACTTCAACCTGGGACGGGATTGGATTGATCCTGTCCCGGCGGGACGTCCCGCGCATGTCCCGTCCCGTCCCGGGTTTTAGACACCACCTGACCAAGCAGCTAAAGTATCTAGTATCGCTGCGCCGTGTCGGAGAACACACACCCGGCATTTGTCTGGAGTCTTCGAAAAACGGTAAGCTCGTGTAGGATCGCCATTCTGCACTTGCCAGATAATTATAACCGCCGTATAGGTCTACAAACAAGTGTGGGCGGGGCTCGTATGCACTGCATGCATGCGTAGGCAAATAGGCAGACCTGATACGTACAACTTAACAATTTTAGCTACAAGTTTAAGAAAAGCCATCAACAACAGGAATACTAAACTAATGGTGGAAACAAAGACTTCTCCGTACATGCATGATATTGAACTGCACTTCACTAAAAATAAAAAAGGACACAAACAAGAAATTAAAAAGATTTCTATCGAAATCAAAAGGATGTAGTGATGAAAAAATCTACCACTGGTTCACAATGTAAACCAACAAGGAACAAGCATAGAATGGTAACACGATTGACTTGCTAACAGACCATAGATCCTACATCAGTGGCTGTACATAAGATCAATATTTTGTCACAAGCTGAATTCTTTTCAAAGTGCCAGTCAGTCAACAGTAAATAGCTTAACTAGCTATAGTCTGGCCACAGCAGCCACTGATGTAGGGATCTATGGTCTGTTAGCAAGTCAATCGTGTTACCATTCTATGCTTGTTCCTTGTTGGTTTACATTGTGAACCAGTGGTAGATTTCTTCATCACTACATCCTTTTGATTTCGATATTCAAATGACAGATGAAGTAAAAACTTTTTTTTGAATACTTTGTTGTTGTAACCACATGAAGAATTGATAAACAAATTATGCATGTTGCAAAGCACCTGCTGATAACAATCACAATATAAAAGGTTGCCTTACATATTGAACAGCAATTTTGATACTGCAAAACCTAGCGACTATGGCATCAGTGACTAAGATCATTGTAGTAGCTGCAGTACTAGTGGGAATCATTGTGCCTTGCATGGCAGTGATGAGGTGAGTTAGTGACTGTCTCAAGTCACTCCATTTTGTTGGGTGCAGGATACCACTGCAGCGCCATGCTGTGCTGCGTGACAGTAAAACAATGCATGCTATCATGAAGGCAAAGTTCAACCGAGGTGCTAGCAAAGGATACTCCTCTAAATCACTTCTTAGTGACACACCTGTACCACTTGTCAACTATCTAAATGTATAAAGTATATCTTGTTGTATTAGGCTAATCATGGTTAAAAATTGTGTACAGTTAGAGTATCATGCTACTGTTGGAGTAGGCACACCTCCACAGCCATTCAAAATTGTGTTTGACACTGGATCATCTGATCTGTGGGTGCCCAGTAAGCGATGTGACCAGAATACTCCTGGATGTTGTGAGTGTGATACAATTCTTGCTTGTGTATGCATGCACATGCAGTCTTATAAAATCAATCTGAATTTGATGCAGATAATCATAGCAAGTATGACTCCAGTGCCTCGAGTACTTACGTACCAAATAATAATCCATATTCAATTCAGTATGGATCAGGAAGTGTTTCTGGTTTTCTTAGCCAAGACACTGTCACGGTAACAAATCTTACCAAAGCACACCAAATTATTATTTCGCATAATTAGGTAGCAAATTTGACTGTCAAGAATATAGTTTTTGGAGAAGCTACGGAAGTGAATACCAACCCTGGCTTTGATAAAGATGGGCTTCTTGGTATGGCTTGGCCGGACATTGCAAATCAAGGCATCACGGTAGTGTTCCAGCAAATGATTGATCAAGGAGTAGTGGATGAATGGATTCTATTTGAACAGGTACATACTGTAGAGCTTATTGCACATGAATGAACATTTTAGAAAGTAGATCTCGGGGAGTAAAAACAGCCTCAGTTCCAAGATATCGTACATAGGCAGATACTGTTGATAGCTTCATGCATTGTTGAATGTTTCTGTATGATTCTTGCATACGTGCAATACACATACATGTCACTGTCTAGGGACCTGACAGCACAAGATGGCGGTGAGCTCACACTAGGAGGAACAAACCCCGCCCACTATCGAGCACCATTGTTCTATGTTCCTCTGACAGAGACAACATACTGGCAGTTTCACATGAGTGGGTGAGGATCGGACATGCTAGTATCGAATGTGAAGAAATCATTTTTTCCCTATAGAGTCACTATTAATGGGAGCACCAGTGGGTCTGTGTGTGCTGGAGGATGCACTGCCATTGCTGACACAGGAACAGCTGCAATAGTAGGACCTTATGAAGACGTTTCTTCTATTATGTACACATTGGGAGTTAGTTTGGCAGCTGTAAGAAGGATTCAAATATGATTTAACATGTATGGTTATTCCTTTTTGGTTACAATTATAGCCCTCCATTGATTGTGATAAAGTCAGCTCTCTACCAAATATTGGTTTTAGTATCAATGGGAAAGTTTTCGAGCTCACTCCAGATCAGTACATCATCCGCGATGTGAGTATAATAGTTTGTGAGTGAGTGAGTACATGCATGATAGATATTACCTGCATCTATTTCTCTTATCACTATAACTATATCTATATCTCTTTTGTATAGTATCCCACTACATTTTGCCTGGTCGGTTTCCTTAGCATTGGTGATTCATCTTGGACACTGGGAGATGTGTTTCTCGGAGCCTACTACACCGAGTTTGACATGGGCAACAAGCGTCTGGGCTTTGCTCCCTCAATGCCTTGAAAAACTGAATAATAGTGCTTGAGTTGTGTGAAAAGCTAGCTATTGTTGCTGTCTAGTAGTTCGTAAATAAATCCGACCTTCATTGTTGTGTCAATAGAATTCTCATATACATGACAAAACAAACTATCCCATAATTATAATACGATATATAAATTTATATAAAGTCACCGACAGAGATTATTCTAGTTTTAGTCATCCTTCGCTCAATGATATCTACATCATGGGTTATGGCATCAGCTACTAAGATCATTGTAGTAGCTGCAGTACTGGTGGGAATCATTGTGCCTTGCATGGCAGTGATGAGGTGAGTTAGTGACTGTCTCAAGTCACTCCATTTTATTGGGTGCAGGATACCACTGCAGCGCCATACTGTGCTGCGTGACAGTAGAACAATGCATGCTATCATGAAGGCAAAGTTCAACCGACCAGCAGCTCACAAAGGATACTCAATTCTTGGAGGATCATCTGTGCCTCTTGAAAACTACATAGATGTAACTTACAACCATCATTACATGATAACTGCAATTTTTCTCTCATCATAGGCAGAGTACTACAGTACTATAGGAATAGGTACTCCACCACAGTCATTCAAAGTTATGTTTGACACTATAACATCTGATCTTTGGGTGCCGAGCAAGAAATGTGATCCAAGTACTTCTGGATGCAGTTAGTGCAATGCCTACAATAAAGATATAATTGTCAGTTTTTTGTTTCAGGCAACCATAGCAAGTATGATTCCAGTGCCTCGAGTACTTATGTGACAAATGGACGTCTGTTTTCAGAGGGAATGGGCTCAGATGTTTCAGGATTTCTTAGTCAAGACATCGTAACGGTAAAACTAGAGGAGACAAGTTCAGTAGCTACGCATACTTTTTATTGCTGTTCAGGTAGCAAATTTGTCTGTCAAGAATATAGCATTTGGAGAAGCTACGAAAGTGAGCACTGGTGAAGGTGGTGGAGTGAAAATAGATGGCTTCTTTGGTTTGGCTTTGTCAAACCAAGCACAGCCGAATATGTCGGTTGTGTTCCAGCAAATGATTGATCAAGGAGTAGTGGACAAACCAGTTTTTGGATTCTATCTGAACAGGTAACTATCCGGCATGAGTCCCATAATTATAATTATTCATATGTCTCTGTCATGATAATTATCTTGACAACATATGCAGTGAAAGTTATATTGTATTCACAAAACTAACAGTACATTCACAGAATCACATTTGTGTGGTAAATAACTATTTATTCTTATTCACATCCTATATAAGTGACCTGACTGCACAAGATGGCGGTGAGCTCACACTAGGAGGAACAAACCCCGCCCACTATCAGGCACCATTCTTCAACGTTCCTCTGATAACTGGGAGCCCAATTTGGGCATTTAAAATGAACGGGTTAGAAAATTCTGTCGCTAAGCATCCAATATTTCACTGCACAATACAGACTCACGATTAATGGTAGTTCTAGTGGATCAATGTGTGGTGGAGGATGCACAGCTTTTATCGCAACTAGAACATCTTTTATAATAGGACCAAGCAATAACATTACTTTGATCTATCAAAAATTAGGAGCAAATCTATCAAAAGCTGATTTAGTGAGTCACTGTCTATGCAATTTGAATTGTTACTGTGAATTGTTGTATACAGCCCATTGTTGATTGTGAAAAGATCAGTTCTATGCCAAAAATTGGTTTTAACATCAATGGAAAGATTCTTGAGCTCACTCCAGACCAGTACGTCATCCGCAATGTGAGTGATAAAATTGTAAAGGCATTGTTGTGCTTGTACAGTATAAGGCTAGCTGCATGTAGTGAGAGTAGCTATACATGTACTGATACAGTGTTCTTTTCAGTACCCTCTTGGATCTACTCCAAGTTGCGTGGTTGTTTTCTATAGAGGTGGTTATGAGGAACCCACTTGGACTTTCGGAAATGTTTTTCTCGGAGCCTACTACACTGAGTTTGACATGGGCAACAAGCGTCTGGGCTTTGCTCCCTCAAAGCCTTGAAAGACAATAACATGTGTGTCATGTTGTGTGCGGCAGAGCTAGGACCACTTTACATTACACAATAAGTTACATTATTTAATTTAATATGTAGTCAGTATTGCTGGTGTAAGTGGTGTTCTTTTGATTATTATGCCTCTGTGAGCTGGGCCACGAGCCATACGTACGGTAGTCGTGTTGTCATTATGCCTCGGTGCATGGGCAGAGGCATACAATAGTCGGTTTGTGTATCTGTACATGTGTATCTACATGCAGTGCTTTGCAGGTACAGCGCTTTGCAGGTAGGTTGTCAGAAGAGTCAAGCTTGTGGTTTGATACAGTTTACACAATGTACTGTTAGGCACTGCCTGTTAGTAGTACTATAAAATGACTCTGAAGCACCAAAAGGTGCATATGCCTCGGTGGAAAGCCATTTCATATACACAGTACCTTTCTACAGGTAGGTTGTCAGAAGCAGGTCTAAAATGTGGTTTGATACAGTTTACACAATGTACTACTAACAGGCAGTGCCAAACAGTACATTGTGTAAACTGTAACAAACCACATGTTAGACCTGCTTCTGACAATCTACCTGCAGATCGCTGTAGAAGGGTACTGTGTATATGAAATGGCATTCCACCGAGGCATATGCACCTTTTGGTGCTTCAGAGTCATTTTACAAGTGCAGTAAACATTGTACAATGGCTCGCCGTCTATAGCTTGGTTGCACTGTCTATCAGTGCTAACTTTAGTTGTTAAACTAAGCTTTGCATTGTTTTTTGTCATAGGTATACAATTAAGTCAATAACCACGTGGATTCTAGGTTCTATAATAGCTCAGCGTCCAGAGTCAGAAATGCCACTTTTGGAGAAATAGCTACATTTTGCTGCATGTGGACATAATACGCAGTCATGTGACTGAATCATTAAAATTCATATATATACTGGACCATTTCACTGAAACTGTTGTTTCCGTTCAAAATTGACTCATCTTCTCTGGGTAGTCCTAACAACCTCTTGAAGTAGTGTGCGGCTGGCTTTATTCTCCAGTTCACTTTTTTGTATACCATCCATGTTTTACGAACATCCTTATAGTACGGTTCACATATCTCTGTGTCTACGTACACATTAAAACAGTCACTTCTCTTAGCTGCGAGCAGTCTCGTGGGCACAATACCTGCATTGTATATCCATTTTTTTCTGTAGTCAGTGTGATAGCTATTGATCATTGCATGCAAATATGGAGCACCTTTGATACAAGAGAAGAAGCTGATTCTTATATTACGACCCTCCTGCACTAGTACACATTCTGACACTCGTTGCATCTCCACTAGTTTAGTGTGATTGATCATTATCACATCAAAGTCCATCGCTATTCCACCATTATTGAGAACTTGAAGCAGTTTAGTGTAATCTGCCATGTGTTCAAAAAAGGCCACTTTTGTATTCCCAAAATGTGTTAGTATCTCATTGTGTATTATTTCCACAGCTGTACCGGACCATTTCTGTGTAAGAGTCCAGTACTTGCCGTTAATCTGACCATTTGAGTGAATCAAAATCTTCTCTGGTTTCATTATCTTGTACACCGAGAGCATGGACATGTACTCGAGAAACTTAAGAGATACGGGCTCACTGGGTTTCTTTACGAATTTGGCAAAATGCACAATTGATGGGTGGCGGTAGTTTCTTGCACGTGTGATAGGTCTGTAGGAACTGACCGGAAACCTCTGTTTGCAACCAGGATTGACTCTCTCATCAATATTTATTAGTGCCGCAGATCCATTGGAGCCATCAGATTCCGTGAGGAGCGGATAAAGGGATCCGATATATCTCGGTCCGATATCATCATTCACAATAAGTTTGACTTTAAAAGACATGAAATAAAGCACAAGTACACTGCCAATACCTAGCACAAGACATGCAGTACACAGGCGAGAACTTTTCAGTAGACTTAGAGCCATCGTCGGCGCAAAGGGCCCTGGCAGCTGGTCGGCGCACTTCTTTCCCACAGAGGGATTCTTCTTTCCCTCGGAGGGATTCTTCTTTCCCTCAGAGGGATTATGTCTTAACCCTTAACCCTTGTTACGGTATGTACTGCCCCCTATCACGTGATTGTAAGGAAACGCCTACAAAATTATATAACGTCGTCCACCCACTAGTCTCGTTCCCAGACCACACCTCTTCCGCTTTGCTTCTGAGAGGGTCTGGTGGCTTTAGTTGCACTTTCTTGGGCTTTTCGTGTACGAGAGTTACGTAACACTAATGAATATGTATAAATGTTAGTATTTGCACCTGCAAAAAGGAAAATGGCTGCTACACACAAGTGTCTCGTATGTAGTTGCTCGTTGGACGAGGGAGACAATCTGCGAAGGCGAAGACGTCTGGACAAATGTTCTCAAGACTTGAAGAACTACATAGAGATGATTGAGCTTGAACACGGATCGTACGACGATCCTACGTACGCTTGTCGAACGTGCTTCTCTGACATCGAAAAAGGAGCTAAGACTGCAGTTGCACTGCAATCCATAAACACGCGGCTCGAGAATGTCAGGAAAAAGACTACAGTCGCCGTATCGAGGTACATGTATCTTGACCGCCATCATTCTATCGATGTGGTTTGTATTATGCGCGTATCAATGAAATGCCCCACTCCCCCCCACCCGGGGTAGGGTGGGGATTTGTCAAAATTCGTGTGTCAAAAGCCCCACCCCTGGGGCAGTGTAACTACGAAGCCGGTTCACAGTTTGCCTAAACGATGACACACTACGCAAGTTTGTTGCTGGCAACAGTTGCGCAAAACAAATTTGCCTAGTGAATCATCATTTAAGGCAAACTGTAGACCGGCTTCGAATTTACTCTGCCCCAGGGGTGGGGCTTTTGACACACGAATTTTGACAAATCCCCCACCCTACCCGGGAGGGGGGGAGTGGGGCATTTCATTGATACGTGCATTACGTAAGAGTTAGCGTTCTGACCAATCAGATTCTACCCCAGACATTCCGGGGAAAAAGTTACTTCCTGGCCCAAGAAAATCGACTAAAGCCACCAGACCCTCTCACGAGCAATTAAGCGAGGGGGTGTGGTCTGGGGACGAGACTATCCACCCACCGGCCGGTTCGGAAACTTTTGGTATCACATGTGATACTAAAAGATTGAATCTTTGGATCACAATGTGATGCCTTGGGATTCAATTAACGTTAATTATAACGGGACTAACCGAGGACTAACCCACATTGCTGAATCGATATTGGAGATGGCTGCTGCTGATACGAACCTATAGGCGATTAAAATCCACTGAAGACGAGTTAGTTCTGCTGTCTGGCATTCTATTCTACTACGAGCCAAGTGGACCAGCCTTCAGTTAAACTAAAAGACGTTGTAACGAGGAGGAATCTCAGCTAGAACCGGCTGAATTTATGTGCCATGATATAGCTGGCTTGCTTGTGAATTAAAGGTCCGATGAGCTCCTGCACATCTCTGAGTAGAACTAGTGAGTCTGTCAATAGGTAGAGATTGTCAGATTGTATTAAGAGTAGTAATGTTGTTGGTTTTCCTGTAAATGAGATCTAGACCACCCCTGCATGCTAGCTATAGCTCTCTCCCATTCAGCTGCTTTAATTGACAGAATTAGTTTCGTGCTTGTCTTGTTAACGCATCTAAAGCTACCTGCATGAACAGCACACTTGTAGTCACAATCTGGAGAGAAGGTTGTCTTGTACAAAAATTACTAAGAGCACTTTACCTACGTACTGTAGTACCAACAAGCACACACGTGCATAGCTAGCTAGCCTCTGTTAAATTTGGGCTACTGGTGCATTGTGAATGCCGAAAAATGGGTAGAAAAATGTGAGCGGATTTGAGAAAAGGTGTCACTTCGCACATGTAATTTTCGAACGCATGCGTGTTTTCAACTTGCTGCCATTCATCCAAATTTGGTACCATGGCTCTAAAATTTGATACACATCCAGCAGAATGATCAAATATTATATACAAAAATTTCATTTGAGTTTCAGTAATGTTTGACCGAGTAGCAGCCATTTGAAAACAGGCGTGCGTTCAAAAATTGCAGGAGCGAAGTGACCCCTTTTCTCAAATCCGCTCACAAAACAATAATTATTCGCTCAAATTTTTTTGTGCCTTTCTCTTAACAACACGAAGAACCACTTAGCGTTCTGAAGAACCTCCCAATATCCTGAAAGGTCAACTTTTCTTAGCAAAAGCTCTACTTTCTTAGCCAAAATTAAAGCAGCTTGTTTTCTCGAAAGTATTGCAGGTGTTGCAGTGAAAATAGCACATGTAGGTAGTCCTACGCGACTGTTCACGAGAATTATCGCAAAACAACACGGCCATCTGATTTTAAATGGGACAAAATTTTCAGCGGCACTCTGCACAGATTTGTATAATCTGCTAATGATAATGATGAGCGTAATAGGCTCTCTGGTTCATATTATTGACTGTTGTTTTTTTGTGTAGCCAAGCGTCAAAATTAATCACTTTCTCTCTCTCTCTCTCTCTCTCAGGCTATTAATTTTATAAAATCAGAAAGAGGACATTTGTTATTACCAAAACACCAATTTTGCTTGGAGAATGAACATCATGCAGGTTTGTCCTGCACATCTCTGAGTAGAACTGGTGAGTCTGTCAATAGGTAGAGATGGTCAGATTGTATTAAGAGTAGCACTGTTGTTGGTTTTCCTACAAATGAGATCTAGACCATCCCTGCATGCTAGCTATAGCTCTCTCCCATTCAGCTGCTTTAATTGACAGAGAATTTGTTCCGTGCTTGTCTTGTTAACACATCCAAGGCTACCTACATGAACAGCACACTTGTAGTCACAATTTGAAAAGAAGGTTGTCTTGTACAAAAATTACCGAGCACTTTACCCAGCTGCGTACTGTAGTACCAACGAGTGCATAGCTAGCTAACCTCTGTTGCACAATAGTTAAATTTAGGCTGCTGGTGCATTGTGAATGCAGCGAAATAGGTAGAAAATATTTGCGCAAAAGTTTGTACCTTCCTTTTAATGACACACGTAGCTAACAGGGTTCTGAAGAACCACCCCGTCCCCTGAAAGGTCCACTTAAATTAGCCAAAATTGAAGCAGCTTGTTTTCTCGAAAGTATTGCAGTGAAAATAGCACATCTAGTTAGTCCTACGTGACTGTTCACGAGAATTATCTCAAAAAAACACGGCCATCTGAATTTTAATAAGACAATTTTTAGCGACACTCTGCACCACACGAAAAAGGACCCTCTCCGTAAATTCTTGGCTACGGCTTTGTATAATCTGCTAATAATGATGATGAGCGTAATAGGCTCTCTGGTTCATATTATTGACTGTTGTTTTTGTGTGTAGCCAAGCGTCTTAATGTTATCGAAATTAATCACTTACTCTCTCTTTCTCGCAGGCTATTAATTTTATAAAATCAGAAAGAGGACATGTGTTATTACCAAAACACCAATTTTGTTCTAGGAGAATGAACATCAGGTTTGTCATAATGGTTGACAACGTGCTGCTTGATTTGATGGTGTTATGTCCACAGGTGCAACTGAAAAAGTGATGGTCTCGCAAGTCGTAAAAAGAAGATATAACTAACTTACTACATAAACTAAGTAGTTAGTAGTCCCAGTCACAACACAAGTATTTTGTTACAATTATATATTTTCTTATAATTATTAACAACAATTATTTTTATTGAAAAGTGCGTAACACACATTATCTAATTGTAACAATGGCTTGTTACTATGAATTGTACTATCCACTAAAAATAGACTAAGTAATAATAAAAATCTTCCAGTGACCTTACAATCTGATAAAAAGCAAACTGCTGATCAAGTGTAGCTTTACTGTACAGAGTAGTTTACTAGTGCTTTTAACCATTTCAATGATATTGAGACTAGTACTAAAATGTAGTAAGTTGCATGCTAATCTGGTAGACTTGATGGATAAGAATGCTGTGAAAGCACTGAAATGAAAAAGATGCAATTTCAGAGTGATCTTGAGACTGAAGTGCAGTGAGTTGCATACTAATCTGGTAGACTTGATGGCTAAGAATGCTGTGAAAGCACTGAAAGGAAGAAAATGCCACTCCAGAGTGATCTTGAGACTAATGTGCAGTGAGTTGCATACTAATCTGGTAGACTTGATGGGTAAGAATGCTGTGAAAGCAGTGAAAGGAAGAAAATGCCACTCCAGAGTGATCTTGAGACTAAAGTGCAGTCAGTTGCATTTTAATCTGGTAGACTTGATGGGTAACAATGCTGTGAAAGCACTGAAATGAAGAAAATGCCACTCCAGAGTGATCTTGAGACTAAAGTGGAGTCAGTTGCATACTAATCTGGTAGACTTGATGGGTAAGAATACTGTGAAAGCACTGAAATGAAGAGAAGGTACTTTACAGCATTATATCACACAACAGATCTACTGAAATACTACACAATTTACAGCGTTTTAGTACAACAATTATAATGAGAGTGCATCTTTGTTTTCTCACACACTAGGTTCACTGAATCATTATGCAACTTACTCTCAAGATCACTCTGAAATGGCATTTTCTTCCTTTCAGTGTTTTCACAGCATTCTTATCCATCAAGTCTACCAGATTAGTATGCAACTGACTGCACTTTAGTCTCAAGATCACTCTGGAGTGGCATTTTCTTCATTTCAGTGCTTTCACAGCATTGTTACCCATCAAGTCTACCAGATTAGTATGCAACTGACTGCACTTTAGTCTCAAGATCACTCTGGAGTGGCACTTTCTTCCTTTCACTGCTTTCACAGCATTGTTACCCATCAAGTCTACCAGATTAGTATGCAACTTACTGAACTTCAGTCTCAAGATCACTCACTATTAAATTAATGGCATTTTCTCTTAAAAGCACTAGTATTAAACTACAGTAAAGCTACACTTGATCAGCAGTTTCCTTTTTATCAGACTGTAAGGTCACTGGAAGATTTTGCAACTGTTTATTATTATGACGACTATTTTTAGTGGATAGTACAATTCATTGTAACAAACTATTGTAGATCATGTGTCACAGTGTTACACAGAGTTCATTGTTACAATAACTATTTAGCTATAATTTTTTATCTTCTTGTTACGACTTGCCAGACCATCACTTTTTCAGTTGCACCCTGTGGACTAACACCATCAAATCAAGCAGCACGTTGTCAACCATTATGACAAACCTGATGTTCATTCTCCTAGAACAAAATTGGTGTTTTGGTAATAACACATGTCCTCTTTCTGATTTTACAAAATTAATAGCCTGCGAGAGAGAGAGAGTAAGTGATTAATTTCGATAACATTAAGACGCTTGGCTACACACAAAAACAACAGTCAATAATATGAACCAGAGAGCCTATTACGCTCATCATCATTATTAGCAGATTATACAAAGCCGTAGCCAAGAATTTACAGAGAGGGTCCTTTTTCGTGTGGTGCAGAGTGTCGCTAAAAATTGTCTTATTAAAATTCAGATGGCCGTGTTTTTTTGAGATAATTCTCGTGAACAGTCACGTAGGACTAACTAGATGTGCTATTTTCACTGCAATACTTTCGAGAAAACAAGCTGCTTCAATTTTGGCTAATTTAAGTGGACCTTTCAGGGGACGGGGTGGTTCTTCAGAACCCTGTTAGCTACGTGTGTCGTTAAAAGGAAGGTACAAAATTTTGCGCAAATATTTTCTACCTATTTCGCTGCATTCACAATGCACCAGCAGCCCAAATTTAACTATTGTGCAACAGAGGTTAGCTAGCTATGCACTCGTTGGTACTACAGTACGCAGCCGGGTAAAGTGCTCGGTAATTTTTGTACAAGACAACCTTCTTTTCAAATTGTGACTACAAGTGTGCTGTTCATGCAGGTAGCCTTGGATGTGTTAACAAGACAAGCACGGAACAAATTCTCTGTCAATTAAAGCAGCTGAATGGGAGAGAGCTATAGCTAGCATGCAGGGGTGGTCTAGATCTCATTTGTAGGAAAACCAACAACAGTGCTACTCTTAATACAATCTGACCATCTCTACCTATTGACAGACTCACCAGTTCTACTCAGAGATGTGCAGGACAAACCTGCATGATGTTCATTCTCCAAGCAAAATTGGTGTTTTGGTAATAACAAATGTCCTCTTTCTGATTTTATAAAATTAATAGCTTGAGAGAGAGAGAGAGAGAGAGAGAGAAAGTGATTAATTTCGACGCTTGGCTACACAAAAAAACAACAGTCAATAATATGAACCAGAGAGCCTATTACGCTCATCATTATCATTAGCAGATTATACAAATCTGTGCAGAGTGCCGCTGAAAATTTTGTCCCATTTAAAATCAGATGGCCGTGTTGTTTTGCGATAATTCTCGTGAACAGTCGCGTAGGACTACCTACATGTGCTATTTTCACTGCAACACCTGCAATACTTTCGAGAAAACAAGCTGCTTTAATTTTGGCTAAGAAAGTAGAGCTTTTGCTAAGAAAAGTTGACCTTTCAGGATATTGGGAGGTTCTTCAGAACGCTAAGTGGTTCTTCGTGTTGTTAAGAGAAAGGCACAAAAAAATTTGAGCGAATAATTATTGTTTTGTGAGCGGATTTGAGAAAAGGAGTCACTTCGCTCCTGCAATTTTTGAACGCACGCCTGTTTTCAAATGGCTGCTACTCGGTCAAACATTACTGAAACTCAAATGAAATTTTTGTATATTGTATTTGATCGTTCTGCTGGATGTGTATCAAATTTTAGAGCCATGGTACCAAATTTGGATGAATGGCAGCAAGTTGAAAACACGCATGCGTTCGAAAATTACATGTGCGAAGTGACACCTTTTCTCAAATCCGCTCACATTTTTCTACCCATTTTTCGGCATTCACAATGCACCAGTAGCCCAAATTTAACAGAGGCTAGCTAGCTATGCACGTGTGTGCTTGTTGGTACTACAGTACGTAGGTAAAGTGCTCTTAGTAATTTTTGTACAAGACAACCTTCTCTCCAGATTGTGACTACAAGTGTGCTGTTCATGCAGGTAGCTTTAGATGCGTTAACAAGACAAGCACGAAACTAATTCTGTCAATTAAAGCAGCTGAATGGGAGAGAGCTATAGCTAGCATGCAGGGGTGGTCTAGATCTCATTTACAGGAAAACCAACAACATTACTACTCTTAATACAATCTGACAATCTCTACCTATTGACAGACTCACTAGTTCTACTCAGAGATGTGCAGGAGCTCATCGGACCTTTAATTCACAAGCAAGCCAGCTATATCATGGCACATAAATTCAGCCGGTTCTAGCTGAGATTCCTCCTCGTTACAACGTCTTTTAGTTTAACTGAAGGCTGGTCCACTTGGCTCGTAGTAGAATAGAATGCCAGACAGCAGAACTAACTCGTCTTCAGTGGATTTTAATCGCCTATAGGTTCGTATCAGCAGCAGCCATCTCCAATATCGATTCAGCAATGTGGGTTAGTCCTCGGTTAGTCCCGTTATAATTAACGTTAATTGAATCCCAAGGCATCACATTGTGATCCAAAGATTCAATCTTTTAGTATCACATGTGATACCAAAAGTTTCCGAACCGGGTGGTCCACCACCACATGCACCCACTCAATAGGCGGGGAGGGGCAGCGGCCAGACTAGCTAGCT
Source organism: Haliclona indistincta (assembly GCA_964017065.1). Classification (NCBI taxonomy): domain Eukaryota; kingdom Metazoa; phylum Porifera; class Demospongiae; order Haplosclerida; family Chalinidae; genus Haliclona; species Haliclona indistincta. The sequence continues at coordinate 1,449,425 of OZ024788.1, read as the reverse complement.
CATGCCGTGATCTGACCATAGATAATCTATGATCTGACCATTACAGCGGTTTTCCCGCTTCTTGCAAAATAGGATTCGTAGACCGTGAAGCGTGAACGGTACTACACTGACACCAATAAAATGGCATCTACATGCTGTAGTACTGAACCACATCGATGCATCATACAACAAAAACTCAAAAAGGCACTGCATCGATGGGACTCAGTAACTTATATAGCCCTCCGTTGATTGTGATAAAGTCAGCTCTCTACCAAATATTGGTTTCAGTATCAATGGGAAAGTTTTCGAGCTCCGCACTCCACTGATCAGTATATCATCCGCGATGTGAGCATAATAGTTTGTGAGTGAGTGAGTGAGTGAGTGAGTGAGTGAGTGAGTGAGTGAGTGAGTGAGTGAGTGAGTGAGTGAGTGAGTGAGTGAGTGAGTGAGTGAGTGAGTGAGTGAGGGAGGGAGGGAGGGAGGGAGGGAGGGAGCTAGGGAGTGAAATATATTACCTACATTTATTTCTTTTATCACTATTTCTCTTTTGTATAGTATCCCACTACATTTTGCCTCATCGGTTTCTTTAGCATTGGTACAGACCTTTGGATACTGGGAGATGTGTTCCTCGGAGCCTACTACACTGAGTTTGACATGGGCAACAAGCGTCTGGGCTTTGCTCCTTATAATAGTGTTTGAGTTGTGTGAAAAGCTAACTATTGAAGCAGTCTAGTAGTTACCCCAGCAGTCTGCACAGTTGTCATATTAACTCAAATGTAAATGGTGCTTAGAATGCCTCTAACATAACACGAGTTTTTTCAGCTACATCATGATTGGTAGAAAATAAAATTGGGCAAGTATGTATCCTGTAAAATCATCGGGTATAGCTAAGAACATTAGTCCACAACATTAACAATAATTACAATGAGTCTTAAATCAAATTGGGATCAAAATAATAGGGGAAATTAGCATGCAAGCCGGAATTTTGTATAGATTTCACTTGACATAGATTTCATAGTATCCGACAGGAATATCCTCAGCAGAAGAATCACCACAAATTCTCAGCTCAATGTAGTCGTTAGTAGGAGCAGTGAGACTCTTGTGGAACCATGGTCTACCCGCAGTTTGACAGCAGGCTCTCTCAAAACCGCTGCATCCCTTCCCATCCCATAGGGGTTCTGGATACAGCCGTTGAGAAGGTCTGTGAAGCCCAGTATAGCCTGACTCACAAAAGTAGTCATTACCAACAAATGCTGGTATGTCAGTACTGCGTCCAAATATTGCACAAGGGCAGAAACTCGATTTTTTGCCATAGCCTGCAGCGAAAGACCAAATATGCTTTCTTGAAAATCCATGTGTAAGACTAACTCCTTCAAGATAATACTGATCTATTCCATTAACAGAAGTTCTAAAAGCTTTAGTTCGATAATACTGGTAACCAGTCACTCTACCACACACTTCAGTGTAATTCAAACCATTTGCTGGGAACTGCACACTAGCCTGACACCCAGATTCTAAGACATGTCTTCCACATGCTCGTGTACTAGTTTGATTGTACAGTCTAAAACCACTAGGACATTGTTCCAAGGGATCAGTCATATTGAGATAAGCCACTCTTGCCCAACCACCACTTCCACACACATGATGTCGACTTGGCATGCTTGGAGCTACTACCCTATCAACAAGACCTTTTAGAATACGTATAGATTTACCATTAAGCGCAGACATAGCCTTCAGTTGTTCGATGTCAGTTGTCAGATTTCTAATAGCCTCTGCATTACTCGAAAACTGATCCACTTGCTTCTTATTACTGATTGTCAGGTTAAGAATAGTTTCTCTGTTTCTCATAGATTCGGCCTTTAGTTTCTCATTTTCAATTGTCACGTTGTGGATGGCCTCTCTGTAGTTGTCAGACTGAGCTTTTAGCTGCTTTAGCATAGTTGTAGTATCGTTACAGTCGCAATTGTTAGTTGGAAGACCAATGTCTAGATATGTCATCAGCTGTCGAGCAAGTGCAAGCTGCACCAGGTTGGTCAGTGACTCACTAGACTGCTGTTGATTGTGCTTTGCCAGTGTTTCTTTCAACTGTGTTGTGGTATCGATCATTGTCTGCTGCAAAGCATGAAAAGATGTCAGAGTGGGGCAACTGCTGTCATTAATCTGTCCCCAAGTAGCATTAAGCATGAAAAGTGATGTCAGTAAGAGTAATATCATCTTGGAGAGCAGCTCAGTGGAACTATGCAACGAGGCACTGCTTCAACCAGCATTTTATATGCTCCCACTAAGTAGGCAAAAGAATCATGCCACATTGAATGCCACATATATAATTAATTTTATAAATCACACCACTTTTGATAGCCATGCACATATCTATGCACACACATTTACATATTATGCTCTATTCCACAACTTTACAGCACTAGACAGGAGGGGCAGTCTGAACATTCAATTATACATTTGATAGTGGTTTCAGTATTTCAAATTAGAGACTATAGTAATATACACCATATCTGCAAACTAAATTATCTAAATGTAATATGTAGTGTACACAAACTTAGCATTTCGAATGATACAAAATTAGCATTTCGAATGATACAAAATAATAATAGGGGGAAATTTTGACTGTTAAAAAGGCTTAATGAGCAATTGTAATGATTGTCCAGTGATGCATTGGTATGGCATTTCCTGCAGTGACAAAGCCCAGCCCGGGCACAATAGTTGTTTTCCAGCAAATGTTTGATCTTTAAGTAGAGTGTTTGGATTCTATCTAAGAATGTGTAATTTACAGTGCAGCAGAGAGCTGGCTTATAAGTACAGCATTAAGATAAACTTCGGAGCACTGCAGGAACATGCCAGTGAAGAGCTCACACTATACTAAGGAAGAACAAACCCCGCCCACCATCAGGCATTATACATTTCACCTCTGAAAGAGAAGTAACTGCAATTTTCGTACAAGTGGGTGACGATTTGTACTAGACAGGTGTTGTCATGCACATAGCTACTGTAGATCATTTAGACTAGAATGTTTAGACAATGGACTATGTAGACTATACATATGACATAAGTACAACATAGCTGGAACGTACATAGGGTGCTTTTTGTGCTCAAGCACACCTGACTATAGCACTTGGCTGTACACACAGTTATCTAATGTGATATGTAATTATAATTGTTATAATTATAATTATTTCTGTTCTGGTATAGGTAGCAAATATGTCTGTCGAGAATGTAGTATTTGGAGAAGCTACGAAAGTGAGCACTGGTGGTGGAGTGATAATAGATGGTGTCTTTGGTATGGATTAGTCAAATGAAGCACAGTCGAGCATGTCTGTTGTGTTTCAGCAGATGATTTGTCAAGATGATATTATCTAACAGCATGTTCACTAGTTTACGTCACACCATTGCAATTGTGCAGTCTGAATAACTCAGTGGGAAGTTTACCCAACACCTTATTTGCAGCTAACGTACAGAGATCCATTTATAGCTATGAGTGCATTATACATAGTCTGCATAATACTTTTAACGTTGAATTTACCGTTTTTTGATTCTGTTTCGAAAGGTTTATTCTCGGTTTCGAAAGGTTTATTTCTTTTGAATAACTTGTTGTTGAAACCACGCGAACAATTGTTAAACAAGTGATGCATGCTGCAAAGCACCTGCTGATATCACTCACAATTTAAAAGGTCAACATCAATCACAATTTTAAAAATCTTCTCAAGTTACATATTGAACAGCCATTTTGATACTGTGACTATGGCATCAGTGACTAAGATCATTGTAGTAGCTGCAGTACTGGTGGGAATCATTGTGCCTTGCATGGCAGTGATGAGGTGAGTTAGTGACTGTCTCAAGTCACTCCATTTTGTTGGGTGCAGGATACCACTGCAGCGCCATACTGTGCTGCGTGACAGTAGAACAATGCATGCTATCATGAAGGCAAAGTTCAACCGAGCTGCTGGCAAAGGATACTTCCCTGTTCTTGATGATTCACCAGTACCTCTACTCAACCATTTGGATGTATGATAACCAATGCTAGAAATAAATAGAAATCTCAATGATATGCAGATGGCGTACTATGGTATTGTTGGAATAGGCACACCTCCACAGCCATTCAGAATTGTGTTTGACACTGGATCACCTATTCTGTGGGTGCCCAGTAAGCGATGTGACATGAGTACACCAGGATGCTGTAAGTGCATTATAGAATTATTATTAAGGAGGCACGGTAGTGCGTCCCTACGTAGGATGACGGGAAACAAAATGGCGGCTACACTGAATACGTACAATGTATTACGCCACCTGGTGGTGAATTTTGTACGTCCAAAGACACTTAGATCTGATATCTGGCGTTGCCCTATATTCAAGATTGCTCGAAATTGTTACTAAAGTGGCGAACCTGGAAACGGTGAAAATCGAATCGTCTTCATCTTCTTCTTCCTTCTTCAGCGCCCCTATAGCGCTAGCTTTACGCGAGCAGTGTACAGCACGAACAGCCGTGAAATTCTCCTTTTGAACTAGCGCCGGAAACGACGATATAAATTTCACAGCTTAGACGCCATTTTGTGATTGCGCAATACGCACTAGACGTGGAGTATCGCTGTATATGGAGAGGAGTCTTGAGTCTTCGTAGAACAACTCAGTGAGTATTTGTGTATTCTGCTGCTTACCAGATAATATAACAGCAATACAGAATTTTCTAAACAAGAGTGGGCGGGGCTCGTATGCAGTGCATGCAGCATGCATCAGCATGAATGCATGCGTGGGTGAGCTAGATTAATAAGTAAACTAATGGTCAAACAAAGAGACTCTGTGCCTACATTATCTTGAACCGCATCAAAGATTTGAAAAATACTGAAAAAAGGACACAAAATTAGAAATAAAAAAGATTCTAACGAAATCAAAACGATGTAAGGATAAGGAAATCTACCACTACTTCGCAATATAAGCCAACAAGAAACGGAATAGTAACACGATTGACCAGATGCATTCTTACATCAGTGACTGTACATAAAACACTTAGTCAACACCAGTGTTCCTGGTCAGTAACTTGAGCAGCCACTGTCATGTGAGTTACCATTCCATGCTAGTTTCAGTCTCGTTGGTTTACATTGCAGACCAGTGGTAGATTTCTTCATCCCTACATCCTTTTGATTTCGTTAGAAATCTTTTTTAGTTTCTTTTATAATACATGTAACAATAGACTCTTTCAGATAATCACAGCAAATATGACTCCAGTGCCTCGAGCACTTACAAAGAAAACCGTGGCGAAGGTTCCTTTTCCATCCAATATGGAAAAGGAAGTGTATCGGGTTTTATCAGCCAAGATTCTGTCACAGTAAGCACATGCAAACACATACACACGTATGCAGGTTATAAGTAAATTTTATAGATAACAAATTTGACTGTCAAAAACATAGTTTTTGGAGAAGCTACAGTTGTCTACAGTGGTGGTAGCAGTTTTATGGATGGCATTCTTGGTATGGGATGGCGGGACATTACACAGCAAGACATGTCAGTTGTGTTCCAGCAAATGATTGATCAAGGATTAGTGGATGAACCAGTGTTTGGATTCTATCTGAACAGGTACATACTATTTTACCATATTATGCTGACTAAAGCAACAAAGCATAATATCACTACATTTATTTACAATTTGGTTAGTTCAAAGACCTGCTATTAGAGCAGAAGCACATGGTTGCTAATACACTTTAATACTCAATAGTCTTGATACAGCATGCATGCAGTGGAACCTCTCTACGCCGGACACCATTGAGACCAACACAACTCGTCATTATAGAGAGGGTTTATTATACATTACGTGGGTTATATTTGGGATTCAGTAAGTGTCCATTATAGCAGGATGAATGGTGTCTTCTAAGAGGGGTTCCACTGCATAGCAAGCACAGAATAGTGTGATTTTTCCATTCTGCTAATCCGCCCATAGAAACCTGACTGCACAAGATGGTGGTGAGCTCACACTAGGAGGAACAAACCCCGCCCACTATCAAGCACCATTGTACTATGTTCCTCTGACAGAGTCCACATTCTGGCAGTTTGATATGAGCGGGTAAGAATGGATACTGCATAGCACATAGTTAATATGAATGCAATAATGAGCTCAAATACCTTGATAGGGTGACTATCAATGGTCGCACAAGTGGATGTCTTGAAGGATGTGCTGCAATAGCAGACACAGGAACATCATTAATCATGGGACCAACCGATGACATCAATATGATTTTCGAGAGATTGGGAGCTTCTCTTGAGTCAGGCTTTGTGAGAACAAATTAATCATTATTGCAATATGCTGCTATAAGCTTTAACTTGCCTAATAATAGCCTTCAGTTGATTGTGATCAAGTCAGTTCTCTACCAAACATTGGTTTCAATATCAATGGAAAGCTACTTGAGCTCACTCCAGACCAGTATATTATCAGTAATGTCAGTTAATACGTTTCTCTTAAATAACACTTTCAGTTAATGAGTTTATTTTAACCTCACAGTTTCCTGCGGACTCCGTCACTACAATGTGCATTGTTGGTTTCTATTATGGTGGAAATGAACCTTTCTGGATACTGGGAGATGTGTTCCTCGGAGCCTACTACACTGAGTTTGACATGGGCAACAAGCGTCTGGGCTTTGCTCCCTCAAAGCCCTGATAAAATAACAAGTGTTGAATTGTTCAAAAAGCTACCTATTGTTGCTGTCAATTAGTTTGTAAATAAGTTTTATTGTTGTGTCATTAGATTTCTCAATAAAATGCTGATATGGGATATCATGGTATAGCCATAGATCTTCTTTTTACACCGCATCATGTAGGTCCCCAGTAGACTGTGTGGCCTGATCAGTCCTTGTCCACTAAGAGGAGCATATCCTTTTTGCTATACATGTATTCCTGAGTCCAGACCAGTAAAATTCCATATTAAATTATTTTAACCATTTCTCAGTTGTTTTGTGGAGCCAAACACGATTTGTGTTTGTTTCTGGATACTGGGAGATGTGTTCCTCGGAGCCTACTACACTGAGTTTGACATGGGCAACAAGCGTCTGGGCTTTGCTCCCTCAAAGCCTTGAAAGACAATAACATGTGTGTCATGTCATGTGCAGCCAAGAGTTCATTATCTAGGTAATGAACGCTTGGCTGCAGCAGATAGCTAGGACCAGCTTACATCTATATTACATTTTTAACCATTTTAATACGCAGTCTATGGGAGAGTCAGTATACTGTTAATGTTGAATTTAAATTATAAATTTCTATTTGTTGTTTAATGCTGGTCCTCTGTCACTGTGATTTTGTACACATTACTCGTTCTTACAAAAACTGTTCAGCCTATAAGTAGACTAGATAAATTTCAAATCATCTGCTATATCTTGGTTATAGTATCATTATAATGAGCCACAGCATATGCAGCCAAGCCTGTAACATACGTACAAAGATTCATTTATAGTACATTGTATATGAGTGTATTATACATAGTCAGCATAATACTTTTAATGTTGAATTTATTGTTTTTGATTCTGTTTGAAGCATAAAAGTTGTTTTTCTTTTGAATAACTTGTTATTGTAACCACTTCAACAATATTGATAACAAGTGATGCATGTTGCCAAAGCACTTGCTGATATCAATCACATTTCAAAGGTCAGATATAAATCACGGATTAAAAGGTTGCCTTACATATTGAACAACCATTTTGATACTGCAAAACCAAGCGAATATGGCATCAGTGACTAAGATCATTGTAGTAGCTGCAGTACTGGTGGGAATCATTGTGCCTTGCATGGCAGTGATGAGGTGAGTTAGTGCGGACTGTCTCAAGTCACTCCATTTTGTTGGGTGCAGGATACCACTGCAGCGCCATACTGTGCTGCGTGACAGTAAAACAATGCATGCTATCATGAAGGCAAAGTTTAACCGAGCTGCAGGCAAAAGATTTCTTGATGATTCACCAGTACCTCTACTCAACTATTTGGATGTAAGATAACCAATGCTAGAAATAAATAGAAATCTCAATGATATGCAGATGGAGTACCACGGTATTGTTGGTATAGGCACACCTCCACAGCCATTCAAAATAGTGTTTGACACCGGCTCTTCTGATCTGTGGGTGCCCAGTAAACAATGTGACCAGAGTACTTCTGGATGTTGTGAGTGTGATATAATTCTTGCATGTATTATATATAATTTTATGCATGTTGATGCAGATAATCATAGCAAGTATGACTCCAGTGCCTCGAGTACTTACTTACCAAATAAAAATCCATATTCAATTCAGTATGGTTCAGGAAGTGTTTCGGGTTTCCTGAGCCAGGACACTGCCATGGTAACATATCTTACCAAAGCAAACCAAATTATTCTTTTTGCATAGATGGCAAATTTGACTGTCAAAAACATAGTTTTTGGAGAAGCTACAGTTGTCAACAGTGGTGGAAAAAATATGGATGGTATTCTTGGAATGGCTTGGCCAGAAATTGCAGAGCAAGGCATGTCAGTAGTGTTCCAGCAAATGATTGATCAAGGACTAGTGGATGAACCAGTGTTTGGATTCTATCTGAACAGGTACATACTATTTTACAATGTGCTGACTATAAAGCAACTAAGCATAACACGGTTGCTGATACACTTTCATATTACAATCAATAGTCTTGATTCAGTATAATAATATTATATCAAGCACACAATGGTGTGATTTGTTACAATCTGCTAATCTGCCCATGCATAGAAACCTGACTGCACAAGATGGTGGTGAGCTCACACTAGGAGGAACAAACCCCGCCCACTATCAGGCACCGTTTTACCATGTTCCTCTGACAAAGACCACATACTGGCAGTTTGATATGAGTGGGTAAGAAAGGGCACTGCATAGTATGCATAAGGCTATAATTAATATGAATGCAATAATGAGTAATTGGAGTGACTATTATGCGTAGGGTGACTATTAATGGTCGCACAAGTGGGTGTCTTGAAGGGTGTGCTGCAGTAGCAGACACAGGAACATCATTAATTATGGGACCAACCGATGACATCAATATGATTTTTGAGAGCTTAGGAGCTTCTCTTGAGTCAGGCCTTGTAAGACCAAATTAGTCATTATTGCAATATGCTGCTATAAGCTTTAACTTGTCTTATAATAGCCTTCAGTTGATTGTGATCAAGTCAGTTCTCTGCCAAACATTGGTTTCAGTATCAATGGAAAGCTATTTGAGCTCACTCCAGACCAATACATTATCAGTAATGTGAGTTTGTACATTTCTCTTTAATTAATGTGTTTTTATAACCTCACAGTTTCCTGTGGACTCCATCACTACTATGTGCATTGTTGGTTTCTATTACGGTGGAAACGAACCTTTCTGGATACTGGGAGATGCTTTTATCGGAGCCTACTACACTGAATTTGACATGGGCAACAAGCGTCTGGGCTTTGCTCCCTCAAAGCCTTGAAAAAATAACAAGTGTTGAATTGTGCAAAACACTACCTATTGTTGTTGTCAATTAGTTTGTAAATAAGTTTTATTGTTGTGTCATTAGATTTCTCAATAAAATGCTGATATTATGGGATATGATGGTATAGCCATAGATCTTCTTCTACATCAGATCATGTAGGTCCCTAGTAGACTGTGTGGCATGATCAGTCCTTGTCCACTAGGAGGAGCAAATCCATTTTGCTATACATGTATATACTGCATGTTTCGATTCCTATATAATTTCCCAAGTGTTGACAATAAACAAGTCAGTTATCTACCATGTATTGGTAGGCAACAATGAGAAGTCACGGTTATTTGATATCATTCATCTACGCCGATAAAATTGATTGCTGCTATTTTAACCATTTCTCAGTTTTTTTGTGGAGCCCAATATAATTTGCGTATGTTACTGGATACTGAAAGATGTGTTTCGCAGAGCCTATACTACACAGGGTTTATCAACAAGGTTTGGGGGTTTGCTCCTAAAAAGCAGGGCACTGTGAATAATATTTTTATAAATTGTCAAAGTTGTAAATAGTGTAAGTGAAAATGTTGTTAGACTCCAGCACAATCATGTGATTTTGTTTTATAAACAAACCACTTCTTTATGAATATGAAAGTGGGGTATACGTAATTGTTGTTGAAACACACACTCACAAGAATACTTATTAAGAGGCCACAGTCACTCACTCACTCGTATGTGAGGTTGAATATCATGGCAGTGACTAAGATCATTGTAGTAGCTGCAGTACTGGTGGGAATCATTGTGCCTTGCATGGCAGTGATGAGGTGAGTTAGTGACTGTCTCAAGTCACTCCATTTTGTTGGGTGCAGGATACCACTGCAGCGCCATACTGTGCTGCGTGACAGTAGAACAATGCATGCTATCATGAAGGCAAAGTTCAACCGAGCTGCTGGCAAGGCAGGATATGCTTCTAATTATAAACCAGTTATTAAGTGACTTACCTGTACCTCTTTTCAAATATGCAGATGTAAGTCTCTATCACTGATATGACTGTACTTTTATGGTATAAATCTCATAGATGCAGTATTATGGTCCTGTTGGAATAGGTACTCCTCCACAGAAATTTCAAGTGGTGTTTGATACTGGTTCATCTGTTCTGTGGGTGCCCAGCAAAAACTGTGATACATCTACTCCCGAGTGCAGTGAGCTACGTACAGTTCCATAGTCACATGTAATAACTGTATGCGTGATGATGTCTTCAGGTAATCACAGCAAATATGATTCTGATGCATCAAACACTTATGTAGCAAATGGAGCCAGTGTCACTCTCAGATATGGATCAGAAACTGCTTCATGCATTCTTAGTCAAGATACAATCAAGGTCAGTGCCATTAATCTAGTCAATTTTGAAGTTTAATTTCACAACATAATTTGGTACTGCAGGTGGAAAATTTGACTGTTAATGAAGTGACGTTTGGAGAGGCTACATACATTTCAAGCACTGCAAAAGGTCCAACTGATGGCATCTTGGGAATGGCATGGCCAGCAATTGCAGAGCAAGGCATGTCAGTAGTGTTCCAGCAAATGATTGATCAAGGAGTAGTGGATGCACCAGTGTTTGGATTCTATCTGAACAGGCAAAAATACACGTATATGCGTGATTTACTGTATCATCATACACTCACATACAGAGACCCAATGACAGAAGATGGTGGTGAGCTCACACTAGGAGGAACAAACCCCGCCCACTATCATGCACCATTCTACTATGTTCCTCTGTCTGACACTACATATTGGCAATTTGATATGAGCGGGTAAGTTAATAACAATAAAATAAGATGCCATCATGTATATTATGCAGAGTCACTACTAATGGGAGCACCAGTGGATGTGCTGGAGGATGCACTGCCATTGCTGACACAGGAACATCCCTTATCTTAGGACCCTATTATGAAGTTCAATTGATATTGGACTCATTGGGAGCAAGTCTATCTACGGGACTGGTGAGAACTATATTGTCCTGTTTACAGCTCTATTTTAGACACTGTTTCGTTTTCCAGCCCGATGTTGATTGTAGTCAAGTTAGTTCTCTACCAAATATTGGTTTCAATATCAACAACAAGCTATTTGAGCTCACTCCAGACCAGTATATTATCCGGGATGTGAGAGCTTTTAGTATATCAGTACCGCATGTAGTTTTTACTTTCATAAATTTGCAGGAACAGACAAAAACGTGCTTGATCGGCATTTACATTGGGACTGCTGATTCATTCTGGATTCTGGGAGATGTGTTCCTCGGAGCCTACTACACTGAGTTTGACATGGGCAACAAGCGTCTGGGCTTTGCTCCCTCAAAGCCTTGAAGACATATTTAATTTAGACAGTGTGTGCGTGTGCGTATTGTTTGTAGATATACAAAGTACAAGGGTTTGGTACATATCTTCTCCCATGTATTGCAATTGCTGCTTCCTTGCGTTATTTTGAATATTTTTGTTAACAAACTAAAGACTTGATAATCATTTGACAGCATGTGCTGGATTTAATATGAATTGTGAGACAAACCTAATAATAAAAAGTTTTAATAAAAAAACTAAAAGTGTAGGGATTCGAGGTCATCCCTTCATATAATTGCCGATCGGCAATTGTAATGCTTTGTGTTGACAGCTAAAGACTTTAATAAAATTAATGCAGTTGTAAGAAACTCTTTTAGTGAATTATTGTCTCTGTTTATGGAATCTGTGATTGCAGTAATGTGGTGAGTTTATTTTTAGTGGTGATAATTCATGGTCCTATCCATGTCCTGTCACTGCTTGAGCTTAATGATTCACATCAACAACAAGAAGACATGTATCAACAGTTATTTTGTGAGTAGAACCGTAAGGTAATAGATTCTTGCGTACAACAAGTGATGCATGCAATAGATTTAGAGAATTTACGAACCTTTAGGTCAAAACTAAAACTCACTGTACTAGCTGAAGTTATCCCAGGCTATTCTGCTTATATAAACTTTGCATTAATATTACATTACACACCTAACTGCCACAAAAAATAAGCAAAGAGCCTGCCTAGTATATTTAGTGGCGGATCTAGAGTGTCCTGTGAACCCTCCCATAGTACTTAATTAAGTTAATTCATAAGTGCCTGCCCTATTAGGAAAAGTTTGTACAGAGTGTATGCATTTGGTTAGCTGAGGTACTTTTGTATCTACAAAAGCGGAACTGCAACTACTTGTGAGTGGGCGTAATCTAATGGAGCTTCCGCTGCACTTACCTTTTATAAGTGAAAAATATTAATTTTTTGCACAATTCAAGATATCTCTGACTATGGCATCAGTGACTAAGATCATTGTAGTAGCTGCAGTACTGGTGGGAATCATTGTGCCTTGCATGGCAGTGATGAGGTGAGTTAGTGACTGTCTCAAGTCACTCCATTTTGTTGGGTGCAGGATACCACTGCAGCGCCATACTGTGCTGCGTGACAGTAGAACAATGCATGCTATCATGAAGGCAAAGTTCGACCAACCTGCTGACAACTCTACAAATAAAAAACTTTTCAACTATGCTGATGTGAGTCATTGCTGTTATATTGTGCACATCACTGCATGCAGCGTACATGCATGGGTCTACTTGTCTACTGTAGGTACAGTATTATGGTCCTATTGGAATAGGGACTCCTCCACAGATATTTCAAGTGATGTTTGACACTGGTTTTTCAAATCTGTGGGTACCCAGCAAGAGCTGTGACACAGATTTTCCTGGCTGTGGTGAGCCATATACTAAGTGCAGCTCTGAAAAATTAATAGTTCCAATTGTAGTACTACAGCTATAACATTTTGTGATTTTCTTAGAACATCACAAGAAATATGACTCCAGCGCCTCAAGCACTTATGTAGCTAATGGAACTGTAGTTTCATTCAGTTTTCAAACAGGAGGCGCTAACGGCATTCTTAGCCAGGATACAGTTAAGGTAATTGTTCATGAGAATTGAATTGTAGTTACAATTTTAAGGTCGAAAATTTGACCCTTAAAAGAGTAAATTTTGGAGAAGCTGAACTTATAACCAGTGTTATGGTAGCCGATGGCATTCTGGGAATGGCCTGGCCTGACCTAGGTGAACCAGGTGCCACAGTTGTGCTCCAGCAAATGATTGATCAAGGAGTAGTAGATGCACCAGTGTTTGGATTCTATCTGAACAGGTATTAGCTTTCCCTACACAGTATTATGATATTATACATTGTGTGCAGGAACCTGACTGCACAGAATGATAGTGAGCTCACACTAGGAGGAACAAACCCTGCCCACTATCAGGCACCATTCTACTATGTTCCTTTGATACTGGAAGTTTCACATGAATGGGTGAGATACCAAATACTGGAAGTTTCACATGAATGGGTGAGTACGTACTAACAAAAGGATTTCTAATGAAAATTAAAGGATTTAGGGATGATCGATTAACAATAATTTTAAAAATCTGCACAATTTAAACCAATTAGGAGGTAACACGGAATTGTAACACGACTAACCGACTAATAGACGCATAGCTGCATCAGTGACTGTACGTAAGACTTCATGCCGCTCTCAGTCAAAAACCTACAAGCCAGTACAGCAGCCACAGATTTATGGATACACAGCATCATAGCCAGTTAATGGTGTTACCATTCCGTGTTACCTTCCTGTTGGTTTACATTGTGCAGATTCTTCACTGTGTCTATCTACCATCCATCTCTACATCCGTTTAAAATCTTTTTTGTAGAGTCACCATTAATGGTAGCACCATTAAGTCAGTGTGTCCTTGGGGATGCTCGGCCATTGCTGACACTGGAACATCAATGATAACAGGACCAGAGGAGGACATTAACTCAATCTTACAAACATTGGGAGTTAGCACCACATCTGGTTATGTAAGAATTATTAGATATTCCTGTGTCACCGGAGTCACTGCTTCAAATTGATGCTGCTTATATAGCACACTGTTGATTGTAGTCAAATCAGTTATCTACCAAATATTGGTTTCAACATCAATAAGAAGTTATTTGAGCTCACACCAGACCAGTATATCATCCGTGATGTGAGTGTTTCTGTTACAAGCACATGCTGTTGCATTATAAATTCATTCGTTTAGTTTCCTTTGACTGAAGACCTAAGTTGTGTGGTTGGATTCAGTAGCAGTCGCCTCGAAGAACCATTCTGGAGACTGGGAGATGTGTTCCTCGGAGCCTACTACACTGAGTTTGACATGGGCAACAAGCGTCTGGGCTTTGCTCCCTCAAAGCCTTGAAGAAAACAGTTGAGACCAACAATGTGTTGTGTTTGAATTAAAATTCACTTTTCAATTTGAAACTGTACAGTTTTAAGAGAATGTATAGAAATACTACTCACTGTTTGTTGAAATACATGTATAAGCATAAAATGATAATGATATTCATGGTTATTTTTAATAGTAGCTACTGAGCTAGGATGCATGGGTAAAGGTTGTTTTCGTTTTCAGTATCAAAAAGAATAGAAAAAATATAATAACGATTGGTTCAATATCAAAGTTAGCTGGTATACAGTAAACCACAACAATCACAAGTGAGACTGTCTGTTTAAAAGCAAACAATTGACAGGCAACATTTCTAACATAAACACTCCATTATTATCAAAATAGTATCTGAGCAGTGACTGGATTGTCTTTAGCAGAAGAATCCTTTGAGCCTTTTGTGGAACCATGAACAATGGTATACCCGTAGGTTGCATTCTACAAGACACTGCATTTCTTGCCATCCCATAGAGTTTCTGGGTACAGCTCTGTCGAGAAGGCCAGTACCGGTATATCCCAACTGACAAACAATTGTTAAACAAAAGCTGGTGTGACATATTCAGAATGATCTTACACTCCCGGCTTGTTGTATTAACAACTGGCTATTTACATCTATGGGATACATTATCAAAATTAATTCTCAGAGCCTATTATAATAATAAATTATACTAGCTCACACTAGACGTCTGGTGTCTGAGATCTTTAAGACTATATGCAGCTTTGAGATATACTAGTAACTTTACTCTTACTATGATCATTTTGCTACATGTACATGTAGTAGTTTTTTTTTGTTTTCTGTGAGCAAGCACTTTCAATTTCTCTCGTATTTGTAAACAGGATAATGTTACTGCAAACTTTCAACAGACATGAATATTGCTTATAAGCTAGTGCAACATCAGAAATCAGTATAGTGCATTGAATCAGTGCAGAGCTCTCCAACTAGCTATGGCACGATCAGTGACTAAGATCATTGTAGTAGCTGCAGTACTGGTGGTAATCATTGTGCCTTGCATGGCAGTGATGAGGTGAGTTAGTGACTGTCTCAAGTCACTCCATTTTGTTGGGTGCAGGATACCACTGCAGCGCCATACTGTGCTGCGTGACAGTAGAACAATGCATGCTATCATGAAGGCAAAGTTCAACCGACCTGCTGGCAAACCTGGACCTATTCTTGATAAGATACCTCTCAACTACACTGTCACATATTCAGATGTAAATGCTGCTATATCACTGTTGAAGTAGCAGTTCTCATTTATTGTATTGTCATCATTCTCTAGGTAGAGTATTATGGTCCTATTGGAATAGGGACTCCTCCGCAGATATTTCAAGTGATGTTTGACACTGGTTCATCACATCTATGGGTACCCAGCAAGGACTGTGTCACATTATCTCCTTATTGTGGCAAGTCTTTATAAATTTAGCTTTGTAATGCATTACAATCTTCTATTTTCAGCTAGCCACAGAAAATATTATTCTAATGCTTCAAGCACTTATGTAGCAAATGGAACAGTAGTTTCACTTTATGATGAATCATTAAGAACAGCTGAAGGTATTCTTAGCCAAGATACAGTTAAAGTTAGTAGCAGTGCAGTGAGCATTAAGAAAATAAAATTACTATTATTTTGTCAAAGGTTGGAAATTTGACTATCAAGAATGTCATATTTGGAGAAGCTAGGGTTCGTGGAATCACTGGCTTAATAATAGCAGATGGCATCCTGGGAATGGCTTGGCCTGACCTGGGTGAGCCAGGTGTCACAGTTATATTCCAGCAAATGATTGATCAAGGACTAGTGGATGAACCAGTGTTTGGATTCTATATGAACAGGTACATCTTATAACATACTGATGCATTGCTCAATGGCTGCTGACAATCGAGTGATCTTTGTCTTATTATTGTGACAAATGACTGTAGAGATCCGTCAGCAAAAAATGGTAGCGAGCTGTCACTAGGAGGAACAAACCCCGCCCACTATCAGGCACCATTCCACTACGTTCCTCTGATAGAGACAACATTCTGGAAATTTCGCATGAGTGGGTGAGTACGTACATGTGATACTGATACTGTTAATGGCAGTATCGTTACAGAGTCACTGTTAATGGCAGCGTGATTAAGTCAGTGTGTCCTTGGGGATGTTCAGCCATTGTTGACACAGGTTCATCAATGATAGTGGGACCAGAAATGGAAGTTACGTCAATCTTGAAAACATTGGGAGTCAGTCTGACAGATAATGTAAGGACTATAATTCATAATTCTGCAATTCAGCTCAATTAATGTTGTTTATAGCCCTCTATTGATTGTGATCAAATCAGTTATCTACCAAATATTGGTTTCAGTATCAATGACAAGATATTTGAACTCACTCCAGACCAGTATATTGTCCGCAATGTGAGTGCTTTAAAAGCCAGTACATACTTCATACATTATAGCATAAATTTTACTGTTGCATATTGAAATTTTTCACATGTAGTTTCCGTCTTCTAATGAACCAAATTGTGTGGTTGGTTTGAATTACAGTTATAAGCGTGACTCCTTTTGGGTACTGGGAGATGTGTTCCTCGGAGCCTACTACACTGAGTTTGACATGGGCAACAAGCGTCTGGGCTTTGCTCCCTCAAAACCTTGAAGAGAACAGAATATGTGTGTTGAGTGTGAATAACAAAATACTTTATCACCTAGCTAAATCCTTATTATCTTGGTTCTCTTGTCGAGCTGTTTGAAAAAAAGTTTTATCAATTTCAACTACATGCTTTTGACATTTATTTAATTAACTGATAATTTTTATGAGGTACATTGTATGTAATACTTATTCCATGCTTACCAGGTGAGTATACCATAAACACGAGGTAATGTGTTAATAAACCGGAGGGAGTAGCATGAAGATTTATTAATACATTACCAAGTGTAAATTTAATGGTATGTGCAATGATGCACATAATTAATGTCTAAAGTCCATCTGTCTTTTCATCTTTTTTCTGCTTAAATTATTTTGTAAGATCAGTTGTAACAAGAGAATTTCTAACGAAATCAAAAGTTGAAATTGGCAATGGATAAATATTCCACTGGCCCACAATGTAAATTAATTACAAATAGGTAACATGGAATGGTAAGACAATTGACTTGCTATTAAACCATGCATCCGTACAATAGTGGCTGATGTGCAGATTTCCACAAGATTGCTAATCTACCATCTCAACATCCTTTGGATTCCGTTAGAAATATTTTTATTTTCTTGTTCATGTGATCTAAGATTTGATTTTGTTGCGTGGGTGTATCAAAGCCTAGCTCCAGACTGTCTGCTGACCATAAAACATCAAACCTGAGCCAAGCACAACACTGTATAAACAACAAGAACCGGATGCTATACTGTCTGTAGTAGGTTTGTATAAGCATTGAAAATTTCCAAGGCACTCAATTTTGCCTAAAAATAATGGAGGATCAAGCTGTCATCAAAGATGATAGGTCTGCTGCAAAGAAGGTTGATCCGGCACCTGCAGTGAAAACAGAGAAAGGACGCAAAATATTGGAGAAAATAAAGCAAGCGTACAGCTGGAAGGATCGATATCAGCGTCCAGAACAAGAGTTTCTGGGCTTGAAACACAAGCTGTTAGTCGAGTGTCAGGAGCACCTAAGCCCCTTGTCCGCCGATAGCACAAGCGAATCTATTGCTGAAGCAGACGCACTTGTGGAGGAAATATTTGCTTTAAGAAACCACTGGGGTCCAGACTTGCTGCCAATGGCAACGTGCAATGCATATGATGAAGCTGTTCAGATTTTCTGTGTATGACTTGAACAAGAATGAGGTAGTGTTTAGGTACTACTTGGAGAGGAGCAATGTTCTTGGAGTGTACTACGTCCTCGGCTTTGTAACAACCCATATGAGAGGGCAGATACACCCATATGGCGACACTTGTCCTAAATACTGGAATTTAAGGAAGCATATGCTGAGTGACGTGAGCTCCAGATTGAGCAGAACTGGTTCTCACAATTGTGTCATCATGACTACATTTGCATAAAATAATTATAATCATTATTATTGTTGCATATTAATAGCCATTTCAAGTGAAATAATCGTACAACTAGTTAATAACTTTAACAAAATCATCCGTACTTTAGAAATGCTACTGAATATCACACAGTGAGAGAGAGAGACACGTCTTTGTAATAATTTTGCAGCATTCTTGTAAGTTCCTGACTCATTCTATAACGGAGTCCTCCTCTGATGGTGTGCTATAGATGTCAATGGCTGTCCAATAATTCGTTTGGAGTCAGACACAAGTATAGATACATAATTTTTATTGCATCTCAGCTGTCCCTCATTATAGCAACATGCATCAGCGGCTGTATTAAAGATATTTGCCTGTGTCAGTATGCAATCATGAATATGTCCTTTTGGATGGTGTTGTTTTTATGTCACAGTTTACTTACACACAGATTGCTTTTACAAACAATAATACTCATCCTCTTTCTGTACTATCAACATAATTATTATGTTGATAGTACAGAAAGAGGATGAGTTTGCAATGTAAACTGAGACAGCACTCTTTCAATGTGTATTGTATAGACTATACATGTTGCTGTTTAGACATACTTAGATCAAGAACACAGAAAGAGAAATAAAATGCAGTAGAAATGTATAACAGTAGTTAGAGATATGTGCGATAACACATTTTCAAACATGAGTAGCCGCCATCTTAATTCACCGTCACCCCTACATATCATTGCCGACCGACCGGCAATGATAATTCAAAGTTATAGAGTGAGATAAAAATGTAATAATGGTCAAAAAAATTTAAGTTGAGACAGGAGTGCCTTCAGCAAGAATACTCAAATTATTCACTGACATAATTATCACTAACATCACTAGCGTAACAGCTTACTCCGGCTTCATTCATCATCAGCGTTAATGTCTTCATACAATACATTGCACTGCAGAGAATCACACTAACGAATTGCTCAAGTTGCACAGATTTAATTGCCTGACTGAGGAGGTAGAATGGAATGGTTGACTGGCTAATAGACCTGCATCACTTGCTGGGTCCCCTACAAGCCATGGTATGCACATGCACAGCCTAAATTACCCAGTCAATCATTCGTTGGTTTACATTGCATGACATACAATAGCAGATGTTATTACATTTATTAATACAGTCTTCAACTTGCTCATGCATATTATACTACAATCACAAAAAGAAATGTGGGGTCTATAAATTATATACTGGAGGAGGTGGGAGCTATCTTTCTCTGCCATACAGTAGCATGAGACACCGTCCATTGGCAGTGCCTTTCGACCTCTCTGATGAGGAACGGCATTTCGTCTTGTTCCAGTAAAGTGAAGTGAGGGGAGAGGATCAATCCAATGGCCTCGACACCTTTTACCTTCTTCCCTTCAGCTGTGGTATAGCCGCCTATCCACTTGTCCTACACACAAAGTTGAAACTATAATCATGATCTACAGTGATGAATATACCTTGGGAGTGTATTGCTCCAGCCATGAATAGGGGGAAACAATCACCACAATACCACTAGGCGCTACTAGATCAATCAGTCTGTTAAAGAATGCCATGGGCTCCTTTAGACGACATATGAGATTAGCCGCCAGGACCATTTCAAATTGACCCAGCTCCTCTGGCAGGTTACAGGCATCACCACGTTGGAATGTAACCCTGCTTCTGTCCTAGAGTGAAAGAATGATTGAGTTATGAACCACATAAAAGCCTAGTTCCATACTATAGCAGGATCTATTCTGGCTTCCATCTCTTGCTTCAAGTCTCCCTCTACCTCCATATTGTATGTTAGTGATCCCTTCTCCTTCAGCTGGTTTGCACAGTCGATGAATGCATGGGAGAAGTCGATCCCAATGACCTCACTGAACTCACTGGCTAATTCAAAGGTTGACCTTCCTACAGAACAACCAATGTCGAGTGCTCTTTTAGTTGCAGTCCCCTGTGTCAATGATAATAATGGAGAAGGTCATCTAAAAGTTTCAGCGCACCTTGTGCTTCATGCAGAGAGCGGCACAGCGGCTTGGGAACTCCAAGGCGTTCTTGGGAACGCACGAGAAGGTGATGTACTGATCAGACGGTGCGTAGTGAAACCCGAGGTACAGATCGATCATTAGTTGAGTCTCATACGGGTTGGTTTTCTTCGGCTTTGTTGTCTTCTTCATCCACCGCAGCGCTAACACACCGCCGAGGCCGACCAGCCCCAAGCCAGCCACAGTACCACACACAGCAGCAACTCGCCCAGCAGAATCCATCTTCAACTTTAATTTATTCACTTCTGTGGTCAAGATCTACCATCACACCACACATAGCGGTAAAGAGTAAATCTCATCTCATCTCAATGAATCTAATCTCATTTAGCAAAACACGCTATTCATTGATTTTTCGGAATTTACCAGCAAAACACTGAAAATGTAGCCACACACCATATCTCTTTGAAGACCTCTACGTGAGTTAGTTTTGTTCAATTACTTTTTGAAAAATTAATGTTGAATAGTGCCTGGAATAGAATATGTGAGTTTGCACTGGTGACCTGCTGGTGACAACAGACAAGGTTTCAACAGTGTACTGAATCAATGTACACATTGCCGTTCAGACACACTTGGATCAGGAGAGAAATTCAAAGCTATAATATAGTGAGATAAAAAAGACTAACTGCAAATAATTATGCCCTGATACAGTGGTTTCACTACTTCTTGCAATCTAAAAGCGTCAACCGTAGAGCGTAAACCGTGTTCAATCTAAATCACGCAATGTAATAAACCTTCCAAATAAGGCACGGATGACGCTTTACGCTTTTGTGGCTGTTGCAAGGAGTAATAAAACCACTGTATGTAGAAGATATGAGATTATTTTGATAGTAGTACATGCTAGTGGTTACACATTCCTCTCAGAGTACAAAATACTCCGCAGTTGAACTGTTCTGCAGGAGTGCCCTCAACAAGAATACTGGAATTATTCATTGATGTATCATAAACATTGACTGCACAACGACTGCTCGACAATCTCTGATCACTGCTTTCTCTATGAAGGTTTAGACTTGAATCGTGCTCGTGTTGAAGTGAATGAGGTGTAGAATGATCACGAGATTGTGGACAAGGCCTGCTTGGAGTAGTAGCAACAGCTGAAGGATGAAAGGTGATGTCACGAGTGTCTCTCCGGCTAGCACCACTTACAGCAGCTGGATCAATGTCAGGTTGCTGGTGGTCAGCAAGAGTCATTGCTTCTAAATGCTCGCTGACGTTAAGAAAATCATTTTCATTGCCGTCTCTCTCAACTCCTTCTTCTCCTTCTCTTCTCTCCTCTCCATCGCTGACCTCTGCTTCAGACGAAGACGACGATGTAGCAAAAGCTCCGCCTACTGTCACACCCCTAGTCACTATAGTTTTCGTTTGACCTCTTCTCCCTCTACCTCTGCCCCTTCGTGCCTTTCTGACCCCTCTTGCACATCCTCCAGTTAGATCTAGCTGTCTTGGCTCTCCCTTTTTCTTCCTCCTTCGCTGACTAACATTCTCATCTAGGGCCTGTAGTGGAGGGTTCCCACCATCATCAGGTGGATCACACTGATGCTCTCCTCTCCCACGCGATGCACGAGTTAATTTGATCTGACCTGCTAGAGCAAGCACTGTCTGCTGGCGTCCTCCCTTCCCTCGGGTCATGCGCTCTACCCTAGCACGCATTTGCATGTCTTGATCAAATTGTGGAGACACCTGTACCAAACAGAATAGACAAAAATCTCAATTGACTGACATTGTCAGTACCTTACCCATTTCACAGTGAGAGGGTCTTCATTGGTGACGTTCGGCTGAACTGACTTTACGCGAGGAGCAGCTGGTGTCTGTATCTTCTTTCGTCTGGTCCTCCTCTTACTAGCCGGTCCAGCGCGAGGGGGAGAGCTGGCGAACTCGAGACTCGGTTTCCACATCTTTCGCGCTTGATTTTGTTGTGGTGCGCTCTAAATACAAATGTCCCCGCCCATCACAAGCGAGGACCAATCCTTCTGCTCGCTTCTGCTGCAGAGCTCGAGATGTCGTTCTTCGACTACGTGACGTACAAGTACGTGGTACTGCGGGACGTAAGACTAGGCCTGTCTTACTACCTACTGGCGTTACTAATAGTGATATATACAGTGGTTGGGATATTTTATCACAAGGGATACCTTGAGGTGACAAGACCAATTTTTACAACCAAACACTTATATATTTTTTCTCTCATGCAGTTTGACACTAAGCCTCAGGGTGTGATACGAGTACTACTGGGCTCTAGTTTGGTGGATGAGTCGTTCGATCCAGGAGCCCTTCCTTACTGTGTGGAAGGGGCTAAGAGGAACATCTCATGCCGATATGTAGATCCCAATGAGCTGGTCTGGCCGGCCGAGGGCCGTGCTGTCACACTGACAACTTTTGCTAAAGACAGAATCCAGCGAATGGACACCATTACAAACACACCTCGAGACGAATACAATATCGTAGAAGAAATGAAATATTTCACTCAAGGGCCGGAGTATGCTGTGCTGAAGGTGGACCATGCTGTGGCAGCATCTCTTTTTACAGACAGCAGAGGAAGCGAGAAGCTAGCTGCATCAAAGAGAATGATGCTGGGTTATTTAGTGAGTAGTGATGGGACTATGAAGCAGATCAGCGTGCCCGGTAAACCAGACAAACTGCCGGTGCAATGGCTACTAGAGGCTGCCGGGATGGAGAGCTTGGACGAGATGAGTGACTCAGTGAATGCTAAGGGTCGTCCGTACAGAGAGAGAGGGTGCGTGCTGAGGGTGTCTATATTCTACCAGAACTGGTACAACACTTGGTTTGGCACTAGGTAAGTGAGGGATTACTAGATGCTAGAGAGACATAGATCAATCATCACTATTTTATCTTTTCTTTTCACTCTCTTCCTCTCCTCTCTCTCTCTCTCTCTCTCTCTCTCTCTCTCTCTCTCTCTCTCTTTCTCTCTCTCTCCCCCCACCCTCCTTCATACCACTCACACACTTAACCCCTTCTTCCTCCATTCCTCTCTCTGTCCCACCCTCCCTCCTCCATCTCACTCTCTCTCCCTTTATCCCTCTCACTCCCCCCACTCTCTCCCACCCTCCCTCCTCCCTTCCTTCCTCTCTCTCCCTTCTCAGTGATATAGAGTACATGTATCAGGTGAAGAGGATCCCTCATTTAGACTACACCTCCAAGCAAGTCCTGCCCTATCAACCACCTCATGGTAGTAGCTCTACCGATGAGAGTGTAAGATGGAGACTATTGAGAAAGAGATACTCAATCAGGATCGAATTTGAACAGGCTGGTAGCCTTGGTAAGTAGCAAACCGTATACAACATAGAAGATCTTCATGTAGAAATACCAAAATAAGAAAATGCTTTTAAAATGTGTCTGTAATCTAAAATTCTCCCCTCTCTCTCTCTCTCTCTCTCTCTCTCTCCCCTCCCTCTCTTCCCTCCAGGAATGTTCTCTCTGTCTACTCTACTCCTCAAGCTAGTGTCTGGCATGGGCCTGCTCACTCTCACAGCAACCATCATTGACTCCATTGCGCTCTATCTTCTTCCGAACCGATTCACTTACCGAAGCAACGTCTATGAACAATCAGACGAGATCAAATCATTCAAAAAGAAGAAAGAATAACTCTGAAACTAACATGTAGGTGGAATTTGTAAGTTATAAACTTTTTAGCAACCTTCATTCATTTGTAGCTGAACTCATATTATTATTTTGATTTATGTAAATTTTGAGCATAAAATTTGATGTTATTTCGATAAAGAATGGATTATAAATGGTGAAATTGAGATAATGGGACTAAAGTGAGTTATGTGTTCAGTTGATACAATAGAGGAAGAAGTCAATCTATTAACATCTTTTGAATGTTAACAGGTGTTCGGTGTATTGGTTCTGTACAGGGCTATACATAAATTATGCGATGGTTGTTTCTAGAGCTTGGTTCATTGTTCTACTGATGCTATGTCATTGGCTGGGTCTTGCGGGTGATGAGACGCGGCGCAGTGACTAATGTCCACCAACCCACTCTCCTGCATTGCTTTGAGTGCCTCCTCCACTGTGGTGCATTGATCCTTGGGCTTCAGCTGGTGTACCAGAGGACCCTCACTGCGTGATATCGACTGCTTGAGGATTTCCAGCTTCTTTGATAGTGTTTGGACGTTGGTGTTGCGTGTGTCCCCCTCGGTAGGTTTGGACCCAAGGCTGGGTGCCTGCAGTGCTTCCCCCGTGCATGAGAAGCGGCCGCTGAACCCACGAGATCTCTTGATAGCGTGCTGATGACGAGACTCGTGCAAATATTTCTACAAGTAGAAAGAGAGGAGAGAGAAGGAAGAGAGATGAGACAAGAGTGAAGAATCCTCTTATTTAATTACAATCCTCTTATTTAATTACAATGTAAGCAAAAATTGTATAAAATTATGAAAAAACCAGTATAAAGGTAGACAAGTCACCAATCACCCAAACAGGCATGGTCTCCTCAGGGGACAGATTTGCAAACCACTATACCTTGCTAATGCACATGTATTGGATTCACAATGCACACAATGAAAACATGGAGGTGTCCCTGATAGATATGATAACAAGAGGAGGACTGAACTGATGCACAACAATGTACTAGGAATGCACAAACACATTAGTTTGTACAGGATCAGGTGATTTTGAGATGATAACCTTTCACTGTTAGTACAGTGGAGCAAGCACTGCATTTTCAGCAAGACTGGGTGAGTGAGTGAGTGAATGAGTGAGTGAGTGAATGAGGTGAGTGAGTGAATGAGGTGAGTGAGTAAGTGAATGAGTGAGTGAATGAGTGGGTGGGTGAGTGAGTGAATGAGTGAGTGAGGTGAGTGAGTGAGTGAATGAGTGGGTGAATGAGTGAGTTAGTGAGTGAGTGAGCGAGTGAATGAGAGAGTGAATGAGTGAGTGAGTGAGCGAGTGAATGAGTGAATGAGAGAGTGAATGAGTGAGTGAGTGAGGTGAGCAAAAGAACATCTTTTAATGAGTAAAGAAACAACCGGAAGAGGCATTCTTTGTTAGAGGTGAACTTAAAGTTTCTTGGAAAAACACACGGAACAGTATCTGGAAGCTGTTATCAGCATTCAAAGGCACTTAAAAGAAAATCTATCCTGTCTAAATCTCACAAACAGTCAGATTATCAAAACAGTTCTACTCCATAAATGTAGTACCAGTATGTAGCAATTAGGCATATACTGTGTAGGTTAGCAACGTGAGTCAGTTTGTAAGTCATGTGAGACACGTCTACTAGGGTTATTGCACCAGTCACACACACACACGTCGTGCTTCTATGATGTAATGAAGCTGCTTCCCAAAGCACATACCAACACCCTAACTGATGAGGTAGCAATCCTAACATCAGCTCATGGGCCCTCTAGTCAGCACTAGCGATGTTGCTGATGCTGTTCTCTCAAGTAGGTGCCATGACACTAGCTACAGTGTGTTCTGACAGCCTGAATGAGGTGAGGACATATTCTATGACGAAACTAGTGTTCGCTACGAGGTCTTCAAACAGTAAATCGAGGTGAGAGAAACATGTCTGTCTACCAGGAACTATTACCAAGTGACAACAACCAGTATGTGTCACAACAGTGGTGATTTACGACTTGTTGCACTGCTGAAGTGAAAAGAGCAGTGTCACCTTGACAGACACCTTCATGCACTACATGGTTTTGCAGGTTGCTTGACCAAAAATTTGTTGCTAGCATGTGCACAGTATGTTATCTGTACAATTAGTATACAGAAACACGCTATGGGCATGTGCTAACAGGAAATTGTTTGGTCAAGCAACCTGCAAAACCCTGTATTGCGTTCACTGTTGTTTTTATCACACTATCAGAGACTGAACACATTATTTCATAAAGATGATGGTGATACTCTGTACACTGCTTTTCCCTTCATCATAATAGGCCTGACACTATGGTTGACAGTTTACCTGTCTGGTTTTAGGTATTCTTCCCTCTGCCTCCAGCTTTGCCCTGGATTGCCTTCTCTTCAAGATTCTGTGGTATTGCTTTGCGTTGACATAAAGTGGTTCTTCATCCAGCATGTCACCAGCATTGAGAGGAAATCGAGCCAGTGCATTCAGAGTGCCAGCAGCTCCTGGTAGCATCTGGGAGGGAGAGAGAGAGAGAGAGAGGAGGGAGGGAGAGGAGGGAGAGAGAGAGAGAGACAGAGGGAGAGAGAGAGAGAGAGAGAGAGAGAGAGAGAGGAGGGAGGGAGAGAGAGAGGGAGAGAGAGAGAGGGAGAGAGGAAGAGAGAGAGAGAAAAAGAGAGAGGGAATGTACATACACATGTTATGGTATGTGTACAACCCTACCATCAGCATTTGAGCTGCCTGGTTAGTGAGGTTCACTCCTAGTGAACTCGCTAGTGAGTTGATGGCACTGTTAGAGAAGGCAGCTTGAGAGTCCTCAGCCGTACTGGTGTCAGTAGAGGCAGCTGATTCAGTGGGTGTGGTGTGTACTCCCTCGGGCTCAGGAACTGAGAGGTGAGTCAGGGGTTCCCCATTGCCTGATAACCCATCCTGGAGGACCTGCATGATGGCGGCATCTGTGACATTCTGGTAAAACCCAGCTGCTGTTGGCCCCGTGGTTGAGGTAGAAGAAGGCGTTTGATAGTGCTGGTCCTGTGAAGGCAGGGTGGTAGCTGAGACGGCAGGAAGATGCTCCATGGGGTCTAGACGACTTCAAAGAGAGTCTGAAGAGGATAAAACACTCACAGGTGGTGACAAGAAAACAATGCCGCGGATATATACGAGGTGCTAACGGGTTAAAAAACAAGCTGAGACCACGCCCCCTCCAACCAGAGCAGCACTTTTTAAGCTCGCTTTCTGTTCTGCTGTTGTTCGACATGGCTAAACCAAAATCAGACCTAGCATTCATCCAGCACCCCAATATGAAGGACCCCGACATGAGACAGATGCTGAAGCATCATGAAAACTCGGCCGAGAGCTCGCTCCTGGAACCCGTCAACCTCGGGAATGGCCGTCATCGGCAAGACCCTACTCAGAGCTTGTCTCCGAGAGCGGTGCAGACAATCAAGCGCAGTCACTGGAAGAATATTGAAGAGGTGAAACATTGCGCCGAGCCGAGCTGTCGCAAGAAGTTTGCGCGGTTCGATCGCAGGCGTAACTGCTGCATGTGTGGACTCGTTTTCTGTCGCAAATGCACACAATATCGTAGAAAACTGTCTCCAAATGCCGAGCCCGATCTGGAGTTTGGTACTGTCTGCCCCGTGTGTCGCTCCTGCTTCGAGAGAGACAATCAGGTGGAGATTTTCGCCCACGAATGGACTGCTGATTTTCACTATTATCGCGAACAAGCCAAAGCTAGAGGCAGAAGCAAGATAAGAGAAAAGAGCGAAGTAGTTCCATTATCAGCTACTTCAGGTGTTCAGAAAAGAGACCGGATTCAGTCTGAGCTTGATCGGTTGTGTACTGGTTTCGAGGCAAACCACGGTCTCCTGAAAGACGTCTTTGCCGACTTTGTCAAGATTCCACAATGGCAGAAGTCGGGCCATTGGGTCAACGCCTCTCAGAAACAGATCTGTCAGAACTGCAATGAGACTTTCAAGAAACTAGCAAAGAAGATCAACTGCCGTGTCTGTGGTCAGGTGTACTGCTCCAAATGTATGAAGGAGGAGATCATCATGTTTATTCCGAGTGGTCAGAAAAACGCAGAATGGTTTATAAACGGCAGAGAAGGCGGCCCCAAGCAGTCTCCAACCAGTTATCAGAAGCTACCGGCGTGTGATTTGTGCTGTGGCGACCTCCAAGTGATATTGCTGGACAAGATCTCTGAGCAGAAGGCATCATGTTCCATCGTGAATGAGACTGACGAACCAGACTTCATGGATTCTTTGAAATCCCTTCACCAGAGCCTTGTAAAGATGAAGTTTATTGTTGAAACTAGGCTACCTGATTTCCAGAAGTTTGTAGATTCAATGGATATTACTGAAGGTTCATCACGGTCTACCCCTAACTCCAGTAACCCCATTGGAGATCTTGCACGTGCTACTTGTGACCTGTCTGACCAGTTTTCACAGCTAGCCATCGAGAGTCAGAATCTCCGCCGTCTCCAACCGACAACTCCTACACAGGCGAGACTACTCAAATACGTCTGTCTTAGCACTTATCAATTCTACGATGACAACATGTACAACTTCCGAACGACTAAGAAAAGACTCGAAACGATGATGCCGATTGAGACCTTGAATCTTGTGCAAGATGCTATCAACCGGCGAAGTCTTGAAGTGGTACACTTTCTTGTCAAGCAGATTTGTTTCGAAGCAATCAACATAGAGCTGCATCGCGGTGTTCCCTGCGACTCCATTACTAGTCCACTGTCAAAATGTGTTGACACGTTGGAATGGGAGCTCTCTGAACTTTACACTGAGAAAGAATTAGACTGGGGCGAGCATGCTCGTGATGTTTCACTCCTCTTGAAAGACGCTGTGAGCGGAGACAGGAGGAGACTAAAAATCACCAACATACCCAAGAATCCGTTTAGAAACGTGATTGTCACTCGCAAGCTTCTTCGTCAGTGCGGCGCTTTCCTTCGTACGAGCTTCAGAGAACTCGACGCCAAGACTCCCATGAATGTGTTTGCAAGCAGTAAAGGTGAACTGAGACAGTTAGCCAATGAGTTTGACGACAGAGCTGCCCAACTCCTCAAGATGCATCCACAAGTTTTCCAAAACGGACGCAGATAACCACACAATACATGTTCTATCTTTCACCTTTCTATACAGACAATTTTTACTTATTTTTGTGATTAAAATTAATACTAATATTATTTTATTTTGTGATACTGATGGCAATGTGTAAGATTTCAAATCAAAATTGTTATTCTTGAGATAATTAAATAATCTAAGCAACATTACACATGTGGTATTGGAGATATGCCAGAATAATTTTATCTATGGGATAAACATGAAATAAATAATATTGCATCTGTTTACTGTAGATATTCTTTAACTATAGCTAGCTATTATAATACAGAAATCTTGTCATTGTGTAGCATGTGTGTAATACTTTATTAGTCTTGTTCGATCAATGTGTTGTTTGATGTCTTCCATCGTAGCACAATGGTGAGAGTGAGTTGGGTAGAGTTCTGTTCAGATAGGCACCCAGTCCTGCTGGCGTGCCTGTTGGAGTAACCGTCAGTTGGTCCTGCACTACCAGGGGAGAGCACAGGCCCTTACTGGGAGTGCTGAAGTTGCTTGGCTGGACTAGGTCGCTTAGTGTACACGTTGCTAACTGTAGGTCTTTGTCAGGTGTGCAGAACTTGAGTCCAAGTGGAGAGTATGTTCCGCTGTCTCCTTCTTGTAGATTGGCTTGTTTTGAAGGAGTTAGAGGTGTGAAGTTATGAGTTGAAGGCGCCTGGAGTTGAATCCCGTAGTACGGAGTGGTATGTGGATGCTGCTTTGCGTCAGTAGAGGAATGAAGAAAACTGAAGAATGGCGAGAGGGAGATAGTGTTGATGTCCACCTCTTGCATGAGGCTGCTGTTCTCTTTCATTGGAGTCAGGAAGGAGGAGTCCAGGAGAGTGGTAGTGCTGGTATCGTGGTAAGAGGAGGCAGCGACAGGTGCGATGGAGGGATTACTGGGTAGGAGAGCACCTGGGTTGAATGGTTGGATGGATGGTGGGTGCAAATGAGGATGAAACAGGTTCTCTTTGCCGAAAGAGCTGTCAAACTCAGACACTGCTCTGCTGTGAGATTCGAGAAGGTTGTGATGCTGGTCACTCTGTTTGGTAGATTTCACTTCAACAGTGTTGGAGCATACCCGAGCAGGCACAAACTGGCCTCTGCTCCTCACTGTGTGAGTGCCGGAAGAGGAAGGTATAGGGAGAGCTGAATCTAGGTCGTCGACAACAGGAGGCTGGAGTGTGGAGAAGAGCTTGATACAACGCTGTACCTCCTCTTGCCCTTCAGGAAGAAGGGTCCAGTAAGCTCCATTACCACGCCGTGGAGGATCAAGATAGACTTTCTGGAACATGCTCTTCTTGATGGATAGGTTGTGCCTGATTGAGTTCTATAAGGAGAAATTGGTGATAAAAGTATACAATATTCATTGTGTGTGTTAAAATTCATAGTTGATATAGCAAGGTGTGGCTGGGTTTAGTAAAAACAAACTTTACCTTCCATGCTTTTGCTTCTGGCATTCTAAAGAATGGGAAATGGCTCTCAATCCACCTGTAGATCGAGTTTAGAGTGAGCATTTTCTGAGGATGGCTGCTGATGGCAAGAGAGATGAGTGCAGCATAGGAGAATGGCGGTCTCAGCTTGTGAGCATCAGATTTCTCCTCCTTCTTGTCGTAGCTCAGCTTCTTGCAAATGCCTGTTTTGCCTCGAGACTTGCTCATTGTTCTAAGTCTCCCTTTATCACTGTTGTCGAAAGCTGGAAAGTTTATTCCAGCATCCATGCTACCCAGCCAGCGTATGTCAGTGAGGCTATCATCGTAGCCCGAGTCATCCGAATTCATTCTTGATCTAGGTCCAGCGGTTAAAGTGTATTGGAAGGTCTGCTGGAACGCATCGTCTGGCTGCTGCTGATAGAATTCCTCTTGCGACATGTTTAGTAGTTGTACTGCACAGGCAGTCGTGAAAAGACACTTTCTCCTCGACTAGTTAGCTGTATCCACGCATGCAGGAGATAGAGAACACAGTAAGTGGTTGAAAAAGAACCTAGCAGTACAACTATGGACGTAGCTACGTTACTGAGCTTTGCGCAAAGTCCCATAGCAACGCGCGATTTGCATGCAGCCTACGAAATTGCGCAGGTATTTGAACGCGATTTAACTAGCAAAAAGCATCAGTGAATGCATATATTTTGACTTGAACTTACTATTTTTGGAGAGAAGTGAAGCACTTGTCGTTAACAGCAGAGTTGCAAGATGTCACCTCGATCGTCTCGCTCGTACCGTGAGGTGGGCGTGTTTGTTCGCGCCTCATTTTCAAACAATAATCACTAGGCAGTGGGTGGAGTTCGGCAGTACGCATGCGCAGTCGAATTATAATTGAGTCACAATGGCAGTTTTTGCATGGGTAAATCAGAGCCACTGGTGAAATTTCCCCGTTTTATTTTCTACACAGGGTGCAAACAGCTATGGACAGCTTGGAACTGGTGATAAAGTTGACCATCTACTACCAAATCGAAGTGTTTTGAACGATGAAGTTGTCGGAACCCTCGGCAAGGTCACAGGAGGGGGAGGGCACTCAGTCTGGCTGACTAGTGAGTTCCACACCAGGTTTATGCAATCGATTGATAAAAAGAGTATGTTTTGCAGGTGCAGGTCAACTGTACTCCTGTGGTTGGAACAAAAACGGTCAGTTAGGTCACTCGCAAGACTTGGAGGACGTTGTTGTACCACAACTAGTGAGCGGTCTGCCTGATAGGATCACCAAAGTGTCGTGCGGGTGGAATCATACTATTGCAGTCAGTGGTCAGTAAAGTGCATCACCGCTTGCAATCGTGAGCTCTTTTCTCCTTTAGAATCAGGTAAGGTGCTCGTCTGGGGATCCAACTCATTTGGTCAGCTGGGACTAACTGAACAGAAAGGAAAGAATCCTGCCCCAGTTCAGTTGCCGAATGAGGTACACCCTTGATTGATATTTCACATGTGAAATTATGTTTTTTTCACAGTTGTTTGATGGTGTTAAAGTTACTGAAGTTGCTGCTGGATTGAGGCACTCTGTAGCTTTGAATGGTATGTCACTGATTCACTGCTGTGGTTAGTCACTTAATCGTATTGCAGAGTGTGGAGCAGTGTTTACCTGGGGATCAGGAAAGAGAGGGCAACTCGGTCACGAAGAAGCAGCCGTCATATGTACTCGACCAATGAGAGGTAAAGCTAATAAAATTCTGTGAAAGAAAATTTCTCATTTGCGAATAATGTTAATTATTTTTTTGCAAATGACTGCCTCATTCTTTAAACTAATAAAAAGACATTTGCAAATAATATACTTTTATTAATAGTCTGTAATTTGGGAAAAAGTACTGTATTGGGCAATTTAGGATTCAAATGTACTGCAATAAGACGCATAATTTTCCACCTGTAGTAATGGCTCTCACTGGAATAGTTTGTTGTCAAGTAGCTGCCGGGTCATATCACACTGTTGCTGTATCAGGTCTGTAAATATTGTTACTTTCTATAATTTTATAATGTTTAATCTACATGTATGTAGCCTCCGGTCATGTCTACTGCTGGGGCTGTAACCAGTATGGGCAATGTGGAGTAGTGCCTGTTGAAGACCATGGCCATCAACGCAGCGAAGATAAGAGAAAAGCTGCCCGAGTAAAATATACTTGCTCAGTGCCTCACCAAGTGCAGTCACTAGGTCCTGTCAGTGCTGTCTGCTGTGGGTGGAGCCATACACTAGCTATTACATGTGAGTAAGGCCTCTGTCATTTGCCTGCTTTATTTCTTTCATTCTTCTCTCTCAGTGGATGACAGGAGATTGTATGGATGGGGGAGATGCGACTATGGTCAACTCTGCACCAGCAGTGACAAAAGAGATCCTGATCGAACACATGAGAGAAAATTTAACCCCATACCGACTGAAATTCCACGTCTCAGAGGACTACAACAGGTAGTGCATTATGGTACATTAACCCATTTTCAAGAGAAATTATGTATTTTTGTACAGATTTCAGCTGGATCAGAGCACTGCATAGCTGTTGATAGTAAGTGAAATATGAGAAACAAATCATTCTATGAACTGTGAGTGCCCGTACAAAATAGTGTCTTCGTCATGAGAATAACATCTATTGCTAATTATTAGGTTGTCAACAAAGGTGATCTCTGCTTGTTTTCATTCACAGGTGATGGCAGTGTAGTGACGTGGGGATGGAACGAGCACGGTATGTGTGGGACTGGAGATACCACCAACGTGACCACACCCCACACCGTGATGGCTGCCAGCAAGAGAGGAGGAAACACTTCTACTACTTTGATAGGAGCTGGGGCGGGGCACAGTATAGCGCTAGTACAGGAACAGACACTAACAAAACCTACTAGATAGATAGTAGCTCGATATAGCAGTATTATGACTACTAACAAAACCAAGTACTGGTACAGCATTAGATACTTACTACAAGATAGTAGCCTGATATAGCACTAACTCAACCTACTACTTAAGATAGTAGCTGGATATAGTACTACTAGCTAGATAGTAGCCTGATATAGTACTAACTCAACCTACTACTTAAGATAACAGCTTGATATAGTATTAACTCGACCTACTAACTTAGCAGATAGTAGCTTGAGATAGTACTAGACTACTAACTGAGGTTAGTGCATTATCTTTGACTTGTGTTATAAGGAATCTGATTCAAACACAGAAATTGAAGTCAAGTGAGTGTGAAAATGATTTGAGAGTGAGTGGAGTTAGTCTTCTTTGAAGCTGGTCTCGAGATGCACCCCTTTCTGATGATGCTGATACACCACGTAGTCAGCGTCCAGGTAGGTTAGCCGATTACCCCAGGCAAGGTATAACGGAGTGAGTACAGCTATCAGGAAGCGGTCGTAGGTCATGGTGGGCACACAGAGGATAATAGCGAGAGGAGCAAGGAATACTGGATGACGCATGTTACTCAGTAGCTCACGCTGTTCCATGCTCTTGTATGCCATTGGGTCGTAGAAACCTTTGTAAGAATAATACAGCTAGAGAACGGGAAAAGAGAACGTTAGATTGGTATAAGGACCTATAACTCAGCCTTATCACATAAAAAGCAACCACTTAAAATTTCAAATTGTATGCTGCTCAAATTTTACCTCTGCAGCTGAGTCAAAGTATCATGTTGTAAAGTAGGTTTTTTAAAACTTTTGTATGCTTTGGGAGTGGGCTACAATAAAGCTGTATGATAGCTATTTTCACAATTGAACAGTCATTCGATAGTTCAACACACCTGCTAGCATCTACAATGTAATACTGACACAGTGTGGTACAATTCTTTTTAATCATACAATAGTATTATCACATTGTGTGGTAAGAGGTCATGGATCACGCCAAAATGTACCATAAAACTTGTAATAATTATTGTCAATATATTTTTAAATTTTCACCTGTTTGATTCCGAGTAGTTCAAGATAGTCGAGGGCAAAGACAGAGCATGCAATGGAGACCCATGCTAACAAATGGAGGATGGAGAGAGCTATGAGAAAAATGGTGTAGTCACTCCCACAGTGCCATAACTGATAGTCAGGTAATGGCTGCCATAACCTGTATATGACCTGGGAGGGAGGGAGGGAGGGAGGGAGAGGGAGAGGGAGAGGGAGAGAGGGAGAGGGAGAGGGAGAGAGGGAGAGGGAGAGGGAGAGAGAGAGAGAGAGAGAGAGAGAGAGAGAGAGAGAGAGAGAGAAGGATGAGAACTTGCTCTGTTAATCTCATTGACTTACATCTGTTACTAGGCAAGTGGTAAAAACGTATGAAGCTCTGACGTGAGCCGCCATATTGTATCGTCCCAGCAGACCACTGAGGTTTATATGAGCCATTACTGTATGCTGGAGTACGAACAGAGCAAGCAGAGCACTGTTGCTGCCCAGAGTCACTGCTAGATTGTAAGCTAGAAGGAGAAAAGACAAGTTGTGACAGATTGTGCGATTTGGACGAACCTTCTGTGTTGTTCGAGACGTTTCTCTCTGGTTGTGGATTGACCCGGCCTGCCCAGTGCTGCAGTAATGGCGCTAGCGAAGCGGGGAAGATGTACCTCAGCACTATCACCACAAGCACGTAGCAGTAGAGCAGGAACGCGACCAGGAGCTGCATGATTTGAGCCATTTTCTGGAACAAACTGCGTCCTTTCTTCTCCGTCACGCTATCAGTGTCATCCAACGCGTCGAACATTTCCTGTTCTCCAGTCTCGTCATGGACGATTGTCTCGTCTTCCTGTTCCTCCTCGAGATTCGCATTCTCCTCACTGGCTGCCATTTTTTACATTACCCGCGAGTAGACCACGTGAGCACGTGACGTCACGGCACCAAACACGTGATCAAAACAAACAGGCATGTGACAGTAAAGGTGTGATTTGGTTGGTCGGTTTGTCGCGCCAATTTGAAAAGACAGGAACACCTGCACCAGCTGCGTCTTCCTTGAACAGCTGTTACTCGTGACTCAGCTGATTACAGACCGACTGACAGCTTGAAAAGCTGCAGAGGAGTAATGTCGGAGCCTGAAGACCTGTCAAAGTTGTCCACGGACGACAAACTCGGTCACAAGGTGAAATATCCACTCTCTCACTGAGTTTACCACCTTCTCTTTGGGTTCTAAGGTATGGAAGGCGCGTCTTATGGGCTACGAGGAGGTGGCTAAGATATTCAGACGTATTGATGACGAAGAGAGCTCAGAGTATGGCAAGTACGTGGGCCTGGTGAGGAAATTCCCAGTGGAGAGCAACGCTTTTGCTCAGGAGAAGGCTCTAGAAGCGACATTGGCCTTTGCCGAGTGTGCTGCAGCCGCTAGCAAGTAAGACAGATAGAGAGGGTGACTGTATTAGCTGGGAAGAGCTGTGTGCTTGTTTGTTTCTTGTTGTGGTAACCATTTTTTCACCTTCCTCAGAATATGTTCAGAGGTGATTGCTGGTGTTGTTACCAAGTGCCTCAACGCTCGTCCCAAGACCAAGGAGCTTGGTATCAGTGTCTGCCTGATGTACATAGAGATAGAGAAGCAAGATATCGTACTGGTGGGTACTCATACGCTGTAATCTGATTGGTTGAATACACGAGATAAGAAATAGATGATGGGTTATACTCATACTGTAATCTATGGGCGATTCTTAGCTGTATTTCATTGTAGACACACACTGTAATCTGATTTGTTACCCTATACCATGTTTTGGGTGTGATTTGATTGGTTGGTGGTCATGTGACTTGCTCCACCCCCCACAGGAGGAGGTGATGAAGGGCCTACAGAACAAGCAGCCCAAGATAGTACTGGGCAGTGTGCAAGTGATGCTGAGAGCTGTCCAGTATGTTTCCCACACTACTGCTGCTCGCAATGGTGTCTTGTTTCATGTTGCTACAGGGAGTTTGGAGGTAGGGTTTTTAACCCCAAGGTTCTCTTGAAGGCTCTACCATCAATATTTGAACACACTGATAAAACTGTCCGTGCTGAGGTACGTAATAGAGAGTATGCATCTATCTCTCATCTCTCTTTCTCCTTAGGTTAAGACTCTTACTATCGAGCTGTTCCGATGGATTGGACCTGCTGTAAAACCAGCTCTGGATGGGAAGATCAAACCAGTGCAAGTCAGTAATACACAATAATACATGTCACTCATTGCACCCTGACTCACTCACTCTCTCCCTCTCGCTTACCCACTCACTAGCTCACCCACTCACTCCCTCTCTCTGTCACTCGCTCTCACACACTCACTCACTAGCTCACCCACACACTCGCTCACACACACACACATGCACACACACACATGCACACACACACACACACACACACACACACACACACACACACACACACACACACACACACACACACACACACACACACACACACAGACAATAATGTACATGTATTATTCATGCAGTATACTCAGTCTGTTTGCTTGTGTTGCTGATGGTATTGTTGATTTATCAAGAGGCATTATTGTATGAATACATTGAACACATGTACCATAGTGCAGTCAATACATGTACCATAGTGTAGTGGGAATTCGTGTAAGCACACATGTAGTCTACACTGGGTGTGCTGCATGCCTGGTGATATTTTACATCATTCCTTTGCCTTCTCTGTAGATGAAAGATCTTGAGGAAGAGTTTGGTAAGGTTACAGGAGGGCCGCCTGCTCCTGCCCGCTTGCTGAGGTCCCAACAGAAAGCAGCAGCTCAGGCTGTGCCGGCCGCAGCTACTGGGCACTCGGGAGGAGGAGGTGAGATGGATCACTTTATTCACTAACTCACACAATAATTATCCAACCATTACTCGTTCCTTTCTCTTCTATATCTCTCTCTCTCTCTCTCTTCCCCTCTCTGTCTCTCTCTATCTCTCTCTCTCTCTCTCTCTCTCTCCAGCTGTCTCTGCTGTTGCTCAAGCTCCTGCCATCGACCCATTTGATCTCATTGACCCAGTTGACATGCTCTCTAAGATGCCTAAAGATTTCTATGACCGCATTGTGAGTCACTAACCCACCGTCCCAATGCTGCTCACCGTACTACTCTATTGCTATAGGCTGATACTAAGTGGAAGGAAAGAAAAGAAGTGTTGGAGGTCATCTTGCCGCTGGCACAGTCGCCTAAACTAGAGCCAGGTGATTATGGAGACTTACTGAGGGCTCTCAAGAAAGTAAAGCAATATATCTTTGTATACTGTAACTATTATATAGTTGCGCAATACTAGTGTTTTATCTCTAGCAGTGTAGACTATGTAGAGTCACCTTCATGCACTAATGTGTTCAGTCACTGTTGTCTTTATTCACACGATGGAGGATGATCAGAGACTGAACACATTAGTACATGAAGGTCCATGAAGGTCTACACAGCATTGCTGGAGAAGGAAAAACACACGCAGTCACAGTTATGCATAGGCGTTGATTTTGTCTTCTTTGTTCAGGTTATCACTAAGGACAGTAATGTGATGGTGGTTTCACTCGCTGGTAACGTGGTCACTGGGATAGCTAAGGGTCTGAGGAAGAAGTTCCAGCCATACGCTAGCGTGATCATAGCTGCCATGTTTGAGAAGTTTAAAGAAAAGAAACTGAACGTTGTGACATCACTGAGGGAAGGAGTGGACGCTGCGTACCTATCAGTAAGCAGTCACACGCACACTCACACACACACAGACACACACACACACACACTCACTAAGAGTGCTTAAATTTCACTATTACTTTTTCTCTCTACTGCCTAAAATTTATTTTTCTCACATTTTTGACTGTTTTGTGACAGACTACAGCTCCTGGGATACAGGATGAGTGTGTAGAGGCCCTTGGTAACAAGAACCCTTCAGTCAAATCAGAGACTCTGCTCTTTCTTGCTCGTTGCTATCAGCAGTCAGCACCAGCCATGTTGCCCAAGCCGTATCTTAAGGTCATGGTGCCGTTGGTGATCGGGAAGCTGGAGGACACCGCCCCTCAGGTGAGGGATGCTGCCTGTGAGATACTGGGCACACTACTGAAGCTGCTCGGAGACAGACCAATGGCGGCTTATGTGGAGAACATTGACAAGACCAAAATGACCAAAGTGAGCTAGTAGAAAGCTTGTGTGTCTCGGCAAGTTTGCTTGCTCTGTGATCATGTTCATCTACACATGAATTTGCACTTCACAAGCTTTCCCCTTGCAATACTTGAGTACATGCATTGTTTTGAGTTCCACATAGTGACTTGCAAATAATAATTATTTTATTATTTTAAATTTTTTCTTTACCAGATCACTGAGTTCAGAGAAAAGGTGGAGCTGAAGACACCAGTTGGTGTACCTGCAGCAGCCACTCCCAGTGCCCCACCTCCTGCAGCAGCTGCCCCACCTCCAGCAGCAGGTAGCACAGAGAGTGAAGAGCCAGCTAAACCAGTCAAGAAGAAGCCACCAGTTAGAAAGGTGCACCAGTAGCTACAGTAGACCCTCACTAATCTGAACAGCCTTGTACCAGTAGCTACAGTAGACCCTCACTAATCTGAACAGCCTTGTACCAGTAGCTACAGTAGACCCTCACTAATCTGAACAGCCTTATACCAGTAGACCCTCACAAACTGTCTCTCCATAGGTAAAGAAGAAGCAACCTGAAGATGGAGGAGGAGAGGGTGACAGTGCTCCTGCTAAGAAACCACCCGAGAAGAAGTCACCACCGACAGCAGCAAAGGCTGCTCCAGCAAAGGCACCAGCAGGTGGAGGAGGAGGGAAGGGCAAGGGAAAGGGAGGAGCTGTTGGGAAGGTTGATGAACCACCAGATCAACCTGAATCGAACATTGCTGTGAGCAGCTTTCTCACTAACTCACCCACCCACTCACTTCACCCACCCTCTCACTTCACTCACTCACTCACTCGCTCACTCATTCTCTCTTTCTCCCAGAATGAAGAAGTCGAGGAGAAGGCAGCTGAGGTGCTACCCAGTGGTCTCCTTGACCAGCTAGCTAACTCTAACTGGAAGGAGCGGCTGGCCGGTCATGAACAGTTCAAGGAGTTTATAGAGGGTCTCTCACCTGGTGACATGCAGTCACTGCTGTTTGTGAAGGTGTTGGCAAGAAAACCAGGATGGAA
Organism: Haliclona indistincta; assembly: GCA_964017065.1. Taxonomy (NCBI): domain Eukaryota; kingdom Metazoa; phylum Porifera; class Demospongiae; order Haplosclerida; family Chalinidae; genus Haliclona; species Haliclona indistincta. The sequence continues at coordinate 1,409,497 of OZ024788.1, read as the reverse complement.
AGACAGCAACTTCCAGGCAAGGGAATACTTTATAGACCATCTCTTGTGCAAGAACACACATGCTCATCCCTCACTCACTCACTCACTCACTCACTCACTCACTCACTCACTCACTCACTCACTCACTCACTCACTCACTCACTCACTCACCCACTCAGTCACTCACTCACCCACTCATTCATTCACTCACTCACCCATTCACTCACTCACTCACTCACTCACTCACTCACTCACTCACTCACTCACTCACTCACTCACTCACTCACTCACTCACTCACTCACTCGCTCGCCCGCTCGCTCGCTCGCTCACTCACTCACTCACTCACTCACTCACTCACCCATTCACTCACCCACTCACTCACTCACTCACTCACTCACTCACTCACTCACTCACTCACTCACTCACTCACTCACTCACCCACTCACTCACTCATTCTCTTCATTCACTCACTCTTTCTCTTCAGGTTATGAAAGCCAAGTTTGCATTGATAGCTGTGCTGGCAGAGAAGGCTGCTATTTTCGGCAAGAGATCCATTGCTGCCTGTCTACCTGCTATGGTGGATAAGCTAGGTGACATAAAAGTCAAAGGTCAATCAGGAGAAGCACTACTCTTGATAGCAGATAGAATGACACTCAACTACACCAGCTTACAGGTACTGTTTCATACATAAGAGATAGTTGTGTTTTCGTGAGTATGCTAAAGAACTTTAAGTAAAAAAAAACAGTAAAAAAATAATAGTAAAAAATTGCTTCAAGTTTATGAAAATTTTGCTCTTTTGTTAGTGAGTGCAAAGTTGTTGCTAACATGTTCTGTATTTAGAGCACCGGTACACATTTAAGAGAATTGTTACTTTTACTGATCCATTTGTGATTTTATAGTACACACACTGTTCTTCATTGGTGTTTCTTCATGGCTGTTTCTATTTGTTGCTAGGTATTGAAGCATGCTATGGAGCAGAAGAGTCCTAAAGTACAGTCAGAGTCACTGGACTGGTTAGGAGGAGCTGTCAAAGAATTTGGCTTCGTGTAAGCAGAGAGAAGCAGCACTACCATCACCAGCAACCTCAGATTCAAGCTTTTTATCATCTCTTTTCTTGTTTCCAGGCTCAATATTAAGCCACATGTTGACTTTATCAAGAAGGCATTCACAGCCACTAACCCTGCTGTGAGGACAGCAGCCATCAATCTCCTGGGCACCATACACATGTACCTTGGAGCTCAGCTGAGGATGTTCTTTGAGGACGAGAAACCGGCTATACTACAGCAGATAGATGCTGCATTTGAGAAGGTGAGATATTGGAACTAGAAACACATCCGTCTGTCTTGTTAGGAGTTCTTGTATTTTACTGGTGTCAGTTAATCAGTTGTACCTACATCAGCAGTCATCATGTACCTTCTCTCTCTCTCTCTCTCTCTCTCTCTCTCTCTCTCTCTCTCTCTCTCTCTCTCTCTCTCTCTCTCTCTCTCTCTCTCTCTCTTTCTCTCTTTCTCTCTCTCTCTCTCTTTCTCCCTCTCTCCTTCCCTCTCTCTCTCGTCCTCCCCCCTCTCTCTCTCTTTCTCCCAGATGGCTGGAGAGACTGCACCTGCTCCTACTAGAGGTCCCAATGTCCGTAATGCTGATGATGAAGGAGAAGAGGAGAGCAGTGGAGGAGGAGGTGGTGCGGCAGCTGCTCCTGTATCACTAGCTGACCTCATGCCCAAGGTGGACATCAGTGGACAGATCAAGTCTGACCTCATCAAAGAACTGGGTGACAAGGGATGGAAAATCAGAGGAGAGGCCTTGCAGAAAGTGAGCACTGAAGTAATTTTTAAAAATCTTTGTTTGATTCTTTTTCATCTCAGGTGCAAGGTATTATAGCAACTGCTAAATTCGTTCAGCCCTCACTGGGTGATCTACCTGGAGCACTGAAAGGAAGACTTGGAGACTCTAACAAAAACCTTGTGAGTAAATAGACTGTGAGTGAGCGAGTGAGTAAGTGGGTGAGTGAGTGGGTGGGTGAGTGAGTTAGTGAGTGAGTTGAGTCAGTGAGTGAGAGAGTGAGTGGGTGGGTGAGTGAGTGAGTGAGTGAGCTAACAAGTGTGTAGAAATATCACTTATCTTTTGACCATTTCTCTCTCAGATTGTAGTTACACTTGGTATTATCGGTAGTCTAGCTACTGCCATGGGCTCTGCTTGCAGTAAGTACAACAAGGTTCTTCTACCTGGAGTACTGACTACTCTTGCTGATGCTAAGGTGACCTGCTTGCTACATACAGGCCTACACAGCCATTGCACACTCCATAAACTAATATCAGACTGTCAATAGTATAGAGCTGTTAGACCTTGGGCTGTTTGTTTTGCTGTGCATACAGTATTGATTGAGCATTTTGATAGTATCATCCATTATGGCTTACATAATATTAATGCACCATACATATTGTAAACCCTTTATGTTGAGCCTTCTTTAGTGTTTCATTGGTTTTTGTGTCCTGTTGCAGCCTCAGTTGAGAGCAGCTGCTATATCGTGTCTGAACTGCTGGACCACAGAGACCACTCTCTCTCCTCTAGTGGAGCATGAAGTACTATCAACAGCTCTAGCTACTGAGAACCCTAACCTGAGAACAGAGGTAACGCATACATGTACCTTCTCATATCATGTGCAATAATAAAGTCTTTGATGATGCAATACAAAATTGCTGCTTTTTGTTCAACCTATCATGTTTCTAGCTGTGTTATAGTATTCCTCCTGCCTTCACTTTTTAGTTGCTGGGCTGGTTAGAGGAGAGGCTTCCATCAGCCGGCAAGCTACCTGCTGAGCTGCAGAGCATGAGCCCTCCATTATTCTCTTGCATCGAGGACCGCAGTGCTGAAGTGAGGAAGAAGGCACAGGCAGTGCTACCCCACCTCATGGCTCACCTGGGATATGACCTCATGTTGAAACAATCTGGAAAACTGAAGGTGACTTGACTATCCATAGAAAATTTTTGTAAAATTATAACTTTGTAGTGAGCACAATAATTATTTTCTCTCTCTCTCTCTCTCTCTCTCTCTCTCTCTCTCTCTCTCTCTCTCTCTCTCTCTCTCTCTCTCTCTCTCTCTCTCTCTCTCTCTCTCTCTCTCTCTCTCTCTCTCTCTCTCTCTCTCTCTCTCTCTCTCTCTCTCTCTCTCTCTCTCTCTCTCTCTCTCTCTCTCTCTCTCTCTCTCTCTCTCTCTCTCTCTCTCTCTCTCTCTCTCTCTCTCTCTCTCTCTCTAGCCTGCCTCTAAGCAGGTAGTGAAGCCTCTGCTGGATAAGCATCGTGCTGCTGTCCAGCCCAAGCAAGCTCCGCCTTCAGCTCAACCCGCCAGCAAGGCAGCCGCCAAGGAGTCTGCCCCTCCAGCAGCAACTCAGAGTAGTCCTCCTAAAGCTGACCCTCCCAGCAAGAAGGGCAAAACTAGCAAGAAAGCAGCTGCACCATCAACTGCTGCAGCAGCTAAAGGAGGAGGAGGTGGTGGTGAGGAGGATGGGGCTCCACTGGTGCTGGTAGCTCATGCTAAAGAACAGAGAATCAAGGAGGAGGAGAAACTGAAGGTGAGAGAGAAATGATGAACGGAATACACCTGTTGTACACCTGTTGAACGGAATTATGCATGTGATTTTGCATATACATCTGACAGTGCCCTTAATCTTCCTCCCTCTCTCCCTTCCTATCTCCCTCCCTCCCACCCTCTCCCTCCCTCTCACCCTCTCCCTCCTTTACTCCCTCCCTCTCTCTCTCCCCTCTCTCTCCCTCCCTCCCTCCTCTCTCTCTCTCAGTCTCTAAAGTGGAACTTCCAGCAGCCTCGTCAGGAGCACATTGACCAGCTCAAGGATCAGCTCCTAGCGTGCACTAGTCGCTCTCTACACACTCAGCTCTTCCATGAGAACTTCAAACAGCATCTGGCGGCCATCGCTTCTCTCACTAAGGTGGTCAAAATGGACGCTCACAAAGACGCTGTCATTGGCTGCCTCGATATTCTGCTTCGTTGGGTGACACTGCGATTCTTTGATACTAACACTACAGTGAATCTGAAGTGTCTGGAGCTGTTACATGTGTTGTTTGGAGGTCTAGTGGAGAGTGGATACAGAATGAGTGACTATGAGGCTAGCTCCTTCCTACCTTACCTAGTACAGAAGGTGAGAGAATATCATTAGCGTACTACATGTATTATTGTACATAGCTTCATTCATGTTATTGTGTAACTCTGAACTTGACAAGGACCCGCTGATTTTGGTGGTTGTGGGATAATTGTGGGTTCATTTTGTCACCACCACATGTACACACACTGGAGACGCTCTTGGAGCGTTTTAGCACTAGAGAAAGATGCACACAGCCAAGAAGCGATCATGCCATCAATATAAATATGGCCCTGGACTGCTGGCAAGGACCTACAGTAGCCTCCTTCTCTGGCCACACCCCTCTCATTATTAGCAATCGAGGTTTGATGGCCTGGTTACACTCGTGACAAATACTGACGTCTGAGAATTTTTCGTGTCTATGGTTACGTGATGTCCCACCCATTCCAATACCATCGTTCTAACGTAAGCCTTTGTTTGTTCATTCTCGCTGGTTTGTTGGTGCGCAAGGAGCATCCTGTTTCTACTGAGACAAGCCACAATGGAGCGAAACAATCATTTATGCAGCAGCAGCAGAACTTGAGCAGCCTTGCTGAACTTACGTTACGTTGTACGTCAAGCAATAGTGCGCGATAGATTTCGTGTACTATAACCTGCTCGTGACTCTACTGTGATATACTCAGAAGTATATTATGAGAATTGATATTAGCAAATCTGAACACACTGAGTACTGACAGTCTGATATACAACAAGGTGACAGGAAGAGGAAGTACTAGTGTAGCTACACAATGAGAGCATGAATCAAGGGCTACATGATACAATACACAAGACACATGACTAAGAGACAATAGTCCATGTAGTTCAATCTTGTCAGTCATCACACTTTCTCCTTCCCTATAAAGAGGACTTGAAGGAGGAATCATACGTTAGTCTTTTAGGAGGTCCACGAACTCGTACTGGATAGCGAGGTTGAGCGGAGTCTTCCTGAGAGGACTGATCTGTCGAGGTGGACACAGAGGGTGATGTAGGAGGAACAGTGGTACGATCGTCAATGGTTGCTGACTTAGGTGGAGTAGATGACTTAGGTGGAGTAGATGGTGTTCGAGAGTCACTCACAGGTACCGGTGGCTGTTCCACGATGGTTGGAGTTGAGGAGTTATCGGGGCTGTCTAGCATTCCTCGAATCTGATCAGCATGTCTTTTCCACAGTCGACCATCAGTGATCTTGATCACATATGAGACTGGGCCTGTCTGTTGAACGATAGTTCCAGGAAGCCATTGTAGTTGTGGAGGAGGACCTTGAGCCATTACTCGCTGACCAAGGTACAACTCACGACCGTGGGCATATTGATCATGGTAGTGTTTCTGCATCAGTTGCTTTCCTGATACATGTTCTCGGAGGTTGGGGTGGAAGAGATCCAGCCGTGTGCGAACCTGCCGGTTGAGGAATAGTAGACAAGGAGATTGTCCTGTAGTGGCATGAGGTGCAGTTCGGTATGAAAGTAGAAAAGCAGGAAGTTGTTTCTGTGAAGGTACTCCATGTAATTCATTCTGCTTCATCGCTCTTTTGAACGTCTGCACAAAGCGTTCAGCTGCACCGTTTGAGGAGGGGTGATAGGGAGCAGATCGAACATGTTTCACTCCATTCTGCTTGAGGAACATAGCGAAGTCAGAGGAAGTAAACTGAGGCCCGTTGTCAGACACCAGTTGCTCCGGCAGACCATATGCAGAGAAGAGTTTCCGGAGTTCTCGAATAGTGGTTGCTGCTGTTGTTGAATGCATTGGTATCACTTCCGGCCACTTGGAAAAAGCATCAACCACAATGAGATACGTCTGACCACGGAGGGGAAAGTCAACATGTACTCTTTGCCAAGGGTGAGAAGGCCATGCCCAGGGATGAAGCGGTGCTGCAGGTGGATTATTTCTTACAGCTTGACAATTGGAACAGCTTCCCACCATCTTCTCCAAGGCCTGATCCAATTTCGGCCACCAAACATGACTTCGGGCAATCGCTTTCAGCCTGGAGATACCAAAGTGTTGGGTGTGTAGCTCTTGCAGAATACTTTCTTGTAGAGAAAGTGGAACAATGACTCTTGAACCCCATAGCAAACAGTCATCCTCAGCTGAGATTTCATCCTGACGACGTTGATAAGGTTTAAGAGCATCTGACACAGTAGCAGGCCAACCACTCTTGGTATAACGTAGCACCTTGCCTAACAGACGATCTCTCCGAGTCATCTGCTGTAGTTGAGTAACTGTTGTTGGTAAGGCTTCAAGTTGTCTAACACTGAACACATTCTCTTCATGAAGCTGTTCTTGTTCTTCAGAGTCTGACCCACATGTAGGTAGTCGAGACAATCCATCAACATTGCCATGTGCTGAAGTACTCTTGTACTTGATGGAGTAGTCATAGGCAGACAATGACAAGGCCCAACGCTGAAGTCGTGCTGCGATCATCTGTGGTACTCCTTTCTTCTCACCAAAGATGGTCGTTAAAGGCTTGTGGTCAGTGTAGAGAATGAATTTTCGACCGTACAGGTATTGGTGGAATTTCCTTAATCCAAAAATGAGGGATAATGCCTCCTTTTCCAACTGTGAATAATTCTGCTCTGCAGCTGTCAAAGTACGCGATGCATAAGCTACAGGGTGCTCTTGTCCATCTTCAGCAATGTGTGAGATGACAGCTCCAATACCATAGGCCGAGGCGTCTCCCGCTAGTCTCAGAGGTAGTTTTGGGTTGTAGTGAGCTAAGACTCCAATTGAAGTGAGTCGTGTCTTGGCTTGCTGAAAAGCTGCTTCACATTCTGAGCTCCACTTCCAAGTTACCCCTTTCTGCAAGAGAGAGTTGAGAGGATGCAAAAGGGAAGACAAATTAGAAATAAATCTGCCGTAATACTGGAGTAAACCTAGGAAGGACCTGAGCTGTTTTACATTCTTTGGCTGAGGGGCGTTGATCACAGCATCCACCTTCTTGGTAGTGGCGTGTAGACCAGAAGCGTCAATCTTGTGTCCCAAGTATTCAACGGAATCTTTGAGAAATTCACACTTGGACTTCTTGACTCGCACACCTCTTTGATCTAACCTCTGGAGAACTGCTTCTAAGTTCTGTAAATGTTCCTCTCGCGTGCTGCCAGTCACCAGAATATCATCAAGGTAGCAACAGGTGCGAGGAATGCCTTGAAGAATAGTATCCATCGTTCTTTGGAAGATGGCTGGTGCGGAGGCGATGCCAAAGGGTAGACGAGTATAACGATAGAGACCTTGATGGGTGTTAATCGTTACGCACTCTCTTGATGACTCGTCTAACTGGAGTTGTTGATAGGCATGAGATAGGTCGATCTTAGAGAATTGACATCCACCTGCAAGGGAGGCAAACAAATCAGTAGGATTGGGCAATGGGTATTTGTCAACATCTAGCTGGGGGTTGACGGTTTGCTTGTAATCCCCACATAGTCGGATACTGCCGTCAGCCTTTGGTACAACAACCACTGGTGTAGCCCAATTACTGTGAGAAACCTTTTCCAGGATCCCAGCTGTCTCCAGGCGATCCAACTCCTTCCCCAAGGCTTCTTTGAGAGCAAAAGGTACGGGACGAGGCTTGCAGAACACTGGTTTGGCATCAGGACGGAGATTTAGAGTTGCAGTGAACCCTGAGATGGTGCCCAGCTCATCACGAAACACGTTATGGTAAGCCTGTTGCAGCCCCTGGATTTGGTCCTTTCCCTTGTCCAATGCAACAACGCCAATGGCTTTCCAGTCAAGATGAATTGACCGGAGCCAATCTCTCCCAAGAAGAGTAGGTCCGGGCCCTGCAACAACACACAGAGGTAAAGAGTATTCTTGATTCTTATACCTGACAGTGACATCTAGCTGCCCACAAACTTCCATGATCTGACCAGTGTATGTCTTTAGCTTGACAGAAGCTTTTTGTAGCGGTACTTCAGGAAATTTGCTCTGGTGCGTATCTTCCGAGATGATACTAACAGCTGCCCCCGTATCCAGTTCCATTTCAAGTGGCTTGTCATTGACTAGGACTGATACGACAATGGGGTGAGACGAATGTTGTTTCAACTGGAACAGCGGTAGAGTAGGCGGTAGCTCGGACGGCGGTTCGTCCTCGTTGTCTCCCGTCTCCATGAAATTGCAATTGCCTGTCTTGGTAGGCTTCTTCTTTTTCATGTCCGCGTTCGGCGTTGATGGATTGCTAATCCATTGTGCTTTGCACGCATGGGTTCGAATCCCATCCTTGTCGCCAATGTGATATACTCAGAAGTATATTATGAGAATTGATATTAGCAAATCTGAACACACTGAGTACTGACAGTCTGATATACAACAAGGTGACAGGAAGAGGAAGTACTAGTGTAGCTACACAATGAGAGCATGAATCAAGGGCTACATGATACAATACACAAGACACATGACTAAGAGACAATAGTCCATGTAGTTCAATCTTGTCAGTCATCACACTACAATTTTGTGGGGTAGTTGCAACAGTTTTTGCTGCGAGTGTTACCGTAATTTGCAAGTCAGTTGTCAACTTTTGCGTAGCTTTTCCATCAAGACACATGCACATTGACGAAATGTAAATGGATTTGTGCAGTCAAATGCGTAGCGTGCTATGGTTGTACAATGGATTTGCAAACTATGGTACCAGGCCCTCTCTCAGTAATTGCAAATTGATTAGAGGGTGGGGTCTGGGGAGGAGGCTAGAAAGCACCTGACTTGCATTGATCCGGGTCAAGTGTGGATGCACGCTTACCGAGTTTAACCTGGGTAAGCCTGGTTTGATTATCTTGAGATAATGAAGATAGTTATTACTAGGGCTGAAACGAATAACACATTTTCATGTTCGAATAGTCACTAGCTAAAACGAACGAATAGTCGAATACTCTATTATCGGAATAAAACTAGCTCTAGCAACCAGTGCGCAAGAACAAAATATGTTTGAAAGTTGTATATCAACATAAAGTCAGGGCTCAGGCTTGATTTGTGGACTGGTTACAAATAGCCCAAGTTTCCCAACTGCTAAAAGACTTCAAACTAATATTCGAATAGCTGCAATAGCATTCGAATACTGTCAAAATGATCGAATAGTCGAATAGTACAAGTATTCGTTTCAGCCCTAGTTATTCCAGTTAGTGCCTTTATAGATCACACCACTTCCTTACTTGGTTTTCTGTACATGACCGGTTCAATTAGCAAGGCTATCAGTATGAGTATCACCAAGTTTGGTATCACGTAAAATGCAGAGTGTACAGTTACTTTCTCACGCCACTGCCTCTACTTGTTAGTATATTTGCTGGTGCTCTACATACTTTATCATGGCAGCGCAACATAGCTTCATCACTGAGCCTCCAAAGAGTCGATTCTGTCCTATTTGCTTTGATCTACTAACAGAGCCATACCTCAGTGACTGTGGTCATCATGTCTGCTGCCAGTGTCGCACACGACTCCTCACAAGCAACAAGAAGGAGTGTCCAGAGTGTCGTGAACCTGATGTTCTATCCAGTGCCCGTCTCAACAAGTTCCTCCAGCGTGAGATCAATGACCTCAAGGTTCGCTGCCAGCACCACAGGGAAGGCTGTGAGTGGACAGGAGAGGTGAGGGACCTCCAGAGCCATCTTGATCCTGATAGGAGGAAGTGTGACTACATCCTCCTGCCTTGCTCCTTTGGTTGTGGTGAGAGAATAAGAAGCGGTGCCATGAAAGAACACAAGAAGAGATACTGTACAAAGCGGCAGATGAGCTGCCAATACTGCTCCTACTGTAGTTCATATGATATCGTCACAGGAAAGCATCTCCCGATCTGCCTTCAGGTTCCCGTGACCTGTCCTAACAACTGCAAGAAGAAGGGACTCAAGAGAGAGCGACTTCAAGCACATATCGATGAGTGTCCTTTACAAGTAATCTCTTGTCCATTTACCAGTGCCGGCTGCACTGTGAAGCTGCCTCGAAATGAGATGGAGAAGCATGAAGCCACTGCTGTATGTGAGCACCTTCGACTTGTGGTGAAACAAATTCAGCAGCTACAGCTCAATCAGGAGACCTCTACTCCTCCTGCAGCCACAATATCACCACCATTCCTCTATAACCAGGCACCAATGGAGTTCATCATCAGTGATTTCAGTGAGAAGAAAGAAGCTAATGAAGTGTGGTCCAGTTCACCATTTTATACCCACAACAGAGGCTACAAGTTCCGTCTTCAGGTGTACCCCAATGGTGATGGTGTTGGCAGAGGTTCTCACCTTTCAGTATATGTTCAACTGATGAGAGGAGAATATGATAATGAGTTGGAATGGCCATTTGAAGGAGACATCAGAGTAGAGCTACAGAACTGGAAAGAAGACAAGAATCACGAATCAGATACAATTGACTTAGGCACAGGTACTGATCTTGATGTTATATCTCGTGTAACTAATCAAGAAATTGCAACTGGTCGTGGTAATCCTCAATTCATATCTCACACTGACCTGGTGTCCACCACTAACACAGAATACTTGTGTGACGACTACCTCAAACTAAGAGTTAGTGTGGCAGTCTACTCCACACCTCTCCTCTACCTGACCCCAGCATGGCAGGACTCCCTCATCAGCACCCAGTCTGGGGCTCAGTTCACCATATCCGAGTATTCCAAACGTAAGCAATTCAACAACCAATACTACAGTCCACCATTCACCACCAGCCCACAGGGTTATACATTATGCCTCAAAGTGTTCGCTAATGGTGATGGTAGTGGTGAGGGCAGCCACTTGTCGCTCTATGCTTGCGTTATGAAAGGTCAGCACGATGACCGCCTCCAGTGGCCTTTCACTGGTACCATCATCATTGTGCTCTTCAACTGGCTGAAGGACAAGAGACACCACAAGATGGCACTTCCAATTGATACCAACAGCGACTTTGTTAGAGTGACTGAAGGAGAGTATGGAATGAATTGGGGTTATGATCAGTTTATTTCTCATTCCTCTCTCACCTCATCCACTACTGACACACAATACCTTTACCACGACTGTATTCGAGTGAGAGTACAAGCCATAGTTGACAACCACATGTAGTCCACTCGATAGCTCACTATATGAACCTGCATATGCTTTAGATTTCCTTGTCTTTATTTCTGCATGACTGTATGTGTGTTGTGTGCTTTTGACAATTTTAAAACTGTGTTGTGCAAATTGGCAGTTGTACCATTTCAAAATTGCTAACGCAGTTTAGAAACCTTTATTAGAAACTAGCGATCGCTAACAAAGCGATTTTAAAAACTCTTCCTATGCACTAGTCGCTCTCCATGAGAACTTCAAACAGCATCTGGCAGCCATCGTTTCTCTCACTAAGGTGGTCAAAATGGACGCTCACAAAGACGCTGTCATTGGCTGCCTCGATATTCTGCTTCGTTGGGTGACACTGCGATTCTTTGATACCAACACTACAGTGAATCTGAAGTGCCTTGAGCTGTTACATGTGTTGTTTGGAGGTCTAGTGGAGAGTGGATACAGAATGAGTGACTATGAGGCTAGGCTCGTACCCAGGCCTATTGAGGAGAAGAGATAAGGCCTGGTATCTACTGTTTGCGCGCGTTACAGACATTGCACATTCACTTTTTTCCTCTTTACTCTCTATTTACTTTTACTTCTCAAAATTATCCGTGTATATACTTGTATTTACTTTAAAAATACACATCTACTTTCGTTTATTTTGTATACTGAAATTAACACGTAAAAGTGTTGTTTTTCCATGATCAAGCACAAATCTAGTCTTTCCCTTCATTGTTCACGTATGCTTTGTAAAAATTTGCACTTAACTTTCATTTGTTGTTGGCGCAACACCAGGGAGAACAAAAAGAAATCGTCCAGTTCGAGATCGCCATGTTCAAATGGGTGTGGCTGTCAAACTAATAATACACGAAGTATTTCTCGTGCAATTTACCTTGCCTCGTGTATCTACATCTATCTACTTTTAGCTTTGTTCTTCGTGTAAATATTCGTATATCGTGTATACACGTGCGATATCTGGCGCGTTATCTACTGTTTGCTCATTTTTAAACAAAACTGTTTCGATCCCTCCGTAAGTACTTGGTCTACAAGTAGGTACTAGTCAGGAAAACTGAACGTACATTCCAAATGCAGAGATCAGATTCAGTTGGAAGCTGTGTACAGACCTGTGTTTCCTGACTAGTACCTACTTGTAGACCGAGTACTTACGGAGGGATTGAAACAGTTTTGTTTGAAAATTCGAGCTACAGATCAGGATTTAGTGAAGCTTTGTATGCGGGACATTAACGCACTCTCTCCGTTTATCGACGATAACTTACGATTCAAGAATGGTAGCCAAACAAGACTGTTTCAATCGTTCGAGGACATTGCTGGCTTGAAATAAGACGCTTTTCATAGACTAGCTAACACTACACGTCGCGTTATTTTGTGAGAAAATTGCTACAGCGTTCCTGGGATTGTGCGCACCTAGCGCTGTGCAGATTTTGCCAAGAGTCGCTATGTATGTGAAGACGCACGTTATGATGCTTCACCGCGAGTTTTGTGCTGTTTGTTTTCTCTGTAAGATGTTGCAGCAAAAATATTTTTGCTCATTAATATTCATATTATTCGTAACCCACCACTTAACGAAACCCTAAAAACCTGCAAATTCAGGAGGGTTGTCCTAAACTGGGCCTTCGGCCCTTAGTAAGCTCAAGGATCGTCGGGAGGGTCGTCCTAAACCAGGCCTTCTGTCCTTGCTAAAGCTACTGGCAGAAATCAGCTCAGGTGAATGATGTACTAACTGTTGTATAGGTGGTGAGAGAATAACACGTCACTGCCTTGATTCATATTTACGAAGTATGGGCATGTTGTGTACGTTTTGTGTGGGATGTCATGAATTGTGTGCACGAGATGGCCAATGATTTTGAGTGTCAACTGCAAGATACAACGTGTTGTTTCTTAGCTGCCCTGTATACGATGAAAGTATATTGGTATGAGGGCTACATAGACGAAGCAATGAAGTGAGGCAGAGCGATTAAATGAGTGCAGAGCGATTAAATGAGTGCAGACTTTCTTCTAACAGAGCTTAGCTGCCGGCTTCAATCTTATTGTACATGTGTATTAGGCAATGCTTGTTTGCACTACATGACTGGACAGTGTTTGTCTGCCGCTCAAAATAGTGTCATACTGTTGTAGCAAGGGCGTATAGAGAAAGAGGGCATGCAACCGTCAATCACTCCCGTAGGATAGCGAAATATTAATTGTTACTAAAATTAGAAGTTACGCCCATCAATTGCTGACGTAGAAAAAAGTAGGCGGTAACTAATGACGCTTTTTCAGTCAGATCATGCAGATACTCGGCAGATACAGCCTGTCCCGGCACAGCGGTACCAGTCCTACGCTGGTGTTCTCCTACAACAATCCACTGCTGCTCTTGGCTTTCTTCCAAACGCAAGCTATAGAGTAGCGGGCAGCAACAGTCTCACGAATTTCAGATTTCCAGCTTGAAGACTAGTGTGCCTCCCCTCGCGCATTTAGCGACAAGCAATCGTCTAGCGGTTACAGACAATGGCGAGCAGCTACTACTGTCACTACGTGACTACGTCGCCGTTTAGATACAGGTGTACCTGCACTAGTAGCCATTTCAGCACTCTCCGCATACGCTCTGACGTATGAACTGTATACTAAAAGTATACGGAGTTTAATTGATGTTTATTTTTAGTAACAATTAATATTTCGCTATCCTACAGAGTGATTGACGGTTGCATGCCCTCTTTCTCTATACGCCCTTGGTTGTAGCTACCAGTACTTACATGTATAATGTGCGTCATAGTTGTATGTGCAAGATGTACCAGTGTTATAATCATGTACTGACTTCTATAGCTAACCTAGATATTTAGCTATTGTAATCAATCCCATTGCCTAGATATAAAGCACAGACAATAAAATTCAGTGTGTATGGGCGTTGTCTGGGTTTCCTTAGCAATCAGCTGTGAATTTGAATAATTGCTTCTTAGTCTAATGATCAAAGATAGCACATCCTGGAATGCTCTAGTATTCATGATAATGATTGTAATTAACAGTGTGAGGCACGCCCTGTTTTACTGGGTGTGCCTCCTACTACATAAGCTGCTCCAGCTAGTGTCTTGTTAGTCCATTAGCTGCTGTTCTGACTGACTAACTCATGGCTACATGTACACAATATATCTTCATCACTGAGCCTCCAAAGAGTCGATTCTGTCCTATTTGCTTTGATCTACTAACAGAGCCATACCTCAGTGACTGCGGTCATCACGTCTGCTGCCAGTGTCGCACACGACTCCTCGCAAGCAACAAGAAGGAGTGTCCAGAGTGTCGTGAACCTGATGTTCTATCCAGTGCTCGTCTCAACAAGTTCCTCCAGCGTGAGATCAATGACCTCAAGGTTCGCTGCCAGCACCACAGGGAAGGCTGTGAGTGGACAGGAGAGGTGAGGGACCTCCATAGCCATCTTGATCCTGACAAGAGGAAGTGTGACTACATCCTCCTGCCTTGCTCCTTTGGTTGTGGTGAGAGAATACGGAGCGGCGCCATGAGAGATCACAAGAAGAGATACTGTACTAAGCGGCAGATGAGCTGCCAATACTGCTCCTACTTTAGTTCATATGATATCGTCACAGCAAAGCATCTCCCGATCTGCCTTCAGGTTCCCGTGACCTGTCCTAACAACTGCAAGAAGAAGGGACTCAAGAGAAAGCAACTTCAAGCACATATCGATGAGTGCCCTCTACAAGTAATCTCTTGTCCCTTTACCAGTGCCGGCTGCACTGTGAAGCTGCCTCGAAATGAGATGGAGAAGCACGAAGACACCGCCATGCGCCAGCACCTTCGACTACTGATGAAGCTACATCTCAATCAGGAGACCTCTAATCCTCCTGCAGCCGTATCGCCACCATTCCTCTATAACCAAGCACCGGTTGAGATAATTATGAGCGATTTTGTTGTGATGAAAGAAGCTAATGAAGTGTGGTACAGTTCACCATTTTATACCCACAACAGAGGCTACAAGTTCCGTCTCAAGGTGTGCCCCAATGGTGATGGTGTTGGCAGAGGTTCTCACCTTACAGTATATGTTCAACTGATGAGAGGAGATCATGATAATGAGTTGGAATGGCCATTTGAAGGAGACATCAGAGTAGAGCTACTGAACTGGAGAGCAGACAAGAATCACCACTCATTGTCTATTCCCTTTAACAGATGCAATGATCCTGATGGCACATACTCTTCTCGTCTCACTGATCAAGAGACTGCACCTGGTCTTGGTAGACCTCGATTCATATCTCTCACTGACCTGTTGTCCACCACTAACACAGAATACTTGCGTGACGACTACCTCAAACTAAGAGTTAGTGTGGCAGTCTTCTCCACACCTCTCCTCCACCTGACCCCAGCATGGCAGGACCCCCTCATCAGCACCCAGTCTGGGGCTCAGTTCACCATATCTGAGTATTCCAAACGCAAGCAATTCAACAGCGAATACTACAGTCCACCATTCACCACCAGCCCACGGGGTTATAGATTTTGCCTCATAGTGTATGCTAATGGTGCTGGTAGTGGTAGAGGCAGCCACTTGTCGATCTTTGCTTGCATCATGAAAGGTCAGCACGATGACCGCCTCCAGTGGCCTTTCACTGGTACCATCATCTTTGAGCTCCTCAACTGGCTGGAGGACAAGGAACACTACAAGAAGACACTCACAATTGATACAAGCAAGAACTTTGTTAGAGTTACTGAAGGAATTTATGGTAACAATTTTGGTACTTCACAGTTCATCTCTCATTCCTCTCTCACCTCATCCACTACTAACACACAATATCTTTACCAGGACTGTATTTGTGTGAGAGTACAAGCCATACCCAACAACTAAACCATTGTTTCTCCTCATGCTACATTTTGTCATTGAAAAAAGTCTACCTAATTCTACATGTATCTGAAATAATTATTTGTGTGATCTTGATTGCAGTATTTTTCAAATGAGATTTGTGGTTTATTTTATACGTCTACAGTGCACAAAACAAGTGTGCATGAACACATATTATGCCAGCAACAAGTGATGAAGAATTTTACTCGTGTTGGTATGAATAGTGTTTACAATTACATCACGGTATTGGTAATAATTTTTCTAAGAGCTAGTTACTCTGCTAACCGGCATCGATCCGTCTCGATTGAGCTCTACTGTTGTTTCAGGCGGTGTTTACACGGCTCCGATTACATGGGTACCCACGTACAACTGGATACCTCATTACACCAAAGAGAATCGTTCATATCATAGTAATAGTACACTTCTCATGATGTGTTTTGTCTCATGATGTGAATGCTGTGTCTTTCTCTGTTATACATGTTAACCTGGCTGTTGTACAGGTTGGTGATGCTAAGGACCCAGTCCGTAAGGAGGTGCGGCTACTGTTTCGTGAGCTATGCAGTTTCTATCCTCCTAACAAACTGTTCAACCACATCATGGACGGACTCAAGTCAAAGAATGCTAGACTGAGAACAGGTATAGACACAGTAGCACACAAAGACATCCTTCCCCTCCATTACTCCAGAGTGTCTCGAGGCACTGGGTGAGCTGATTCAGAACAATGGTATGAGTGTGTGTCAACCAGGAGGACAGAAGACACTGCCACTCATAGCAGCACAGATCAGTGACAGAGACAATGCTGTCCGCTCTGCTGCTCTCAATACAATGGTGGTAGTGTATGGTAACATAGGAGAGACTGTATACAAGTATACTGCACAGGTCAGTAACATACACCACTCATTACTTGATCACTCATTCACTCACTCACTCACTCACTCACTCACTCACTCACTCACTCACTCACTCACACACTCAATCACTCACTGACTCTCTCACTCACTCACTCACTCACTCACTCACTCACTCACTCACTCACTCACTCACTCACTCATCTCACACACTGACTCACTCACTCGCTTACTCACTCACTCACTCGCTCACTCACTCGCTCACTCACTCACTCGCTCACTCACTCACTCACTCCTTCACTCTCTCACTCACTCACTCACTCACCCATCCACTCACTCACTCTTCTCTTTCTCTCAGTTACCTGAGAAGGAGATCAGTCTTCTTGAGGAGAGGATCAAGAGGTCTGGTAAGAAGTTCCTCCCAGCTGCTCCACCAGCTATTGAGCGTGGTTCCTCATCTCCTACTCACTCCTCTTCCTCTGCCTCCTCTTCATATGATATCTCTGTTGATCCTCGTATGATGACCCTCACTCGTCCAAAGTAAGCTGACCTCTCTCTATCACTACATGTGTGACTAGTCTCATGTAGAGGGCACAAACCATTGCCGGCTGATGAACCCAAGGAACCATCTCCTCCCCCGCCTACAGTTGTGGATGAAGCTCCACCCTCCGCCCCACCTCCTTCTCTCCTTCCCATGCCCACCATCACCTCTGGACGATTCAAGCTAGACATGTCTAAATACGTCAAGCAGACACCGGGAAAGGTCAAAGGTCAACCCAAACTGTCTAAACCTGATCTGACCCCATTTGAAGGAGGTATACCAACACTGCTGTCATCATCACTGCTAGCCAGCCCACCCAAACCAGTGGTGTTCACTCCGATAAGAATGGCTAGTCAGTCATCTGCCATCAACTATATTATATCACAGATTAACAGTGGAGACCAAGAGGCTTGTGTGCAGGCACTGAAACAAGTTAGTCACTCACCTCACACACTCACTCACACACTCACTCTCACTCGCTCGTTCGCCTACCTACCTGCTCATTCATGGTATACATCGGCTGTGTCTCACTGACCACTAGAGGTTCAGGTGGGACTGCCCACACCTGCATGCAGTGAGAGGCACAGTCAGTACTCCTGTGAGCTTCTAGTCCAAATTCCAGGATTTACATTACCCTGTTTGTAAGACTTGATCTGCTATGTGCACAGGAATACTGACTCCCTTAATTTTTGTTACATTTTTTAAGGTGTTCCCTCTCTCTTCTTTCTTTCTCTCTCTCTCTCTCTCTCTCTCTCTCTCTTTCTTCTCTCTCTTTCTCTTCTCTCTCTCCCTCCCTCCCTCGCTCTCTCCCCCTCTCTGTCTCCCTCTTCTCTCTCTCTCTCTCTCTCTCTCTCTCTCTCTCTCTCTCTCTCTCAGTTGGACAGTATAGCTACTAGTCCTAACCAGCAGTCTCTTCTCAAGCCTCATGTTGACCAGCTCATTCGTTCCATTCTAATGCACATGAGGATCAACTTCACCACTAACCTATCGAGAGCAGCTACCACATCAGATCAGAGACAAGTGATGGAGATGAGTCGCCATCTCACAGCAGTAATGGACACTGTCTTCTCTGTGAGTGATCTAGCGGGTGCCTGTACTCAGAAGACACTAGTTGAGGTAGAGAGAGATGTGTTTGGGTATCTAGTAGATGAGAAGCTAGTCAAGCTATCAGAGATAGCTCAACTGAACAGAGCTTACAATCAACTGATGGGAAATGTGGTAGGACACTCCAACAGCAATGCAGCATTCGGGTGAGAACATAAAGGGTAGTTCTAAGATAATAAGATATCGTAGAAATTTTTTGTGGGTTGCCTGAAAGCTCATTTTTTACATAATACATACATTATTTTTACATATGAAGGAACAAAATTTTACCATCAAAATTGAAAATGGTTGACTGGACAAAATTTTAATACATGTACGTGACAATTTTACTCGACAAAAATTCTGCGTTTGTGGTTAGTTGCATTGAACCAGTAACCCTCACTGAACAGCCTTGTACCAGTAGCTACAGTAGACCCTCACTAATCTGAACAGCCTTGTACAAGTAGCTACAGTAGACACTCACTAATCTTGTACCACTAGCCGCCCCTCTCTACAGCAGTGTGTGACTGTCTCTCTGTGTCTAGGTCTCTTCTTCAGGTCATGTTAGAGAGCTTATCTAGTGATGGCTCCTCTACTAAGATGACAGAGCTACCAATGAAAGTGAGTCCCGTCTCTATACCTGCTGCACTGATCCATCCTCTCCTCCTCACTAGTGCATATGGCGGCTCACTCGATCTATCCCATCTCTTCTTCCCTCACTCAATGTGGATCAGCTCTTACTGGATGTCCATCGCTTCTATGAGGGTCACTCTGGTATCAGTCCCTCTACTGATGGCAAGCCATGGCGCACTGCCAAGACAATACTGTTCCACCTCGCATCAAACATGGGACGAAAGGTAACAATACTAATAAATGTGTGCATATGCATATAAAAAAATTGTTTTTTTTTCTTCTACAATTTGTGACATACCTTTTTGCATGATCACAGCTAAAAATTTTGCTGTTGCTGTAAAATTTGACAGTAACAAAAATTCATTATACACGTAAATTTTGTTTTTTTCTACAATAATAGATTTACATGTATTTTTGTGATAGATGAGCTTTTTATAAATACATTACATGCACGTTTAGCCCAAAAAAATGAAATTTTTGTGAAAAATTGATCATGTTTTTTTCTTTGTATTACCAGGTGCTGGATCATCTCTCTCTCATTCCTGATCCCAAGAACTCACAGGTCACTCACTACCTCCGCAAGACTGTAGCCAAGAAGAGAATCAGCACTGACAGACAATCTTCACCCCCAGCAGCCACTAGTGAAGCACCTTCCTCCTTCATCGGAGCAGCTAAACACGTGAGTGATGGCGCTACTGATCGAGAGGTGTCTGCCTTTGAGACAATGCCACTATCAACTGATGATGTGATTGAACTAACTGATATACTGAGCAAACTGAGGAACCCTGACACATCACAGCAAGTGAGACACACACTCATACACATGCGCACATTTTACATAAACCATTCTCTTTTTTCTCTATCTCTCTCGATCTCCCTCCTTCTTTCCCTCTCTCTTTTCTTCCTCTTTGCCCCCCCTCTCTCTCTCTCCCTCCCTCCTCTCTCTCCCCCCCTCTCTCTCTCTCTCTCTCTCTCTCTCTCTCTCTCCCTCTCTCTCCTTCCCTCTCTCTCTCCAGAGTCTATCTGAGTTGTATGATTTCCAGCAGAGGCATCCTGATGTTTCTCTCAGTCAATATTTCAAAAGTTCTTCATCGTTTTTCAGAGGCTACATAGAGAGAGGGCTCAAGATAATCGAGGAGGAACGATCAGCATCATCAGGTGATTAGTGACCATGATCAGTAGTCATCACACACTGATCAATATCATGTTATGGTTGTGTTGTGTGATATAGATGGTGTCAGTAAATCAGCTGGATCATTGAGGACGCTACATTCAGGTGAGAGAGAGAGAGGAAGGGGTTAGTGGGTGAGTGAGTGAGCGAGTGAGCGAGTGAGTGAGTGAGTGAGTGAGTGAGTGAGTAATGTATGTGCATGAGTGATGACTGTTGTTCTCTTCTTTCTAGACACTCTTGCTGACAGGGACAGGCAACATGAAGCTACTCGACTCAGGGCAAGTCGAGTGGCGAATATTGATGTATGGACGAGAGAGGAAGTGATAGTTAACCGGAATGCTACATAGGTTTAAGGGATTCCAATTTTACAATTTCAAAAAAAAATTGTACACAGCAATATCTAAAATGTGGTTGCAGCCTAATTACGGATTCGTAAAATTTGAATCTCTTAAGTCTAATGATGTTCCTGATGTGTGTGATTTGTCTCTCTCTTGCTTGTGTAGTGGACGGCTGGTGAGAAGCCAGTTGGATCCAGACTACCAGTAAAGACGTCATCTTCACCACGACACAATCCAGCACCCACTAACACCAACACCACTACTACTAGTACTGTAACTAGTACCCAGGATGAGAACAAGGTCACTCACTTCCCCTCTCCCTCCCTCTCACTCACTCACTCTCACTTACTCTTCCTTGTTCTCTCTCTATCTAGCAGGAGCCTCAGCTAGCTCTCTCTGCTCCGCCATCCTCCTCTTCTTCCTCTTCTGCTCGTTCACTTGATTTGTCTGATCTCAAGAAACGATTAGACAGACTCAAGGGGTCCGGACACCAATAATAGCAGACCCTTCATCACTTTCATTATAATGTTGCATAATGTTGTTTCATGAGTTAATCCAATAAAGTTAATAATAACATTACTATAGGTCTACTAGTGTACTAACTAGCTGGTCTGATACTAGTACTGTGAACATTACTATAGGTCTACTAGTGTACTAGCTAGCTGGTCTGATACTAGTACTGTGAACATTACTATAGGTCTACTAGTGTACTAGCTAGCTGGTCTGATACTGTGACTATGTCGATCTGTCAGAGGTCATTCTAAGTAGATGATAGCTGCCGCCCAAATCTCTTTTGTGAGTTTGATTTTGTCTCAGAAATCATATGACTTCATGTACATGTATAAGTCTTTACTGTACACTTCTACCAACAAAATTTCTCGATCCAGTTAAGATTCCGAGTGAACCTGAAGAAGACGAATTAAGCTATATTCTACAGCTTTGCTTTCCATTAATCCCTCTCCCTCCCTCCCTCCCTCCCTCCCTCCCTCCCTCCCTCCCTCCCAGGCGTCTGGAGAGACTGCACCTGCTCCTACTAGAGGTCCCAATGTCCGTAGTGCTGATGATGAAGGTGAAGGGGAGACCTGTGGAGGAGGTGCAGCAGCAGCTCCTGTATCACTAGCTGACCTCATGCCCAAGGTGGACATCAGTGGACAGATCAAGTCTGACCTCATCAAAGAACTGGGTGACAAGGGATGGAAGATCAGAGGAGAGGCCTTGCAGAAAGTGAGCACTCAAGTATTTGTTTAGTCTGTGTTTGATTCTATTTTCATCTCAGGTGCAAGGTATTATAGCAACAGCTAAATTCGTTCAGCCCTCACTAGGTGATCTACCTGGAGCACTGAAGGGAAGACTGGGAGACTCTAACAAAAACCTGGTGAGTAAATAAACAGTGTGTGGGTAACTGAATGGGTGAGTGGGTGGGTGAGTGTGCATGTGAGTGTGTGTGTGAGTGAGTGAGTGAGTGAGTGAGTGAGTAAGTGAGTGAGTAAGTGAACAGGTGTGTAGAATTATCATTTATCTTTTGACCATTTCTCTCTCTCTCAGATTGTAGTTACTCTTGGTATTATTGGTAGTCTAGCTACTGCCATGGGGTCTGCTTGCAGTAAGTACAACAAGGTCCTTCTACCAGGAGTACTGGCTAACCTTGCTGATGCTAAGGTGACCAGCTTGCTACACAGCCATTGCACATTTCATACACTAATGTGACTGTCAATAGTATTGAGCTGTTAGAAGTCTTGCAGTTTGTTTTGCTGTGCATACAGTATTGATTGAGCATTTTGATAGTATCACCCATTATGGCTTACATAATATTGATCCACCATACATATTGTAAGATCTTTATTTTGAGCCTTCTTTAGTGTTTCATGTATTTTTGTGTACTGCTTTAGCCTCAGTTGAGAGCAGCAGCTATATCGTGTCTGAACTGCTGGACCACAGAGACCACTCTCTCTCCTCTAGTGGAGCATGAAGTACTATCAACAGCTCTAGCTACTGAGAACCCTAACCTGAGAACAGAGGTACCTTCTCATATCATGTTCAATAATAATAATTATTGTTGTAATGCTTTTCTATGAATTGATGATGTAAAGCGATTATTTACAATAGCTGCTTTTTAATTGTTCACTCCTTCACATTTCTAGCTGTGCTATTATATATTTCTCCTACGTATACCTTCACAATTTAGTTGCTGGGCTGGTTAGAGGAGAGGCTTCCATCAGCCGGCAAGCTACCTGCTGAGCTGCAGAGCATGAGCCCTCCATTGTTCACTTGCATCGAGGACCGCAGTGCTGAAGTGAGGAAGAAGGCACAGGCAGTGCTACCCCACCTTATGGCACACCTGGGATATGACCTCATGCTGAAACAATCTGGAAAACTAAAGGTAACTTGCACTTATCAATAATAACCTTGTATTGAATACATATCTCTCTCTCTCTCTCTCTCTCTCTCTCTCTCTCTCTCTCTCTCTCTCTCTCTCTCTCTCTCTCTCTCTCTCTCTAGCCTGCCTCTAAGCAGGTAGTGAAGCCTCTGCTGGATAAGCATCGTGCTGCTGTCCAGCCCAAGCAAGCTCCGCCATCAGCTCAACCTGCCAGCAAGGCAGCCGCCAAAGAGTATGCCCCTCCAGCAGCAACTCAGAGTAGTCCTCCTAAAGCTGACCCTCCCAGCAAGAAGGGCAAAACTAGCAAGAAAGCAGCTGCACCATCAACTGCTGCGGCGGCTAAAGGAGGAGGAGGTGGTGAGGAAGATGGTGCTCCACTGGTGCTGGTAGCTCACGCTAAAGAACAGAGAATCAAGTAGGAGGAGAAACTGAAGGTGAGAGAGAAACGACGAGTGAATACTCACCTACTGTTTTGTATGCATGTGATTTTTATGCGTATACATCTGACAATTCCCTTGATTTCTATATCCCTCTCCCTCTCTCTCTCACCCTCTCTCTCTCTCTCTCTCTCTCTCTCTCTCTCCCTCCTCCCTCCCTCCCTCAGTCTCTAAAGTGGAACTTCCAACAGCCTCGTCAGGAGCACATTGACCAGCTCAAGGATCAGCTCCTCCCGTGCACTAGTCGCTCTCTGCACACTCAGCTCTTCCATGAGAACTTCAAACAGCATCTGGCGGCCATCGCTTCTCTCACTAAGGTGGTCAAAATGGACGCTCACAAAGATGCTGTCATTGGTTGCCTCGATATTCTGCTTCGTTGGGTGACACTTCGATTCTTTGATACTAACACTACAATGAATCTGAAGTGCCTTGAGCTGTTACATGTGTTGTTTGGAGGTCTAGTGGAGAGTGGATACAGAATGAGTGACTATGAGGCTAGCTCCTTCCTACCTTACCTAGTACAGAAGGTGAGACTACCACATCATTGCCTTGGTTTACAATAATGTACATATATTATTTTGCATACTGAGTAAAGTACATGCATGTTCTATACGTTTTGCGTGTGATGTTGCGCACTTGATGTAGCCGACCATTATGACTATTAACTGTAAAAAAAACAACGTGCTCAGGTCTTGTTTGTTAGCTGCCCTGCAAAGTGTTACTTGGTATGACGGCTACATAGATGAAGCACAGAGCAAGAACAGTAACTTTCTTTCAATAGACCTTCTACAATCGTATGATACATACAAGTAGGTCTGGTTGAGTGGTGCATACAGCAGGTTGGAATCTTGTATTTTAGCTTCATGTAGCAGTGCTGTAGCATGACTGTACAGTGTTATCTACTTCTTGTCTGACACTAAATGATGTCATATAGTTGTCTGCATAACAAACAGACTCGAACAGACTATCATAATCAAGAGCAAAGACTAGTTGACACGTAGCGCCAATAGATGAGTGGAGGTGAGCTAGAAATGTTGATCGCTTTCGATCGTGAGTCTGCAACTGACTCACAGCATGTGGCAGGGGAGGAGTTTCAAAAGTCAGGGTGAAGCTTTTTATAGTGACGCACATGGCTGGCGACTCAAGGAGCTTCTGTGTCAGTACAGTTTAATGCTAGAGGCGCTTGACTTACCATTCGATTAACTTTAACGTTTGTGTAAGAGTACTGCTGAGTGTTATTCACTAACAATAAGACACTAGCTGGAGAGAAGCATTCACAGCTGACTGCTAAGGAAACCCAGACAACACTCTGATCTCCATTGTTTCATACATGAATGTGATTGTTTACAATAGCTGAATATCTAGGTTAGCTACAGAAGTCAGTAGGTACATGTACTTATACAACACTGGAAAATAAAAGTAAAGTAAAAAAGTTTTACTAAAAAAACTAAAAAGTGTAGGGATGACGCTTGCAAAAGTAAAGGAACAAGATGGGATGATGCTTGCAAAAGTAAAGGAACAAGATGGGATGACGCTTGCAAAAGTAAAGGAACAAGATGGGATGATGCTTGCAAAAGTAAAGGAACAAGATGGGATGATGCTTGCAAAAGTAAAGGAACAAGATGGGATGATGCTTGCAAAAGTAAAGGAACAAGATGGGATGGTGCTTGCAAAAGTAAAGGAATAAGATTGGATGATGCTTGCAAAAGTGAAGTATGTAAAAGTCCCAAGTATCCCTACATCAGCGGCTTGCTGCGATGGCGTGCAACTGACAAATGCGGAATCCTCTTCCTATACCTTTTACAACCGTCAATTACTTAATCGGACTGTGTCTTCCAAACCACAGATACCTCTAGTTATTTACAACTGTCAACTACTTCATCGGACTGCATCCTCCAAACACAGATATATACCTCTAGTTGTTTACAACCGTCAATTACTTCATCGGACTGCGTCCTCCTAACACAGATACCTAAAATTATTTTACAACCGTCAATTACTTCATCGGACTGCGTCCTCCTTCAAGCCGCTGATGTAGAGATACTTGGGACTTTTACATACTTCACTTTTGCAAGCATCATCCAATCTTGTTCCTTTACTTTTGCAAGCACCATCCCATCTTGTTCCTTTACTTTTGCAAGCATCATCCCATCTTGTTCCTTTACTTTTGCAAGCATCATCCCATCTTGTTCCTTTACTTTTGCAAGCGTCATCCCTACACTTTTTAGTTTTTTTAGTAAAACTTTTTTACTTTACTTGTTCCTGTTACTTTTTGATCACTATCAGTTTGAACTTATTAGCTGTATTCTAGCTATGCTAGCTCTTATTTCATTTTTACAACTCTGTGAACAGCAGATACTAGTCTAGTAGATCAGAAGGTTAATAGCCTCTATACAGAGAGTCAAGGAACATGGAATGTTATTATCGGCAATCACAAGAATAATGAAAAGGTTTAAATTAGTTAGAGAGGTTGAGAGTATGAGTTGACAACATGATAATATTTCTTATCACTGTAATGGATTAAGAAGAGACTGACACTAGCAACTCAGCTCAGCTATGAGGATCATGGCTGGAAGCCTACTATGAGTCCGATCCGTACTACCATGCAGGATTGCATGTTGAAGTCGATATCACGATCACAGAGGCTTTTAGCTTTTTACAATGACCAATGTCCAGTTGTCAACAGTATAGGGGTTCTATGGGTACAGCTTACGCCGTGTAGTGTAAGAAACTTTAGTAGCCTGGCTACTATGAGATCGCGGGGTGATCACCGTCGTCCGGTTCCGCGCCTGCCATGGGTCATGATGTCAGCATAGACAGATCAGTGTTACCCAGGGCATAGTATACTGCTTGTTCATACCTCTAGGCTCTAGCTTGCGCGCTGAAGCGCCCAGAGCAGAGAGAAAGCGAGAACCGCCGAGCTCAGTTTCAAAACTGATGTGGGCGGAGTCAATGATCAGAAGCGCTACACAACCAAAACTAGGTCTCCGTATCAAGGACGTAATCAAGGGAGGGTCACCTAGTATCAACCCGTGTCCAGATCCGCGACCGGGATCAAGATCCAATCAATCAATCAAGGTGTTTTTTTGTGCGTGATCAAGCAATCAAGATTACGGCTTCTGAGTCGATCAAAGGATCAAGATTAAATCAAACAAACTCGATTTTACTTTAAATACGCTGTTAACTCACTGCTATGACAATTTTACGTTGTCTAGCTGTATTGAAATAATTATTTGGCTGCTGTCGGCGGTGACACACGCTGTAAGAGACTGTTAGCAACGCAATATGGCGGAGGGGTGTGTCTAAGTCAAAGTAATAATAATTATTATTTTTGGGCGGAGCGTACGTACTTGTCATGCATGCATTACGTCAGTAGTATGACGACATCATATCAGTACAGTGACGAAGTCTCGCGCGTTAACTAACTGTGCAATGGAGCGCATCGCTGTAGTACTGCATCTAAAGAGCAGGGAGGCTGGACCAACCGGCAATAATGTAGACGAGCTCTTCTGCGTCTCTGTTAGCCATTTTTAGCAGTACAGCCGTATCAGCTATCATTACTTATTATGCTACAGCTAAGCACGGTGATTTTGTGTTTGGTTTTTGTTTGTCTAGTGCAGCGGCAGCGCAGTGCAGTATTGGTACTATAAGGAGGAGCGTAAGCGCGCACGTGCGCGACCAAGATCAAGGGATCAAATTCTGAAATCTGCAACGATCAAGCGATCAAGGCCAGATTTGGGACGATCAAGGTCTTGATCCCGGTCGCGGATCTGGACACGGGTTGATACTAGGTGACCCCCCCTTGGTAATCTATTATGATACCGCGTTGTAGCATATCCCTTGTATCAGAACTTTCCGGTAATCGAATGTAACAGCCTTGTACTAACAGCATCGTTACCGTAACTATATCAGTGCTGTATCTGGCTTCGCCCCTGTTTCATACTGTAAGATCAGGTCTGAACCAACATTGTATCTATCCTGTATCACGCATTTAAATTTCATGTATATATTATACTGTACAAAAGTATTGATTCATACAAAAAAAAACATTAAAAACAATACAAACGATTGGTTTCAAAATTATGAACATATTGTAGCTTGTCTAAAGTAACTTCCTCCCACTCAACAATGACAGAACCACTGTTCACAAAGTCGCATGACTCGTCACATTGATGTACAAAAGATACTTCTGCTTTAACTGAGGTAGATGGCATCAGTTTGAAGTTAGTGGTGATCGAATATAACTGAGGACAGTCTAGATTGTTTACTACACCTGCCATACCCTCCATCTGCTGTACCAAACACACCTTGACGTTCTTGTACTTTAAACCAAGTACAAACATTCCATACATCACCTAGTCAAGATAAAATCTAGAATAGTAATAATAAAACCTTCATGATGTAACAAACCTCAGTGCCCTCTTCTAGTTTGATGAAAGAACCATTGTGAGCCATTTGACCAACCTACGTCATCACTCCACCATACACAAAAACAAGAGCACTCAATGCATGGTACATGTCCGGTAGAAACAGCATGGAAGCGGAACACAGACCAGCTATATCAGTTGATACACCTTTTGCCACAACACTCACTTATCCAAGCACCATTTGTCGAGTATGCTACATAAGAATAATTATTGCGTAACATTAATTATATTATTTTCTCTGTGCATTAATATTACCTTCAATAGACGTAGTGAACCTGGTTGAAATATATTTTTGTCGTGGTGAAGGGTTCTAAGAGGGATACTGTTTACAAAGTGTTGAACAGCACTTTGTGAGTATAGATCCTGCAATCCTGCTCCACTACTACAATTATAATTATACAAGCACTATTATAATATTGATTATGCTCGAGAACATTAAGTTACCTTGTTTACCATCCAGAGACCCACCATCGCCAAGAAAACGAAGGTGTTCTAGCACTTCTAAACAATTCGCAATGTTCTTGCTTGGTGATTGACGATTACCAAACAATAATGCCTCACATCTACAGTCATAAGATGTGCATCATAATAGTTATACATCATGCATTTATCTTACCTTTCAGTGTTAAAAGCAGAAGTAGGCCCAAACTCAATCATGTTATCTACTAAATGTAAGAGAAGGTGAATCTTCGGCTTTTTAAGCATGTCAGGAAAAGCCACTCTGACTGCTTCAAAAAATTCAACACAAACACTATGACAGCTATCTTTGTTCTTGGTAGAAAGGAAGCCCTTACACAAATAAAATACCTTTACACAAGTATGAAATACCTTTACACAAGTATTACGAAGCATTCTTAGCACAAAAGTGTATAATAACCTTAGAAAGGCAAAACCAAACTTGGAACTGCTCATCATTGAGATAGTCCTAAACAAGATTGCCACCTGAAAAAAATCATAATCATTATTATTATTACTACCTGCATCAATGCTTTAAAATCTCGGCCAACAAATGAGCGATAATTTCTGGTGAGATTCCCCAAGACCTTTTCATCAATTCCTGACAAGGGGAACACTTGCAAATGAGCATGAAGTTTTTTCTTATCTTCAGCAGAAAGAGAAGACATGAGCAAATTATGAAGAAGATATTTACTCGGACCCAAAAGGATCGTGTGAAGAGTCTCAACAGGAGTCGACCTAATACATGTGCATGATTTGTGCCTAATTATTGTCAAGATACTATAATTAACTAACCTGTACAAGTCACATGGAAGTGACAGTAAATAGTTGGTGCTTTCTTTCAACCCACATTTTTTTCTTGCCTCAATTTTCTTGTTTTCCGAGGTCTTTGTTCTAAGCTGAGCAACAGAGTCCGGTGTAATGTCCTTGTCAGTCTATTAATGTACATAATCAGGAGAACATGAACTGTAATAAGGTACAACTTCGTCAGTGTCACCAGAATAACACGTAATTACGCATTTCTGCTGTTACAAAAGTATTTTGCATCACATTATGAGTAGCACGTTCTTCTCAGCGCTTTCATGGCTTATATACGATGTCTTTCCTTGCTTGATATCGAGCACACACCAACAATATGCGTGTTCATAGCATTCTCTGTCACTAAGCAAAAGTATCAGTGATCAGCTTGGAGCTGTGTGTGTTTACAAAATGCTACATCTCACAAGCACAAACTTATATTGTTATTCTGGCACCTATATACATGCTGCTTACCTGCTTATAACTATAATTTTTTCACAGTTACTATGAATTTATATTAATAATTATCATTGCCAACACTTTTAGCAGTAATCATGCTTACCAATCGCTACTAGCACTTTCTGTAGTCCAGGCTTAGTCCGAGGTCGGCGCCTGTAATAAGTAAGGCAATGTGTGTGTTAGTACAAGCTTTATGATCAGCTTAACTGACTTACTTCCGTGTAGACAGCCACTGACCTGCCGCCATATTTGTAGATCTACAATAATGTTTCATGGCAATTTCATCTTCGAAACACCATTGATAGTTTCAAGCCCATCAACCGTATGATCGTTATCAACCGCCGTACAGGGCTGTTTGCCTGTAACATGGATGAAATATTATGGACATACTGATACGCGGATGTACCAGTCAACTACACTATTGTTTCTATACTGAAATCAGGCTAATAACAGACATGTGCGGTATCGATACAGAAACATTGCTGGATATTTTTGGTTGTGTAAGCGACAAGAGGGTTAATTAATGGAGTTGCTGTAACAGTCCAAAACGGTCCAAAAACAATGTTTTTCAAGGATTACTCGCTTCTGGAAGTGTTTTATGCCTATCTAAAATGTAAGTGCACTACCCCAGATATATACACGTGCAATTGTGTAGGTTTGGTAGTGATTTGTTAACTCTAGGCTTACTGAAAGAAGAAAGAAGAAGAAAGAAGAAACTAGAAGACGAACAATTCGCGTGGGCGGCGATTTCAGTTTACAACTTTAGAAACGTCTACCCGCTTCGCCAAGGGTATTTCCATGCTCAGAACAATCGCCTGATCAATCCTAGATGTCTGGAATCTCGAGAAACGCTAAAACAGCGAAGATCTGCAACGGCCTCCCTGAGAGTCGCCATCTTGATTTTCGTCGACAAGCAAGCAGTCCCGGCGACTTTCATAGACTTCCTACAAGCGCTCGCACTTCAGATTCCCTTAGAGATAGTTAAAATGCAGTAGAAATGTATAACAGTAGAGATATGTGCGAAAACTCATTTTCACACATTAGTAGCCGCCATCTTATTTCGAGGTCATCCCTACATATCATTGCCGATCGGCAATGATAATATTAATTTGATGTTTGCACATACAACTATGAGGTGCATTGTTCATGTTAGTAACTGTAGCTACAGAGGAGAATGAATCCTGTAGTGAATCAAGTTGGCTTCTAAGTAGCATGGCTTGGATACTAAGTGCCCAGTTTGGATACTAAGCTATTTAGTGTCCAAGTTAGTAGTCAATCTCATTGGTCAATATCACTAGACTATACTCTAATGGTAGTTAATGTAAAAGTACTTGGAAAGGTGCTGACTTTATCTTTAAAACCACTAGTTATCGGCACACCCTTATGGGGGGGGGTTGAAGAGGTCAGCTTAGCATAGCTGCAACCATTATCTGCTTGTATGCTGCTATTTTAGTGTTTGCAGATAGTTTCTGTAAACAGTGCTGTCCTCATAGCATTTAGTGATACTGGTCTCAATGCCAATTATTACTGTGCTAATGATAGCTACTCCCAGTGGCTACTAACATAACTAATTGTTATTTCTGACAACAGTAATAGCCTTACTGGCCGGCCCGATAGGTTCAGAGGCCCCTGACAGGCTTTGTTATACTTAGCGGATGTTTCTCATAATATACAGACCCGACCAGTTTAGTTGCTGATGCTAGTAAGTGAACTGTATCATGGCAGCGCAATACAGCTTCATCACTGAGCCTCCAAAGAGTCGATTCTGTCCTATTTGCTTTGAGCTACTAACAGAGCCATACCTCAGTGACTGTGGCCATCATGTCTGCTGCCAGTGTCGCATACGACTCCTCTCAAGCAACAACAAGGAGTGTCCAGAGTGTCGTGGACCTAATGTTCTGTCCAGTGCTCGCCTCAACAAGTTCCTCCAGCGTGAGATCAATGACCTCAAGGTTCGCTGCCAGCACTACATAGAAGGCTGTGGGTGGACAGGAGAGGTGAGGGACCTCCAGAGCCATCTTGATCCTGACAAGAAAAAGTGTAGCTACGTCCTCCTGCCTTGTTCCTTAGGTTGTGGTGCAAAAATTCGTAGAGGCGTTATGAGAGATCACATGAAGAAATATTGTCCAAAGCGTCAGATAACCTGCCAATACTGCTCCTCTTACAGCAGCTCGTATGATATCGTCACAACTAATCATCTCCCGATCTGTCTTCAAGCTCCGATCTCCTGTCCTTACTATTGCAAGGAAGTTGGAATTACGAGAAAACATATTATCGACGAGTGTCCTCTACAAGTAATCTCTTGTCCCTTTACCAGTGCTGGCTGCACTGTGAAGCTGCCTCGAAATGAGATGGAGAAGCATGAAGACACTGCTATGCGCCAGCACAATCGATTATTGTTGAAGAAGCTTCATCTCAATCAGGAGACCTCTACTCCTCCTACACCACCATTCCTCTATAACCAAGCACCAATGGAGTTCATCATCAGTGATTACCATGAGAAGAAAGAAGCTAATGAAGAGTGGAACAGTTCACCATTTTATACCCACAACAGAGGCTACAAGTTCCGTCTTCAGGTATACCCCAATGGTGATGGTGATGGCAGTGGTTCTCACCTTTCAGTATATGCTCAACTTATGAGAGGAGAATATGATAATGAGTTAGAATGGCCGTTTGAAGGAGAAATCAGAGTAGAGCTACTGAATTGGAGAGAAGACAAGAATCATCACTCACATATAATTAACTTTACATGCACTTCTCGTCTCACTGATCAAGAGACTGCACCTAGTCTTGGCGAACCTCATTTCATATCTCTCACTGACCTGGCGTCCACCACTAACACAGAATACTTGCGTGACGACTACCTCAAACTAAGAGTTAGTGTGGCAGTCTACTCCACACCTCTCCTCCACCTGACCCCATCATGGCAGGACCCCCTCATCAGCACCCAGTCTGGGGCTCAGTTCACCATATCAGAGTATTCTAAACGCAAGCAGTTCAACAACCAATACTACAGTCCACCATTCACCACCAGCCCACAGGGTCATACATTATGCCTCGTAGTGTACGCCAATGGTTTTGGTGATGGTGAGGGCAGTCACTTGTCGATCTATGCTTACATCATGAAAGGTCAGCACGATGACCGCCTCCAGTGGCCTTTCACTGGTACCATCATCTTTGAGCTCCTCAACTGGCTGGAGGACAAGAAACACTACACGAAGACACTCCCAATTTGTACAAGACATGAGTTTGATAGAGTTACTGAAGGAATTTATGGTAACAATTTTGGTTCTACATGGTTCATCTCTCATTCCTCTCTCACCTCATCCACTACTAACACACAATATCTTTACCAGGACTGTATTCGTGTGAGAGTACAAGCCAGAGCCAACAACTAAACCATCGTTCCTCCTCGCGCTACTTTTTGTCATTGAATATAGTTGTACATGTATGTGAAATAATATTAATTTTTGTGATCTTGATTGGTAGCCAGTAAAATTTTTGAAATGAGATTTGTGGTTTATTTCTTAAGGTGTGTCCACACCTGAACTGGATTCGAAGCGGTTTGCAAACCGAATTGATCGATGCGAATCGAAATCGCATTCAATGCGCATTCATCTCGTCCACACTACTAGTAGTATTACTGTAGATTGCAAATCCGTTGTCTCAAGCTCACAAACATAGCACGCTACGCATGCGCATTTGACTGTACAAAATTTCGTCAATGCGCATGCGTCTTGATGGAAAAGCTACGCAAAAAGTTGACAACTGACTTGCAAATTACGGTACTGACGAAGCGCGTGACATGCAAGTTTGCACATGATAGTCACCAACACAGGATGGCGGTACCGCGATCTGCACTAGCTGTGCTGTTCTGTTCTTTCTATGGATGGCTCTCAGGTGCACTCGAACGTCCAATCATGGTTACGCGTAGGATGCTGAGGGAAAGAGCTCATGCAAGACCACGGAGAAGACGAACGTAAGCATACTACAGCGCCTAGTATTCGCCTAACAGCGCCCAGTATGGACCTAACAGCGCCCAGTATTCGTGGCAGTCTGGCAGACTAGTAGCAAGTAGCAAGTAAATAGCGAGTTAGATAGATAGACTGCATGCATTCACTGGCAGACAACTCCGCCTCGATCAGTCACATGATAGAGCAAACCGCACCTCGTTTCTGGCCGTATGCGCAAAGCGCAAAACTACAAGTGTTCTTGTTGGGAACAAGTGAAGAAGAATGTTAAGGTAACTCGGGGTATTTTGGAATACCGGGTAATTCGGAATGATTCCGGTATTGACCCCAGCTACTGCAAAACTACAGATCGCCTGGATAAACTATTTCACCACGAGGTAGGTGCATCTGTTGGCTCTGCAACGAGCACTCGCTTGGCTGCAGTACGCAGTCATTCACGGTGTAAGAATGGAAAGTGTTGACACGACTAGCCACGCCTCCATGCTAGCTACCAAGTGAAACTTTGCTTATGGTATCTCTTGAAGTTAGACAAAGATCAAAGTGTGCACCAGGTAGCAGAGACTCTACAACGGCGATTTGATGAAATTCTGTTTGCTAGATTATTATAAAATAATGCATTGACACAAATATTTAATGCAGAAAC
This sequence comes from Haliclona indistincta, assembly GCA_964017065.1. Classification (NCBI taxonomy): domain Eukaryota; kingdom Metazoa; phylum Porifera; class Demospongiae; order Haplosclerida; family Chalinidae; genus Haliclona; species Haliclona indistincta. The sequence goes on along the minus strand of OZ024788.1, from coordinate 1,375,371 downwards.
CATATAACACTTGTAAACAAAGGCATGTGGGGAGTTGAAATTCGTATTTATAAAACAATCCAAAAAGCAGACAATACTGCTGCTTGAAACAGTAGCGAGGCTACTTGAAACAGCTGTCAAGATATTCAAGGAGTGGCAAAATATCCTCTGCAAGATGTACAACATCCCAGCAACCATTCTACACGGGAAGTGAATTATGGAGCAACCTAGGACAGAAAGAAACGCACAGATCCATCATCATGCAAACATGTACAATACCTGAAATCATGCTGAACACAGTCACAGCTGAAGTCACATCACTCGTGGCTGCACTGAAACCAAGTTACACGGACTATTCCGAATTACCCTAAACAACGTATTTTCTAGTAGCACTTGCTCTGACCGCTCTGGAGAACGACAGCAAGAACGGATAGCTACCAAACTCAGTATGCACATAGTCCGAAGGTGGCTGAAGCTTGCTGTGTAGTTAAAGTTTCCGAAACATTACACAGCATATTTACCTGCGAAGAATTCCAAAGAGTATTCCAAAATACCCCGAGTTACCTTACACGTGTTGGCATTAATAGTGTTTATAATTATGTCACGCTATTGCAGATGATTTTGCTACATGCCAGAAAGGTTTTACGTAGACATAGGTATTTAGTATGTGTTAGTCTCTAGATGCACACTGTCGAGTGGTTCTGCCTTACCTGAGCTACTCGATCTGCTGTCCAGCATCGATCTGTCTCGTTAAAGCTGTGCCATTGTTTTAGCCAGTGTTAACACGGCTCAGGATACATATGTTCAACTGGATACCTCATTGCGTCAAAGACATATCATAGTAATAGTAGTGCACTTGTGATGTGTTTTGTCCCATGATGTGAATGCTCTACATGTGTGTCTTTCCCTCTATTATACTTGTTAACCTGGCTGTTGTACAGATACGCTATGTTCAACACTCTTCTTGTTACAAACTCTTGCTTATGTAGCTACCATTACAAGCATAAATGAACAGATTTCACGAAACCCTCGGCGTGTTGCACATTGTAGAGTTAGCACCTTAGTTATGGTTTGCAGAAGGAGCTTTGCAGCTGAAGCCAACCTGCTTGCTATTGAAACTGCACTGCTACATGTAACCAGAAGACAGCAAAGTGCTGACCACAATTCAATCGAGACAAGGTGTGTCAAGTGGGCGTGACCGTGAACACTGAGTAGGTAGCCATTGCTCTTGGCTTTGATAGGCTTTTTCTTGAGATGTCTACGCACCCCCAGAGCTGTCCTGCTGTTTAGATGGAATCTACAAGTACCTAGGTAGTCAACTATGGGCGCCTTTGTTGTCAGAGAAGTCTAAGATGGCCGTCATGCAAGGTGAGCCAGCCATAACTCAAGAACGAAAGCACTTTAGCAAAATCCACGAGTCACATTGCAAGCCATGGTCGTGCTTAGCCTGTTCATACCTTAGTTGACGCGTAGAAGCGATCGCTGATCTCTGTAGCAGAAGAGACAGACAGACAGACCGACCGAACGACAAAGCAAGTACCGTAACCCTCGCGCATGCGCCGAGGGTTAACAATGTGTGTCATAGTTGTACCGTAAATCGGGAAATTTTCGTTGTTAAAATATTTTCGTTGTTAGGATCAACCACGAAAATTAAACACACGAAAATTTTTTAACAACGAAAATTTTTAAGCGCATGTATGTTGAGTATGCTGGAATTAAGTTTATGCCCAAGAGCTGGCTACAGCTGAAATACTGTCTGTCTGGAGTTACTTTTCAGCCAGCGACTGTGAGCGACCTTCTACTTTGCTGTCAGAAGCATCTCTGATCGAGCGTCTCTGACGATCGCCAGCGCCTGGTCTGGCGAACAAATGGGCAGGATTCTTTCATTCAGCTGGCTCCTACACTCTTGTATAAACCATAACCACGAATACAAGCATCGTTACAGCTGTCAGCAGCAACAGTCTTACAGTGTTGTCTAGAAACTGTGCGCTCGCTTACAAGTTGATAAATTTTCGATGTTAAAATATTCGCTGTGTCTCCGGTCCCGGCAACGGGATCGACCTTTCTATAGTTGCAGTCCCGGCAACGGGATTTAGGAGTAGTCTGGTCCCCAGACCCTTCGAATGATTGTAAAAAATGCAAAAGAAAGGATTAAAAACGCGAAGGAAAAAATTCGAGGAGGCGGTGAAGGGTCTGGTGCATGGGCTAGAACTCACTCGGAACATAGGAATGTTGTGGGCGTGGTAATGAAGTACATTTTTTTTATTTTTGTGGTTATTAGCTCAGTCCTTTTGGAGAAAACTTTCCCTTCTGGTCTTGCATCAGTGCCACCAATGGAGAGATGCAGACGACGATTGAAGTCTTTGGCGAACGGCCATGGAGCTTGTCAAAAACCAACGGTAGCATGGCGTAGCAAAGCGACTTTCCATATCCCGTTGGCAAAGCAACGAACACGTCGTTTCCTGACGCAATAGCCCGCACAGCATCTATCTGTTCGCGGCGAACAGATGGATAGCCGAGCGCAGCAGCAGCACAAGAAATGGCTTCATCAACCATGTTTCACTCAGCTCAGCTTAGTGCACGCCTACAGCGTTCCTGTGGTTGTTAATTGGAAATTCCAGTACGCCGGAATGCTGGCGTACTGTTCCGAGTGAGGTCAAGCCCATGCACCAGGCCCTACTTCTCATTCACTTTTCGCTCCACCCCCTTGCCACACCCATTCAATTGAACGCTTTGTACGATCCGCTATTGGGCCTGGGGAACCAGGCTAATTTAGGAGGTCCTAGCTACTAAACCCTAAACCCAAGACCCTAAAAACCTTCGCCGCTAACTGTGCAAACTCGGGAGGGTGTCCTATCCCGGGCCTTCGGCCCTTGGTAAGCCTAAGGATCGTCGGGAGGGTCGTCCTAACCCGGGCCTTCGGCCCTTGCATGGTACGCCTAAGGATCGTCGGGAGGGTCGTCCTAACAGGGCCTTCGGCCCTTGGTAAGCCTAAGGAACGTCGAGCATTTAGCTAAAAACTTACACGCTTAGTGTAAGTCTGCAGAAAAAAAAAACGCATAGAGCGAGAATCGAACCCAGAACACTGTATTACAAGCCACAATACTAAACCGCTGAGCCACCGGAACCTGCTGGCTGATCCATGCTACAAACAAGCCTTTATATTACCAGTGCCGGTACTATAAGGTCGATCCCGTTGCCGGGACCGGAGACACAGAAAGGTCGATCCCGTTGCCGGGACCGGAGACACAGTGTAAAATATTTTCGTGGGGCAGGTCGACCCACGAAAATATTTTAACACGAAAATTTAACACACGAAAATTTTGTTACACGAAAATTTCCCGATTTACGGTATATCTAATATTCTTTCATACATGTATCAGTGATGTTACAATTATGTACTGTCTTCTGTAGCTAACTTAGATATTCAGATATTGTAATCAATCTCATTGCCTAGATGTAAAGCACAGACAATAGAAATCAGTGTGTATGGGCGTTGTCTGGGTTTCCATAGCAACCAGCTGTGAATTTGAATAGTATTCTTATAATCAAAGATGGCACATCCTGGAATGCTCTAGTATTCATGATAATGATTATTATTTACAGTGTGAGGCACACCCTGTTTTACTGGGTGTGCCTCACACTACATAAAGTGCTCCAGCTAGTGTCTTGTTAGTATTAGCTGCTGTTCTGATAGACACACTCATGACTACACAATACAGCTTCATCACTAAGCCTCCGAAGAGTCGATTCTGCCCTATTTGCTTTGATCTGCTAACAGAGCCATACCTCAGTGACTGTGGTCATCATGTCTGCTGCCAGTGTCGCACACGACTCATCGCAAGCAACAACAAGGAGTGTCCAGAGTGTCGTGAACCAGATGTTCTATCCAGTGCTCGTCTCAACAAGTTCCTCCAGCGTGAGATCAATGACCTCAAGGTTCGCTGCCAGCACCACAGGAAAGGCTGTGAGTGGACAGGAGAGGTGAGGGACCTCCAGAGCCATCTTGATCCTGACAAGAGGAAGTGTGACTACATCCTCCTGATTTGCTCCTTTGGTTGTGGTGAGAGAATACGGAGCGGTGCCATGAGAGATCACAAGGAGAGATACTGTACTAAGCGTCAGATGAGCTGCCAATACTGCTCCTACTTTAGTTCATATGATATCGTCACAGCAAAGCATCTCCCGATCTGCCTTCAGGCTCCCGTGACCTGTCCTAACAACTGCATGAAGGTGGGACTCAAGAGAGAGCAACTTCAAGCGCATATCGATGAGTGCCCTCTACAAGTAATCTCTTGTCCCTTTACCAGTGCCGGCTGCACTGTGAAGCTGCCTCGAAATGAGATGGAGAAGCATGAAGACACCGCCATGCGCCAGCACCTTCGACTAGTGATGAAGCTACATCTCAATCAGGAGACCTCTACTCCTCCTGCAGCCACAATATCACCACCATTCCTCTATAACCAAGCACCAGTTGAGATAATTATGAACAATTTTGTTGCGATGAAAGAAGCTAATAAAGAGTGGTACAGTTCACCATTTTATACCCACAACAGAGGCTACAAGTTCCGTCTTCAGGTGTACCCCAATGGTTATGGTAAAGGTAGAGGTTCTCACCTTTCAGTATATGTTCAACTTATGAGAGGAGAATATGATAATGAGTTAGAATGGCCATTTGTAGGAGACATCAGAGTAGAGCTACTGAACTGGAGAGAAGACAAGAATCACCACTCACACGTATGTGACTTCAACAGATACACTGATCCTGGTGTAGTTTCTCGTCTCACCATTGATCAAGAGATTGCAACTGGTCTTGGTAATTCACATTTCATATCTCACACTGACCTGGCGTCCACCACTAACACAGAATACTTGTGTGACAACTACTTCAAGCTAAGAGTTAGTGTGGCACTTTACTCCACACCTCTCCTCCACCTGACCCCATCATGGCAGGACCCCCTCATCAGCACCCAGTCTGGGGCTCAGTTCACCATATCAGAGTATTCCAAACGCAAGCAGTTCAACAACCAATACTACAGTCCACCATTCACCACCAGCCAACAGGGTTATATAATGTGTCTCAATGTGGATGCTAATGGTTATGGTAGTGGTGAGGACAGCCACTTGTCGATCTTTGCTTACATCTTGAAAGGTCAGCACGATGACCGCCTCCAGTGGCCTTTCACTGGTACCATCATCATTGAGCTCCTCAACTGGCTGGAGGACAAGGAACACTACAAGGGGACACTCCCAATTGATACGAATGATAACTTTGTCAGAGTTACTGAAGGAGAGTATGGTAACATTACCGGTTATCACCAGTTCATCTCTCATTCCTCTCTCACCTCATCCACTACTAACACACAATATCTTTACCAGGACTGTATTCGTGTGAGAGTACAAGTCATAGCCAACAACTAAACCACTATTCCTCCTCGCGCTACTTTTTGTCATTGAAAATACTCTACCTAATTGTACATGTATCTGAAATGAAATTTTGTGTGATCTTGATTTATATTATCTAGCAGTATAAATTTTTCAAACGAGATTTGTGGTTTACTTCATAGTCTATGGTGCACTAAACAAGTGTGCGTGAACACATGTCGGGGAAAGTGAACACGTGTAACCGCGTACAACTGTATACCTCATTACACCAAAGAGAATTATTTGTATCATAGTAATAGTACACTAGTACAGGCCTCATGCCTAGTGTAGAGCATCACTAGAATGCTCTACATATGTGTCCTTCTCTCTGTTGTTAACCTTGCTGTCATACAGGTTGGTGATGCTAAGGATCCAGTCCGTAAGGAGGTGCGGCTACTGTTTCGTGAGCTATGCAGTTTCTATCCTCCTAACAAACTGTTCAACCACATCATGGACGGACTCAAGTCAAAGAATGCTAGACTGAGAACAGGTATTAGGGAGGCACGGTAGTGCCTCCCTATGTAGGGTTGAACGAGAAAAAAAGATGGCGGCTACATACAATGTATTAGCGTTCAAATGCTGATATTTCGCCTGGTGATGAATTTTATACGTCAAAAGACACTTAAATCTGCTATCTGGCGTTGCCCCATCGTACAGTAGCAAGGAGATTGCTTGAAATTGTTACTAAAGTGACGAACCTGAAAACGGTGAAAATCGACTTTCGTCATCTTCGTTTTCTTTCTTTCTTTCTTTCTTTCTTCCACTCGCCTAGCGCCTTTACGCGAGCAGTGCCGAAACCAAAACACCCACGAACAGTCGTGAAATTCTCCTGGCATGTGCCTTTTGGACATTGTTTTTAGCGTAACGGCGATATAAATTCCGCGATTTCTCGATCGTGATCCATTGTCAGCTAAGTGTTAGACGCCATTAATGTGATTGCGCAATACGCACGTGACCAAACAGTGGTTAGGGCACGTGACCAAGCACTAGCTTGAGTATCTCCACGCCGTATGGTTCACGGAGAACATATAAATTATCTGTATGGAGTCTTCGAAGAACGGCAAGCTATAGGATCACCATTCTGCGCTTGCCAGATAATTTCAACCGCCGTACAGGTCTACAAGCAAGTGTGGGCGGGGCTCGTATCCACTGCATGCATGCATGCGTAGGCGAGCTGAGTAACAATTATTTTTAGCTACAAGTTTAAATTCTTAATAATAAAGAAAAGCCATCAGCAACAGGAAAACTAAACCAATGATGGAAGCAAAGACGGCTCAGTACGTGCCGCATGATATTGAACTGCATTTCACTGAAAAAGAAAAAGGACACAAACAAGAAAATAAAAAAGATTTCTATCGAAATCAAAAGGATGTAGGGTTGTGAAATCTACCACTGGTTCACAATGTATACTAACAAGGAACAAGCATGGAATGGTAACACAATTGACTTGCTAACAGACCATAGATCCCTACATCAGTGGCTGTACACAAGCTGAATGCACATCAGGTGTCAGCAGTCAACAAGTAGGTCGACCACACCACTAGCAACAGCACTAGCTGAACTAGCTATTGCCAACCACAGCAGCCACTGATGTAGGGATCTATGGTCTGTTAGCAAGTCAATTGTGTTACCATTCCATGCTTGTTCCTTGTTAGTATACATTGTGAACCAGTGGTAGATTTCACAACCCTACATCCTTTTGATTTCGATAGAAATCTTTTTTATTTTCTTGTAGACACAGTAGCACACAAAGACATCCTTCCCCTCCATTACTCCAGAGTGTCTTGAGGCACTGGGTGAGCTCATTCAGAATAATGGTATGAGTGTGTGTCAACCAGGAGGACAGAAGACACTACCACTCATAGCAGCACAGATCAGTGACAGAGACAATGCTGTCCGCTCTGCTGCTCTCAATACAATGGTGGTAGTGTATGGTAACATAGGAGAGACTGTATACAAGTATACTGCACAGGTTAGTAACATACACCACTCATCACTCACTCACTCACAAACTCACTCATCCACTCACTCACTCACTCACTCACTCACCCTCTCACTCATGCACTCACTCATTCACTCACCCACCCTCTCACTCACTCATCCACTCACTCACCCACTCACACACTCACTCACTCACACACTCACTCACACACTCACACACTCACTCACCAACTCACCCACTCACTCATTCACTCACTCACCCACTCACTCACTCACTCACTCCTTCACCCACTCACTCACCCACTCACTCACTCACTCTCTCACCCACTCACTCACTCACTCTCTCACCCACTCACTCACTCACTCACTCTCCTCTTTCTCTCAGTTACCTGAGAAGGAGATCAGTCTTCTTGAGGAGAGGATCAGGAGGTCTGGTAAGAAGTTCCTCCCAGCTGCTCCACCAGCTATTGAGCGTGGTTCCTCATCTCCTACTCATTCCTCTTCCTCTGCCTCCTCTTCATATTAGGGAGGCACGGTAGTGACTCCCTATGTAGGGATGAACGAGAAAAGAAGATGGCGGCTACATACAATGTATTAGCGTTCAAACGCTGATATTTCGCCTGGTGATGAATTTTATACGTCCAAAGACACTTAGATCTGCTCTCTGGCGTTGCCCCATCTTACAGTAGCAAGGAGATTGCTCGAAATTGTTACTAAAGTGACGAACCTGGAAACGGTGAAAATCGCGTTTCGTCATCTTCGTTTTCTTCTTTCTTTCTTTCCACTCGCCTAGCGCCTTTACGCGAGCAGTGTCAAGACCAAAACACCCACGAACAGTCGTGAAATTCTCCTGGCATGTGCCTTTTGAACTTACTTTTTAGCGAAACGACGATATACATTTGACGAGCTCACGATCAAGAACAGTTGTCAGCTAAGTGTTTGACGCCATTATTGTGATTACGTAATGCGCACGTGACCAAACACACATGTACATGTAGAGTATCGCAGGCCTACCAACTCTCACGGATGTTTCTCGTAGTTTCGATCTCGCACTGAGCAAAACGCCTGTTTTTCTCCCCTCAGCAACTGGTAAAATGTTTGCACACTGAAAAAGTGCGAAAAGCAGCTTAGCATACGCGAGGCCATTGTCCGACGAGCAATATTAATTGACCACGCCCTTTGTTTTTCATGAATATTAATGAATTCTTAATCAAGTTATGATGTAATCATGACGCAACAATGACGTAATAATTAATTTTTTATTGGTTGTAATGAATATTAATGATCTCAAGGTTTTTGAAAAATTTGGTTGGCAGGCCTGGTATCGCCGTATGGAGAGCGCATATTGGCGTCTGGAGTCTTCGAAGAACAACTCACAGAGTAAGGTCGTGTAGTATCACCGTTCTGCTGCTTGCCAGATAGTATCACAGCCATACAGAAAATTCTAAACCAGAGTGGGCGGGGCTCGTATGCTGTGCATCCAGGCTGCAGCATATACATGAATGCATGAGCTAGTTTCAGTATTTAGGAGCTACAAGTTAAAAAGCAATTGTCAAGAAAAGCAAACCAAATCAATGATGGAAACAAAAGAGAGATACATTATCTTGCCGAATTCGAACTGCACCAAAAATTTGAAAACTCACTGTAAAAGAAAAAAGGACACAAACAAGAAAATAAAAAGATTTCTAACGAAATCAAAAGGATGTAGGGATAAAGAAATCTGCTACTGGTCCACAATGTAAACCAACAAGGAGCAAGCATGGAATGGTAACACGATTGACTTGCTAACAGACCATAGATCCCTACATCAGTGGCTGACTACAGCAGTTCTGCTAGTTGCTATTGATTGACACCTGACATGCATTGGTTAGCTTATAGTATAGTCAAAATGTTATGTACAGCCACTGATGTAGGGATCTATGGTCTGTTAGCAAGTCAATCGTGTTACCATTCCATGCTTGCTCCTTGTTGGTTTACATTGTGGACCAGTAGCAGATTTCTTTATCCCTACATCCTTTTGATTTCGTTAGAAATCTTTTTATTTTCTTTGATATCTCTGTTGATCCTCGTATGATGACCCTGACTCGTCCAAAGTAAGCTAACCTCTCTCTATCACTACACGTGTGACTAGTCTTATGTAGAGGACACAAACCATTGCCGGCTGATGAACCCAAGGAACCATCACCTCCCCCGCCTACAGTTGTGGATGAAGCTCCACCCTCTGCCCCGCCTCCTTCTCTCCTTCCCACGCCCACCATCACCTCCGGACGATTCAAGCTAGACATGTCTAAATACGCCAAGCAGACACCGGGAAAGGTCAAAGGTCAACCCAAACTGTCTAAACCTGATCTGACACCATTTGAAGGAGGTATACCAACACTGCTGTCATCATCACTGCTAGCCAGTCCACCCAAACCAGTGGTGTTCACTCCGATAAGAATGGCTAGTCACTCATCTGCCATCAACTATATTATATCACAGATTAACAGTGGAGACCAAGAGGCTTGTGTACAGGCACTGAAACAAGTTAGTCACTAACATCACACACTCACACACACACACACTCATTCTCACTCGCTCGTCTACCTACCCGCCCACTCATTCATGGTGTACATTGGCTGTGTCTCACTGATCACTAGAGGTTCAGGTGGGACTGCCTGCAGTGGGAGGCACAGTCAAGTACTCCTGTGAGCTTCCAGCCCAATAGCAATCCTAGTCCAACTAATATCTATGGTCCAACCCTGCTAGTAAGACTCGACTGCTAAGTGCACAAAAATACTGACTACCATTGAACACATTAATTTTTGTTACATGTTTTAAGGTGTTCGTTCTCCCTCCCTCTCTCTCTCTCCCTCTCCCCCTCCCCCTTTCTCCCTCCCTCCCCCCTCTCTCTCCCTCCCTCCCTCCATCTCTCTCTCAGTTGGACAGTATAGCTACTAGTCCTGACCAGCAGTCTCTTCTCAAGCCTCATGTTGACCAGCTCATTCGTTCCATTCTAATGCACATGAGGATCAACTTCACCACTAACCTATCGAGAGCAGCTACCACATCAGATCAGAGACAAGTGATGGAGATGAGTCGCCATCTCACAGCAGTAATGGACACTGTCTTCTCTGTGAGTGATCTAGCTGGTGCCTGTACTCAGAAGACACTAGTTGAGGTGGAGAGAGATGTGTTTGGGTATCTAGTGGACGAGAAGCTGGTCAAGCTATCAGAGATAGCTCAACTGAACAGAGCTTACAATCAACTGATGGGAAATGTGGTAGGACACTCCAACAGCAATGCAGCTTTCGGGTGAGTAAAAGGTTGTTCTAACATACTGCAAAATTTTTTGGTTGATTGCTTGAAAGCTCATTTACATAAAACATGCATATTTTATTGAAGCAACAAATTTTACCCTCAAAATTGAAAATATTTGACTGGACAATTACACGAAAATTTTATACCGCAAAAAATTCTGCTTTTGTGGTAAGTTGCATTGAACCAGTAGCTTTCACTGAACAGCCTTGTACCAATAGCTACAGTAGACCCTTGTACCAGTAGCCGCCCCTCTCTACAGCAGTGTGTGACTGTCTCTCTGTGTCTAGGTCTCTTCTTCAGGTCATGTTAGAGAGCTTATCTAGTGATGGCTCCTCTACTAAGATGACAGAGCTACCAATGAAAGTGAGTCCCGTCACTATACCTGCTGCACTGATTCATCCTCTCCTCCTCACTAGTGCATATGGCGGCTCACTCGCTCTATCCCATCTCTTCTTCCCTCACTCAATGTGGATCAGCTCTTACTGGATGTCCACCTCTTCTATGAGGGTCACTCTGGTATCAGTCCCTCTACTGATGGCAAGCCATGGCGCACTGCCAAGACAATACTGTTCCACCTCGCATCAAACATGGGACGAAAGGCAAATAAATTTTTTGTTTTTTTTTCTACAATTTGTGTCACAACTACCCTTTTCCCATTATCACAGCTAACAATTTTGCTGTTGCTGTAAATTTGACATGTATTATTATTCGTGACAGATGAGCTTTTTTTATACATGTACACAAAATGTACATTTGGCCAAAAAATTTTTCAATTAAAAAAAAATTTAACAAAATGTTTTTCTTTGTATTATCAGGTGCTGGATCATCTCTCTCTCATTCCTGATCCCAAGAACTCACAGGTGACTCACTACCTCCGCAAGACTGTAGCCAAGAAGAGAATCAGCACTGAGAGACAATCTTCACCCCCAGCAGCCTCTAGTGAAGCACCTTCCTCCTTCATTGGAGCAGCTAAACACGTGAGTGATGGCGCTACTGATCGAGAGGTGTCTGCCTTTGAGACAATGCCGCTATCAACTGATGATGTGATTGAACTAACTGATATACTGAGCAAACTGAGGAACCCAGACACATCACAGCAAGTGAGACATACACACACATGCGCACATAATTTTACTTAAACCATTTTTTTCTTTTTCCATTCTCTCCATTCTCAACCATTCTCTTTTTTTCTCTATCTACCTCCCTTCTTCTTCCCCCCTTCTCTCTCTCTCTCTCTCTCTCTCTCGCTCTCTCTCTCTTTCACTCTCTCCCTCTCTCTCTCTCTCTCTCTCCCTCCCCCTCCCTCCCTCCCACCCTCCCTCCCACTCTCTCTCTCTCTCCCTCTCTCTCTCCCTCCCTCCCTCTCTCTCCCTCCTCCTCTCTCTCTCTCCAGAGTCTATCTGAGTTGTATGATTTCCAGCAGAGGCATCCTGATGTTTCTCTCAGTCAATATTTCAAAAGTTCTTCATCGTTTTTCAGAGGCTACATAGAGAGAGGGCTCAAGATGATCGAGGAGGAACGATCAGCATCATCAGGTGATTAGTGACCATGATCAGTAGTCATCACACACTGATCAATATCATGTTATGATTGTGTTGTGTGATATAGATGGTGTCAGTAAATCAGCTGGATCATTGAGGACGCTACATTCAGGTGAGAGAGAGAGAGAGGAAGGGGGTTAGTGGATGGGTGGGTGAGTGAGTGAGTGAGTGAGTGAGTGAGTGAGTGAGTGAGTGAGTGAGTGAGTGAGTGAGAGAGTGAGTGGGTGAGTGAGTGAGTGAGCGAGTGGGTCAGTGTGTGAGTGAGAGAGAGAGAGAGAGAGGGAGAGGGAGGGGGAGGGAGAGGGAGGGAGGGAGAGAAAGAAGGTTAGTGAGTGAGTGAGTGAGTGAAGGAGGAAGGGGGTTAGTGTGTGGGTGGGTGAGTAATGTGTGTGCATTAGTGATGATTGTTGTTCTCTTATTTCTAGACACTCTTGCTGACAGGGACAGGCAACATGAAGCTACTCGACTCAGGGCAAGTCGAGTGGCGAATATTGATGTATGCACGAGAGAGGAAGAGATAGTTAACCTGAATGCTACATAGGTTTAAGGGATTCCAATTTTGCAATTTCAAAAAAATTGTACACAGCAATATTGAAAATGTGGTTGCAGCCTAATTTTGGATTCGTAAAATTTGAATCTCTTAAGTCTAATCATGATGTTCTTAATGTGTGTGTGAGTTGTCTCTCTCTTGCTTGTGTAGTGGACGGCTGGTGAGAAGCCAGTTGGATCCAGACTACCAGTAAAGACGTCATCTTCACCACGACACAATCCAGCACCCACTAGCACCAACACCACTACTACTAGTACTGTAACTAGTACCCAGGTTGAGAACAAGGTCACTCACTGACCCTCTCCCTCACTCACTTACTCACTAACTCACTCACCCACCCACTCACTCACCCACTCACTCACTTACCCTCTCACTCACTCACTCAACTCCCCTCCCTCTCACTTACTCTTCTCTTGTTCTCTCTCTCTCTAGCAGGAGCCTCAGCTAGCTCCCTCTGCTCCGCCATCATCCTCGTCCTCTTCCTCTTCTGCTCGTTCACTTGATTTGTCTGATCTCAAGAAACGATTAGACAGACTCAAGGGGTCCGGACACCAATAATAGCAGACCCTTCATCACTTTCATTATTGTTGCATAATGTTGTCTCATGAGTTAATACAATAAAGTTAATAATCACTTCACTAAGGTCTACTAGTGTACTAGCTAGCTGGTCTGATACTAGTACTGTGATCATTACTATAGGTCTACTAGTGTACTAGCTAGCTGGTCTGATACTAGTACTGTGAACATTGCTATAGGTCTACTAGTGTACTAACTAGCTGGTCTGATACTAGTACTGTGATCATTACTATAGGTCTACTAGTGTACTAGCTAGCCGGTCTGACACTAGTACTGTGAACATTACTATAGGTCTACTAGTGTACTAGCTAGCTGGTCTGATACTAGTACTGTGATCATTACTATAGGTCTACTAGTGTACTAGCTAGCTGGTCTGATACTAGTACTGTGATCATTACTATAGGTCTTTAAGCCACATGTTGACTTTGTCAAGAAGGCATTCACAGCCTCTAACCCTGCTGTGAGGACGGCAGCCATCAATCTCCTGAGCACCATACATATGTACCTCGGAGCTCAGCTGAGGATGTTCTTTGAGGACGAGAAACCAGCTATACTACAGCAGATAGATGCTGCATTTGAGAAGGTGAGATACTGGAACTAGAAACCCAGGCGTGATCTGTCTTGTTATGACTTCTTGTATTTTTTGAATTTTACTGGTGTCAGTTTGTCAGTCATTACTCATGCAGTTGCACCTACATCGGCGGCCCTCATGTACATTCTCTCTCTGTCTCTCTCTCAGATGTCTGGAGAGACTGCAATTAAACACGTGCTGCAGCGCCCAGGGTATGTGTTCACTGAACTCTTGTGAGGCACAGGGGCGTTTTTACAAGGGTGCTTTCAGTGCTTGAGCACCTTCCTAAGAACCAGAGATTTCTTTTGCATAAGATATATAATTCACCATGCTTAGCAGAAAAAAATTGATGCTTGTTAGTAAAGTGATTATTGGACGTACGTGTTATCTTAGCTGTGTAAACATGTGAAATTCTTCAGGCCTAGAGCTGTAACAACTGAGGAGTTCATTCATAAAGACATAACGATTGACGTTTCTGCGGCCATTGACGAGTTCAGTCGTCGTCATCCAAGACGAATGGAACTGCACAATTTTTTACTAGACTAGCTCAGAGAACAGCTCCGTCCAGTTTGCCTCATGGCTACACAATATAGCTTCATCACTGAGCCTCCAAAGAGTCGCTTCTGTCCTATTTGCTTTAATCTATTAACAGAGCCGTACCTCAGTGACTGTGGCCATCATCTTTGTCGACAATGCCGCACACAGCTCCTTGCAACCAGCAAGAACGAGTGCCCAGAATGTCGTGAACCTAATGCTCTTCCATTGGCTCGCCTCAACAAGTTCCTCCAGCGTGAGATCAATGACCTCAAGGTTCGCTGCCAGCACCACAGGGAAGGCTGTAAGTGGACAGGAGAGGTGAGGGACCTCCAGAGCCATCTTGATCCTGACAAGAGGAAGTGTGACTACATCCTCCTGCCTTGCTCCTTTGGTTGTGGTGAGAGAATACGGAGCAGTGCCATGAGAGATCACAAGAAGATATACTGTACGAAGCGTCAGATGAGCTGCCAATACTGCTCCTATTATAGTTCATATGATATCGTCACAGCAAAGCATCTCCCGATCTGCCTTCAGGTTCCCGTGACCTGTCCTAACAACTGCAAGAAGGTGGGGCTCAAGAGAGAGCAACTTCAAGCACATGTCGATGAGTGTCCTCTACAAGTAATCTCTTGTCCCTTTACCAGTGCCGGCTGCACTGTGAAGCTGCTTCGAAATGAGATGGAGAAGCATGAAGACACAGCTATGCGACAGCACCTTCGACTCGTGGTGAAGCAAGTGCAACAGCTCCAGCTCAATCAGGAGACCTCTACTCCTCCTGCAGCTGCAGTATCACCACCACCATTCCTCTATAACCAAGCACCAATGGAGTTCATCATCAGTGATTTCAGTGAGAAGAAAGAGTTGCTTTTATTTTGCATGTATACGCATCACAACGGCTACAAGTTCAAAATTACGATTTTCCCTAATGGCAATGGTGATGTTGAAGGCTCTTACTTCACAGTAGCTGCTGCTCTAACGAGAGGAGAATATGATGATGAGTTAGAATGGCCATTTGAAGGAGACATCAGAGTAGAGCTACTGAACTGGAGAGCAGACATCGATCATTACTTAGCAACAATTCCGTTTAACAGACACACAGATCCTAATGGTACTAATACTTCTCGTGTCACTGACGAACAATCTCCAATTGGTTTTGCTGACAATTTAATATCTGATACTAACTTGGCGTCAACCACTACCAGTACAGAATACTTACAAGGTGATTGCCTCAGACTAAGAGTTAGTGTGGCAGTCTACTCCACACCTCTCCTCCACCTGACCCCAGCATGGCAGGACCCCCTCATCAGCACCCAGTCTGGGGCTCAGTTCACCATATCAGAGTATTCCAAACGCAGGCAGTTCAAAAACGTCTACTTCAGTCCACCATTCACTACCCACAAGCCAGGTTACAACTTTTGCCTCAGAGTGGATGCTAATGGTGTTGGTAGTGATAAGGGCAGCTACTTGTCGATCTACGCTTACATCATGAAAGGTCAGCACGATGACCACCTCCAGTGGCCTTTCACTGGTACCATCATCATTGAGCTCCTCAACTGGCTGGAGGACAAGGACCACTACAAGAGGACACTCTCAATTGATGACTTTGTTAGAGTTACTGAACGGCAGTATGGAAAATGTATCGGTTCTTCACAGTTCATCCCTCATTCCTCTCTCACCTCATCCACTACTAACACACAATATCTTTACCTGGACTGTATTTTTGTGAGAGTACAAGCCATAGCCAACATCTAGTGACCGTTTCTGCACAAAATGAGTAACTGTAACTTATTTTCTCTTTGTATGATTGCATGTGTTTCGCTGAAATTTAATTTGATGACATATTTTGATTTACAAGCGTGTTGCTAAGGTTACGACCCAGTCCGTAAGGAGGTGCAGCTACTGTTTCGTGACCTATGACGTAGTTTCTATCCTCTAAAAACTGTTCAACCATATCATGGATGGACTCAAAATGCTATGCTAGCTAGACTGAGAACAGGTATAGAAGAAGCAGGTACATGTGCATTCAGGCAGAGCATCAGCTCATGAATAAATATTTATATGCAGTAATTCTGTAGAAATAATTATAAATCAATTCATGATGGCATCTTTTCTATAAACAGGTTGACATAGCAATCATGTTTGCTTAGTGTGGGATGAGTCTGTGGTCGATTAGGTGGTAAACAATCACTGGACTGCAACAGTGCATGGAATGGAATGACCTTTCAAAAGGTTAACATAAAATGCTCAAATTTTTTTTGATATCTACACACCACCAATAATAATAAGAATTATTCTAATAAATGACACCTAGGCCTCGAATGGTGTATGCTTTGCTGTCTTGTCTGCAAGCATCTACTTTAGCCTCTAGGTAAGTAGTTAACAATATAAGTGTTCAATGATGATATTAATTATTATTGGACAATGATAAATAGCAAGCAATTGATTATTTAGTGTTTAACTGTTAATTTGCCAACCCCCTAGACATACTTATTGTAGGGTAATGGCAAGCAGCTCAGTTTGTGTTCTGGTGTAAGAGGAAGAGTAGTTAACCTGAATGCTAAATAAGTATTAAGGGATTCAATTTCAGTACACAGCAATATCGAAAATGTGGTTGCAGCCTAATTTTGGATACGTAAAATTTGAATCTCTTAAGTCTAATCATGATGTTCTTGATGTGTGTGAGTTGTCTCTCTCTTGTTTGTGTAGTGGACGGCTGGTGAGAAGCCAGCTGGATCCAGACTACCAGTAAAGACGTCATCTTCACCACGACACAATCCAGCACCCACTAGCACCAACACCACTACTACTAGTACTGTAACTAGTACCCAGGATGAGAACAAGGTCACTCACTGCCTCTCTCACTCCTTCTCACTCACTCCCACTCACTCACTCACCCACTCACTCACTCACTCACTCACTCACTCACTCACTCACTCACTCTTAACTCTCACTCTCACTAAAATGTATCATAACAACCTATACTAGTGTATGTAAAGTGAAGTGATTACACTATACACAAGAATGCAGATAAGAATAGTGTCTGTGCAATCTAGCATAGCTCACTGTTATCACGATCCTGGTCACCCAGCCGAGTATCAAGTAGAATAGAGAGTTGAGCACGAAACTCAGCAAGGACAACACCTATAGTGGTGATCAGCACACAGCTAGGGCTTGTTATCAACTGATGTGCACCACAAATCAAGTGAACGAGCAGAAGAGGAAGAGGAGGAGGATGGCGGAGCAGAGAAAGCTAGCTGACATGAGGCTCCTGCTAGAGAGAGAAAACCTCTTGTTTTCTCTCTCTAGCAGGAGCCTCATGTCAGCAAGGTATTATAGCAACTGCTAAATTCGTTCAGCCCTCACTAGGTGATCTACCTGGAGCACTGAAGGGAAGACTGGGAGACTCTAACAAAAACCTGGTGAGTTAATAAACAGTGTGTGGGTAACTGTAGGTGAGTGATTGAGCGAGTGAGTGAGTGAGTGGGCGAGTGAGTGAGTGAGCGAGTGAGTGGGTGAGTGGGCGAGTGAGTGAGTGGGTGAGTGAGTGAGTGAGTGTGCCAGTGAGTGGGTGAGTGAGCGAGTGAGTGAGTGAGCGAGTGAGTGGGTGGGTGAGTGAGCGGGCGAGTGAGTGAGTGAGCTAACAAGTGTGTAGAATTATCACTTATCTTTTGACCATTTCTCTCTCTCAGATTGTAGTTACTCTGGGTATTATCAGTAGTCTAGCTACTGCCATGGGGTCTGCTTGCAGTAAGTACAACAAGGTCCTTCTACCAGGAGTACTGACTACTCTTGCTGATGCTAAGGTGACCTGCTTGCTACATAGCCCTATACCACATTTCATACACGACTGTCGGCTGTCAATAGTATTGAGCTTTTAGACATAGTACTGAAGTGTTGTTAGTTTTGCTGTGCATACAGTATTGATTGAGCATTTTTATAGTATCACCACATTAACCCATTATGACTTACATAATATTGATGCACCATATCCTTATTTTTGCTTGTTCAGTGTTTCATAAGTTTATTGGTTTTTTTAGCCTCAGTTGAGAGCAGCAGCTATATTGTGTCTGAACTGCTTGACCACAGAGACCACTCTCTCTCCTCTAGTGGAGCATGAAGTACTATCAACAGCTCTAGCTACTGAGAACCCTAACCTGAGAACAGAGGTAACACATACCTTCTCATATCATGTCTTATTTTTTATGCTGATTTGATGATGCACATGCGATTGTTTACAATAGCTGCTTTTTGTTCACACTTTTAAATTTCTAGCTGTGTTATAGCATTTCTCCTACCTTCACTATTTAGTTGCTGGGCTGGTTAGAGGAGAGGCTTCCATCAGCCGGCAAGCTACCTGCTGAGCTGCAGAGCATGAGCCCACCATTGTTCTCTTGCATCAAGGACTGCAGTGCTGAAGTGAGGAAGAAGGCTG